>VWZX01001688.1:4859150-5420416 GCA_013399015.1 Galbula dea
CGGGCTCCCCGTTGGCTCGCGCCCGCCGAGCCTCCCTCCCATCGGGGACTGGCACCGCGCGGTGCGGCCATTACCGGGGAGAACGGGGGCAAGACGTGACTGAGTGGGCGTTCGGGACAGTGAAGACAGGTAATGGTCATCCCGCACCGGCTGGGCCGGCGGAGGCTGCCCGGGCATGGAGGGCGAGGGTCTCACCCGACGAGACCACCGGTGCGTGGCGCCCACCGGTCGTTTCGCACATCGGCCCCAAAACCGTCAGGATTTGCCCATCTTGCGGGAATTTGGCCATCCTGCAAGCCGGGCCCGAGCCAGACACGGCCACCGAGCCGCAGCGGCCGCGGTGCAGAGACCCCGTCCGCGGCCCGGTCCCGGGCACCGCAGCACCACAGCCACAGAGCTGCTGCTGCTGGTTGCTTTTCATAGACAGTTCTCAAATGCAGCACTTCAAATCGAAAATGGGAAAGATTGGAAAAGAAACGTGAGGGGGAAAAATCCTTGAGTGCCAGCTTGGCCATGGCTGACCTGGGTGCAAGTCCTGCCGTTACAGCTGCAGTTAGTGCTAGGGATACTGCTGCTTCCACAAAGCTCAGAAACGGAGAAATTCCCTTTTTTGTTTCAGCCACCCGTTTCAAAATGGAATGACCCCATTCGCTTCTAGACAGGTAAAAGGAAAAAACGTCATCCCTTCTTTGAGTGCTCAGTGTGCCAAGTTTTAGTCAAGACTTTTTTTTTTTTCTGGGAAATAAACCTGTGAAAACAGAGGGTTATAATGAAAACGCTGAAACAAGCTTAACTGCAGTGGTGTGAAGGAGCTGCTGTAGTATTTGGTGAATCCTGTGACTGTAAAGACAGTTCAGTTATCTCCTCAGAAAGTGTATTTTCCCATAATTCTTGGTGGCTCTGATTTAGGATTTGGAAGTATCTGCAGAGTCCCCATCCAGAAAGGGGACAGGAGACTGACCCCCATCCCGCACAAAGCTGTAGAAATCACAGCAGATGGATAGTGCTGAGCATCAGGTCAGGCATGGAGGCAATCAATGGTAAGGTTTAAGCTTTATTCTCCCCACAAAAACGTCATTTACTTCTACATTACTGCTTACAACCTAACATTAAATAAGCGCCTGGGCTTTACTCCTCTAGCCCCATCTAGTCCTGTGAAAACTGAAGAGAAGGAACAAGGAATCACCAGGTTGTTTAATCTTTTACTCTGTGCCACTTGACAGATGGTAACTCCCAACAATTACTAATCCAAAGGAAACACGGAAGAGGATCTTGCAGCTTGGATAGAAATGAACTTTTGAGAAGTTTTTGCTTCCCAGTGCTGAGCAGATGTGAAGTTACCATATGAGTACTGGGGGAGCAGCCCCGGGGGTGGCACCGGGCAGGGGAGGTTGATGTGCAGGCCTGGGAGAAGAGGGACAATGTCCTGAAAAAAGTCCATGCTAGAACTGGAAATAAAGCATTTCCAATCCTAGTTTCATGTTTTGTTCCCAGCCTCGATTTCTTTGTCAGTAACACAGGAGGGGTAATTCTCAGCTGCCTTTTGGCCAGTTCTTTCAGGTTGATCCTGGAGTCTCAGTTTCTTCTGTGCTAGAAAAATTTCTAGAAATGCTTCTTGAAAATGTGAAGCAGCTAACTTACTCCATGACAGGGATGTGGGCCTCAGGCAAGTGGGACCCCACAAGCCCCAGAAAGGCCAGCTCAAAGCAGGGCACACACACAGTCAGAACTCTGAGGACAAATGTTCACTTTTATTATTGTTTAGCTGGAAATATTTTTTTTTCTTTTTAAAACACTTGGTAACTGAATATGAGAGACCCTTTTCCATTGCACTTTGCTTGACTAGCCAGAAAAGGTGGGTGTAAGCTAAGCTGAGCTCACCAGCCTGCAACTAACAGTCCTTTGCACTTAAAATAAGTAGCACCGCCATAAATAAATAAGGTGAACACTACAGGCTTCCTCGTGTTGTATGAGATGCCAGCTGGCAGCAGCCTGCCAGCACCACCCCTGCCACCACTGCTGAGCCCTCCAAGTTCCTTGGCTGGGTGGACGCAGCCATAGTTCATGTTTGATTCAGAATCCTTGTGTTTTAAGACAAAAACATGACACATCCTTCAATGGGCTTAAGCAAGTAAATGCAGCTTTAGGTAATATTATTCTGTGTCAGGTCAGTTCCTTGCCTGGTGGGTTACAGAGTCCTCTGCTTTCTGCTGCAACAAGCATGGCTTTGCCTTTCACAACCAGGCACGACATCACCCATGGGCCCTGGGAACGGAAGGCAGGGTGATGTGGAGGGACACAACAGGAGGCAGGACGTGCTGGGGATGGGCATTGTGGCCCATGGAGCCTTGGTGGAGGCATCTCACAGACCCTAACCAGCACTGATGGCGGAGCAAGCCCTGGCTGGGAGGACCCAGTGCCCAGGCTCCAGCTGAGCTGTAGAAGAGCCAGCTCCGGTGGGGGAAAGGCGTCTGCCCTCACCCCATGGATCAGCCAGCTTGTTCCAGGGGGAGTTTTTACAAGTTTGCAAAGCTTTGGTGGATAAAGGCTCCAGTTTCAGATGCAGGCTGCTGCAAGTTCACACATCTTCCTAACCTTCCTTAAAAAAACAGAAAAAAGAAAAATAACTGTTTGCAAGTCAATGCTGGTTTAAAAATGCACTGTTTACCACCATCCTGATTTCATCTGAATGGCTCATGTGGCTTTAAGAACAATCAGCATTTTTCCACCATGATTTAAGAACAAATAATTAAAGTCATCCCAGATGGGCTTGTAAAAATTAAAAGTACATCAGCTAACGTAAATGCTTCACCCTGTTCTTGGTAATAACACTATCCACCCTCTGGCCCACTGCCGCTTGTCAGAGCTACTTCTGCACCAGCAGCAAGTGCTGCTTGGCTGATGGGACACTTCCAGAGTACACTTTTGTTGGGGTTGGCTCCTCTATTCTGTCACTTACCAACTTTTTTTAGCTTCTTTTTATGTTGTCCCTAGGGACAGCTCCAATGGCCCCAGGATGAGTCTGGCACAGCAAGATCTCCTTTTGCTTCCTGGTTTTGCCACAAAATCTCAGGGTGAGCCAGGGCTGCTCATTGGGCCTCAGGCTCTTAAGCCATGGAAAGGGACACAAAGGAGCTTCAATAATACCTGAGGTCCTGGAACAAACTGAACAACACAGACACATCAGTCTGCTTTTGCTGGTTTTGGACTATGGTATAATTTCACTCGGTGTCAGGCCAGAAGTCAGGCATTTGCCTGTACAGTCACATTGAAATCTTTCCTTTTATTCCTCACTGCAACACTTCAGCATTAGCTAAAGCGACCCACGTAATCATTATAGCACAGCACTGAGGGTGAATTCAGAAAGTATCACTGGAAAAGAGAGCCATGGGAGACATCAGGAACCCAAAGAGTCACATCATTTTCCTCCAAAGTGGTTGAGGCCATCTAAGGAAAAACAAAACAAAAAACTCCACAGCTCCCCAAAGCTTTGTTAACTAAACAGTTGTCCATGAAAGAGACCAAATATTTCACAGCATTAGTCTTTGGATTAATGTTAAATCGATATGCACTAACGCAATAGGGCAATAGTTACCATGGTGAATAATTCTATATTTATTTTCAAGCAAGCCTTATTTCTAACAATTCCAGACATGGTTTCCACTTTCTGGTGACTAACCCCTTTATTTTTTTAACTGTTTGGTACCAGAAACTCGAGTTTTCTCCCCGGCAGTTAGAACAAGATCTCTGCCATGACAGAGGAGAACAATGCCTGGCAGGGACATGGATTCTTGCCAGTTTTAGGTACAGGCTTGTTTGCCTTTGAAAGTCTGAACAGCTACATCTCAGGTACAATTTAAAGTCTACAAGACATTGTGAATTTAAGTCTTTGGTAGACAAGCTCTCATCCTTGTTTGGAACTGCAGAAGCATTTTCCTTCTGAGACTTCATCCCGTTTTCTAAGTGTCAATAACATACCTCAAACAATACTCCACCCAAAAGGCTCTGAAATACTCTCTCCTGCCTGCCCTCCCCTTGCTGGGAGCACCTCATCAGCCCACCCAGTCCCTTCTGCCCTCTCCCCAGTGAGGCCAGGACCCTCCTTCCTTCCCACTGTGCCATCGGCTGACACGGGATGATGACCGTGGGACAGGAGCTGCTATCATCAACCCAGTACAATTACAGCTACCACCCAAGTGCTTTTTTCTATCTCTGCATAGCACTGGGTTGGGTCCCATTTTGGGAGGTTTTGTTCCCAAACAGGAGGGCTAAAAAGTCAGTGAGTATTTGTAATGAAAACTTTTACTGAATCCACCAGAATGTTATTCCAACCCATTCTGTCTCACTTGGGGCCTGATATAACTCTGGCTGACGTCACTGGAAAGACTTCACCCTACCTTTACATTTTATATGCTAGGAAATGTATCACTTAACTAATGAAAAATAATCACCCTCTGAATTCACAGCTCCCCAGCTGAAAACATTTCAATTTTTTGTGCTAGGAAAACCAGGATGGCATATGCAAAATAAAACAGCGCTAAAGAAAGAGTTTTAAATGCATGAACATAAAATAATCCCTGACTTTTCTTGATGTAGCAACAGGCAATTTGGAAAGAGGAATGGCGCTTTGGAAAGCAATCAAAGGTGACCCTGAACTCCCTGAATGAGGAGTGACATACCAAAGTGAAGACTTTGAGCTCAAGGAAAGCCCTTGAGTAGTTCTGAAAGCCAGCTCCGAGCCACTCGCAGGAGCTTTGCTGCTGGGCTCCTCCTCTAGAGCCGGCTAGAACTGCGAAGGCTTCATGGACTCTGGCCTTCTATGATGCCTATATGCTCCCATATACGCTCATGTACACGGTTACGTACACATGAATGTATTCATATTTGCTAAAAACCAACTGTACTGTGCTTATTTTCTTTTGGGTTTTGCATGCAAGGTGAGACCAGAGAAGCACAGGCTCTGATCTGCATTTATCTGCTTCCACAGACGCCGATGCGTTGGAGCTCTCCGAAGCTCTCCGCCCTGCCCTGCCGATGGAACTCAGGTACCGCTCAGTCGCCCCTGCCCTGCGCCTGCCATCGCACACAACTGCTGCCCTTGCTCTGCAGCCACCACAGCCCAACACCGCGACCAGCGCAGGAACAGAGCCCCTGCGTGCCTGCTCCAGGACAGCGCCGTGAGGGACTGTGAGGTCGATGCTCTGGAGATGGCGCAGCCGCTCAATGCTCAGCACCGGTCAAGGCCTGGCCCTCCTACCGGCCTCACCCGGGGTACGGGTACACACAGGGGCTCTTTGCTCTGACACTGGTCTGAGTTACCCTTGCACACCCCGGCCCAACCCAGGCCAAGGCTTTCACAGCACCTACCCGTGCCTGCCGCTGGCAGGCCCGGCGGTGCTGTACACCGGCTCGGCTGGTGCTAGGGGCACCATGGGGCACAGCACGCCACGGGCCAAACTCCCGCGGGGCAGAAACCGAGGCCCCCTCTCCGGTAGTGCCCCTCGGGGCTTACAGCGAACCCCGGGCTAAGCCGTGCAGCCCAGATCACATGCCAAACCGCCAGAACTTGAAAAACCCACCCTTGGCACAGCTTTGCCCCTTTAAATCCCCACCGCGGGCCGCGGGGGCGGGCCCAGACAGCAGCTGCTGTCACGGACAGCTGCTGACCCGCCCACCGCATGTAAATGACGCGCTCTCTCAGCCAATCAGAAGTAAGAAACGCGGCCGCCGGGCGCAAAGCAGCCAATGAACGGAGGGAGGCGGAGGCATGCCGGGCTCCGTGGGCTCTATCTCCACGTGGGGCGGGGCCGTGACCGCGCCGTGACCCGGGAGCGTGACAAGGGCGAGCTCGCGCCTTAAAGAGCCAGGGCCGGGAAGATGCGCGTCCGTGGCGTCACTCCTTCCCAGAGGGAGCGGCGGGGCTTGTCCGGGTTGCGGAGTCGGGGCCCGGCCCAGGTCACCTCGGTGGGAACGACAGAGAGGGCCCCGTTCTGGGAGGAGGGAGGGGCTCACGCGGTGTGTGTTATTGTCACTGCACGCACGGCGCTCCCTGCGCCGTTAATGGGGGCAGTAGGAACTAGTACACAGTAGTGTCTCTCGGGGATTCTGGAGCTCGGGTCGTGCCCTGCCGCAGGAAGGACTGACTGACAGACAGACAGGCAGGGCTCTTGCCGGCACCCCATCCGTGCCCTCGGCATCGGGGGTCCGATGGCGGAGCCGCGTCTGAGCACAAACCTCGCCATGCCCTGCAGCCCTGCTTTCCCTTAGGCTGTAGTGGTCTTAACCCAGAAAGTGTCTTCTGTGGGACACCTCGGGGAACACCGGTGAGGAGGGTGGTCTGCTGGCCGGGAGCCAGGCGAGCAGCGACCTGGGGCTGCTGATGGGAATTGCAGTGGAGGAGAAGGAAAAGTCGACAAGATGTGTGTGTGTGTGGTAGAGGCTGAGTTCGAGTGGCCATGGTTCTGGGTGGCAGCGAGCCAGGCCCGCAGCTGAAGAGCTCTGCTGCTGCAGAGAGCTATTGTTCATGGCCAGGCTGTTGAACTTGCAGTCCATGTGCTCAGCCCCAGCGACTGTGGTGCAGTCCAGGGGCCTCGTGGATTGCTTGAGCTGCACATTTGACATCATCATCACTACCTAATAAACCTGTTAACTGGGAAGCTTCGACACCAAAGAGGCAGAAAAACAAACAGCAGGACTAGGAGAGAGGGAGGATCCTGGAACACAAATGCTCCCATAAATGCCTTTTCCATAAGTCTTATTTACTCAGCTGCTGAAATGATTTCAACTGAGTGATTAGTCTTACATGCTAAAACCAAGTCATCCATTCTCTTGTCTGATAGTCCAAAATCCTACATCTGGTACTTTATCTGTAGTCTTTTTTCCACCCTTTTGTTTAAAAGAGAGAGTTTCTGCAGTATTTGATCCCCAGATGCACTATATCATCACAGTTTGGGCTCAGAGGTGAATCACAGATAGTAAAATTGGTTTTTTCAATCCCACTCAGCTGCAGAGAGCTGAATCCTCCCTCACAAGGCTTTATTTTCTAACACAAAAGAGACAAAATTGATAATTCGAGAGCCCGATCGTCAAAGAGAATGAAAATAAAATGTTTTAACTTCAGATGAGAACAACCTTAAAATGCACATTTGACCTTCTGTGGTGCCTTGGGGTGTTGTAGCCCCAAACCCAAAGTGCTGTCTCTGGGGCCGAGGCTCTCCAGGGGTACGCTGTTTCCCTAGACATGTGCCTGGAAAACTAGAGGCACTGAAGACTTCATGTGAGGCCACATTGTCAGGAGCAGCTACAGGAGTTCCCTGAATGTGAAGCTGGCTAGAGTCCATTGTAGATTGTATACTCAGGTATCAGTGTTATGTACAATAAGTGATGTATGTATAAGGTTGCCTACTGCTCCATTACCAATAATCTCTAGATTTACTGGAACGTTTAAAACCCAAAAATTTTTGTACTCCTTTCTCAAGTCACATGGAGTCTTGCCTGAGCCTCATACTGCTTGGCACAAAGAGAACTTAAAGGCACATCTAATTAAATCGTATGAATCAGGGATATTGAATTGTTAAAGAGGTTTTTTTGTTGTTGTTATTGCAGTTTTAGATTTCTAATGATTCTGATCATCTGTGAAATTATTAATTCTGAAGCTTAAAAGAAAAAACAAAAAAAGACATCCCTTTGGAACTCCAGGAGCCACATGTGAATCTGATTTTCCAAATGAAGAGAGTTATACTATCAGTTAAAACCTAAAGGCCTCACTTTTGCAAATCTTTTATGCTAGATTTCATATAGCTAATACATCGCCAATGTTTCCAAGGAAACCAATATGCCCCATTTTCACTGAAAGAAATCTCACTATTAAAACAATTAAAAACTTAATCTGGGTTCCTCCCTTCCTCCTCCTCTCCCCTTTCAGTATTATCTTATGCATTTTAATTAAAAACACAATTGCGATAGATTTTTTACACGTACATAGGCTACACTGTAAACTACCTAAAGGAAACTTGACCCCAGAGCGTAACAACTGGGAATAAATATATTGCAACTGAGAAACAACAAATTAACAGGAGTCTTGATGAATCAATTACAGCCACTGCTCATCTCTGAAGGCTACTGGCCATCACTGATGGAGAAGAGTTAAAACTCAGTCAGGCTGTGAAAAATAAAGATTTAGCGATGAGATATAGCTTAGACAAATTCCTGAATCTTATCAGACACAGAGAGGTGAGACAGTCCTGTCTGGAGAAAGGTCTGGCTAGCCATAAAGGAAAAGCCAGCTCCTGAAGGTCACCAGCATTTGGCTGTCCGGAAGGAATTCTCCTGATTTTTTCTGCTGGGTGACCAAGCAGTGGGTTTTAAGGTCATGGCAGCTACAGAAGGCTTCCGCAAAGCTGTCGCACAACATGCACAGCACTACTGTGCTACAGAAAGGTTGGATGCCATGGACAGACTTGCCTGAAAGCTGAGAGCATGCTCAAAGGGGTCTCCTGCCTCGTGCTCCTCGGGTGCCCCCATTCTCGGTGGCTTTTCAGATGTCTGCTTGCAAACCGTTGGTTCGTACATCTGCTTCTGAAGGCTCAGCTGTGGAAATGAATCAAGTGAGAGGCCCCAAGACCTCCACCTGCACCCACACACTCTGCAATGTGAGAGTGCCTGGAGGAAGAGGGAGCTTGAGAATCCAACACTAAACAGTGGGCTTTGAAAATCTGGTGGGGTTTTACAGCAGCTGTCAAACTGCCTCCCTCCAAATCTGGCTGTCCTGGTGGCACAGAGAGGACAATTGATGCCCTTCTTTCAAGGAAGTTCCTTGTTCTGCGAGGTTTCTGTGTGTGAGGTTTTGGGGATGCTGGCCTGATCTGATGGCCCAAATTAGTGCAGGAGGCACCTTCCACAGGCGCATTCCCGAGGACAGTAGTGCTCGGGTAAACTCTGCCACGCTGCCTCAAGCCTCTCTTGGTTTGTTTGTATTGACTTAGAGAGCACCATTGCTGTCCTCGGGAGGTGGAAAACAAATAGGAACCCTGGGGGCCTGCGCCAAGGAGCTTAAAGCCTCGACAACAAACACAGAGTTCAGGCTCTGTGCTCAGAGTGTTTTGCTGGTTTGATCTGAAGAGGCACAAGGATCCAGCCATGGGGCTTTGGGGCCTGTCTGCTGAGGAGAGGGATCTATAGGTCAAGAGGCTCATGAAAAGAGGAAACTGGTTCCAAGCACGAGAAATGAATGCCACTGGGAAGGCAGCAAACACAGCCTCACTCTTTGTTCTGGCCTCATTGTGTTCCCAGCTCTGCCTGCTGCATATTGACTCGGCTCTTCTGTTCCCCTTGTGCATGTGTGTGCAACTTCCACTCCCGTGACAAGAGGCTGAGCACGAAGGAAGGGAGCAGTCGGCACTGAGATGTTTCATGTGGATCCAAGAGCTAAATCTGGCCCTGGCTTGTGTGCTCCCCTGACTCCCTAGAGAGCAGAAGGGAAACAAAGCCAGAGCTGCTTCCTCCACCATTGTCTGAGCACTTGGACATCCTTCTGCCCGTGCTGGGGAAGGGCAGAGGATGGGGACAGGGTGTCTGAGGAGCTTCCAGTTTGCCTCATGCCTCTGTGGAGGGCTGGATGGAGAAACTGGACCATGGCCCAGGCTCTGTCCTCCCTCCTTGGGATTCCCTTAGGCATTGGGTTGCCCAGAAGATTTACGGAAATTAATCTGGATCACTCCTTCACACACACATCTTTTAGGGGACTGCATGTTGCTGTGTGCTCTTTGCAAATGCAGCTTCCTGTGAAAAAAAATCCCAGCCTTGCTAACATCCCACATGTAATGTGATACATTCCCATTCATACACACTTCCCACCACTCCGACACGCAGCACTGTACAACCTGAGAGACAGAAAGTGTACAGCATGTCTGCACTCAGAAACACTGAATTCTTCTGGTGTGCTGGGGGTGACTTGGGGTTATTTGGGTGTGTTTTTCCCCCCTTTTCCAAAAGAGTTTGGCAAATTACTTTCCACCATCTGCCCTGCCAGAGCTAGGAAATATTTGGAATACATTCCATTCTCCTAATGAACACGCAGCAGCAGGGGTGCTGCAAATAAGAGAGAGAAAATCTTTCTAATGAACAACAAATGAACTAGAAATCACATCTACATAGCTTCAGCTTTTGTTGCCTATAGCTTTAGGGTGATTCATGAAGACAAAAATCAATGAATGTGCTGTAGACCCAGGTCTAGCACGGCGTGCAGAAGTCTTGCCGTGACCCAAGCCATATTTGTTTTGGATACAAATACAGACTCTTGCTAGCTTCCTTTTCTTTTAATTGGAAAAAAAAAAAAAAAAGAAAAAGTATGGGAAGAATTTCAGTCTGACTCCTACAACTCTTGTTAATGCTCTTCAAAACATGTTGAATTTATAGGATACTGTCAAATGCATTTTTGTATTCATGACACTAATCACGTTGCTTCCAACTGGTGTAGAGAGCTGTATCATGCTCTTTTGTTAAAAAAAAATATTGTGATCAAACTGAAGAAATTAGTGGTTCTTTTGCAGAGGAAACAAGCCAAAAAGCTCCTCTTGATCCATGCTCTTCAGAGACTGGAGATAGGTGTTGCTGAGCATGGCCAGAGGTGAATTTCCAGATCCACCACAGCAGAAATTAAGGGTTTCTCTCAAGTACTGTATGTGGCATTATTGACTATGCAATTAGCTGTTCTTTTAAGAGTTTTGCCTGCTACAAACAATCCAGACATAAGTTTCCACCCAAGGCTTTTGGTGTCAGAAACTTGGACATACCAACTGGAAACCTCAGTTCAAGGCTTAAACACTGCAAAGCATGGTGTGACCCACCACAGCTGGCCTTAGCACAGGAGAAGCATGAGGAATAAAGCCTTCACAGAGCTGCAACCCATCCCATTCTTATTGGCAAAACCTCTGATCAGATACTGAGACTTTTCCTCATATCTCCTTACAGGTAGATTTATTTTCTTACACCAGCCCAGAGTACTTAAGGAGTGATGAATGCCAACAGAGAACTCAAATCATCAGCTCCAAAGCTGAGGAATCTCTCAGCTGCTCCATTAAAGGAAAAGCCATGGGAGCACAGGGAACATTTCCAGCCTGCATTGAATGTCATCACACTGGCCATGGCAGGCCAAAAGCAGCATTGCCAAGCCAGGCAGTCAGGTACTGGAACAGGGAAGGTCTCAGTTCTACAAATGTAACCTTGGAAGATACTGTGGACACTTCCTAAGCTACTCTGAAATCCTAGATTGATGCCACACGTTTCCTTGTTCCTAGAGCACGAAGCTCCTCACAGGAAACATCACCAAAAGGTGAGATGGGAAACTAGAATAAAGAAATCTTCTCACCCTGCCCTTCTGGGAGGTTTCTGAAAGCCTGGAGCCCTAGAGACAGGCATAGAGCAACCCAAGGCACAGGACATAAAAACAATGGCCAGGCAGGCATTGCTCTGTAAGTACAACACCTCCTCTTCTCTGGGCAATCTCTTCACCCTTCATCAGGTGCAGGACGATTGGGATAGAAGGAATCACACTGGCTTTCCTTTCTGCACCTGGTATTTTCACCTGTTTGTGTGCTGAGGTGCTGATTTTTGGTGTATGCCCTCATTTTCTTGGAGCCTGACTCTGCAATTCTTCCAAGCATTTAACCTGCAAGAAAGTCAGCAGTTTCCCCAACAAGACCTTACATGACCAGGCCTCCTTATTTAACACCATAGCCTGCACACATGCTGACCTTCCTCGTCTTCCACTCCTTGCAGTTTCACCCACCTGAAAGAGCAGCTGCATTCAGCATCCCAGGCTCATTAAATAGCCACTTGGTTCCCCCTTGTTCTTGGTCTCTCACACTGAAGCACACATTAAAAAGAAGAAAAAAAAAAAGAAAAAAATGGAGAGGAAAAAAATGAAGAGAAAAAAGAGAGAGAAACAGAAGGAAACAGAACGTTCCTACAAAAAAAGCAATTTCTTGGCTGGCCATTTTTTTTTTTTTTAAACTCCCCTCAATATGGCAGGAGATATTTATGTCTGAACAAATCCTTCTCCCTCCCAATCAATCCATCTTCCCTTGCTTCTGCAGTGCAGTCACACTGTTTATATCAGCCTGGTGCTGTGAAAATTAATGTGACAACACAAAAAAGCAACATAATGACTAAAGGTGTGTGAAATAGTCCTGGAGAAACACGAAGTGACTTCAAATGCAAGGTATTTCCTCCTTCCCCTTTCTCCCATCCTACAAGCTGCTACAGTTCTGAAAATGGGACAGTTTTCAAAGAGGCTATATTTGCAGAGCAAAGATGGATGCTATTTTTATTGCAAATTAGCAGATTTTTTAGCAGATCCAACCTCATTTGCAAGTGAAAGTGACTCTACTTACCATGCAGATATAGGTCTCATGCTGGAAACTCATGGAAATTCATGTTTTCAACATACTTACAGAAGAAAAAAATAGACCCTGCCTTTATTTCTGGCTGAGGCTAGCTCCACTGAAGAAATACCAGTGGGGCAGCATGTATTTGCTAAGCTACTACATTATGTGAGCAAGTGGGAGTGAACCTGAAGTAGTTTTTAGGTGTGCTCTGTGAACTTCTGGAGTCCACAGAGGCACAAGAAATGGTATTCAGCTGCCAGCAGCCCAATATTTGCTCTCCAGGGATCCACATTTCCCCTGGAAAGTCTGGAATGGCCTAAATATTGATGAGGACTGGAAAATCACTACCTTAATATATATGGCTAGCTAGGGTTGTCCATGGTCTGCACTGATGTGAAAAACTCCATGTAGGAAACAGTGTCAGGGGAAAACAGTCAGTTCACAGTTAGTCCTGCAAAAGATGCCATTTCAGAATGCCAAAACTTTTCATTAAATTGGGAAAAAATCTGGTGAGTGGTTTAAGCCAAGAAAAACAGTTGAAAAAAAAATAGGGAAATAAAGTGCTGAATTTAAGTGCTACCAATCAGGGGGTTTTGTTTCAAAATTAGATTTTTCAGCTAAAAGTCAACCTACAACTTGAGAAAGGTGAGAAATAAACCAGAAGTATAAGTCATTACATCCCAAACTGTGCCAGTTGTATAAAGCACCAAACCTACTCCATACAAATTACTGTGAAAGTAAAATTTGGGAGGTGGGGGGGAAAGGAAAAAAACCCAACCAACAAAACAAACAACAAACCCATGCACACCTTTAAAACCTTCACACAACACTGGTGCTAGACTCTCAGAAATGTGATTTGGGGTTCACTTACAGCTCCACCATAAAAACAAACTGAGAAGATTAAAAACTTAAAATAAAATAAAGTCTTCATTTTAATACGGGCATTGCAAGAAGAAAGCAAAAAAACAGAACAGCAGGCAGGGAAAGCAGAGAGCTCTGATTTCAAGAAGAGTCCAATTCAAAGAGTGCAATTCCTACCTGCCAAATCTGCACATGCATTCCTTCCACCTGGAGCTATACAGCAGGTGTGAACCTGTTTGTACCTCTCCTGACAGAAGCACAACAGGAGGAAACCAGCGGTGCAAGTATTCAGGTATGCTAACAAATTCTTTTGGCAGATGCCAGTTTTGCAGTTGTCTGCTACACATGAAAAAGCAGAAGGTGAGCGTCAGCCCTGCTGTTATGTTACAGTGTGATGAGCTCAGCTCTTCTTTCCTCCTATTCCATCTCTGTGTATTTTGGGGGTATGCAGCTTCTATTTCCATCATGCCCATTAAAATGGACAGATCACATTCCTCAATGCCATTACCATGGACTTTAATGAGACTATTTTCACCACAAGCAAGTTCAAACTCAGAGGGGACATTTTAAAAAAACTGATTTCATCTTACAAAAATAAGTACAAATTCAAAGCTAAAGTTATTAAAAAACAAAAGAAAAGGTCTCAGAAAACACCATCCCAAACCTCCACTACTCTGCAAGCTCAGCTCCTCTGCTCAGCAGCAGGTATTTAACACTCTGTATACGTGTCCCAGCCACTGATCCACTCCCCTCAGAATGATGCCACCCTTGGGTTTGTGTCATGGCCACAGCACTTTTACCACCACAGGCTGTGTCTCTACAACAGAAGTTACATTCTGGAAACTGAAAAAAACCACACAGGTCACAGCTTTTACAGGCCTTATTTTCCTTAACATAGGTACAGAGGATATATTTTCTTATTACTGACAAAAAGATGAGGGGATTCTTTTGTGAGCACGAGGCATCCTACCATTTGTAGCAGGCATGAATTATTGCAGTGTCTCCATCCAAACAAGTGAACATCTGTATCCCATTTTCACTGGCACTGCGAGATACCTGGCACAGCCCCAAAAGGGAATGTTTAGCTACAAGGGTTTAAAATATGCAGTAATTTGCTGTTGTGTTATCTTCTGGTATTCTCTGTTTTGGAAAAAAAAAATACCTTATCAGTGAAGTCTTCCCACTGTCTATTTGCCTTGCTCTAGTCCAGAATGAAATGAATCAAGTAAAACAATTTGAAAGCCTCATTTATTTTCCCCCCTGAAGAGCGATGCTTATGGAAGCCAGTTGGAGCAGGACTCTGTGGAGGATGAGACATTTCATAGTCCTCCCTCTGCTTCTGGCGAGGATATTTTATACAGACACAGACTGTAAGTTTATTCAGCCCTCTCAAGGACAGTATTACTGGGAAAGCAATATTCAGCCTTCCAAGAGTGGTGGGTTCACAGGAAGGATGTCTGGGAGCTCTCTTAGTTCTGTATTGCAGCCTTGGCTTTTGAAAATATGTTTAAGACTGTCTTTGTTAAAAGCAAGGTGTGCTTTTACAGATTCCCATCTACAGCAATTACATTGGGACTTCACTACTCTGAGCTTCTGGAGCTCTTAGATGGTTACTACAGTTGTACAACCACTACTGCTACTTTGATCAATCATGCACTGCTGTCTGCCCTTCTACAGCCAGCAAGTGCTCATGTCAGAGCTCTTGAGTCACCATGCCATTTGCTCAGTGAACTCTTGTAATCCAAGTCACTGTCACCTCAATATTCAGTTACACTTTCATTAACACCTTCTCATATGTGACTCCTAGCTCCCTGGGACAAGTGAGTTGGGTAGATGGGGGTATTTCCCCCAGTGGATTGAAAGTGTTCTGGGTCACTTTTCTAACATGTTGCTACATGTAGATGTCACTTAGTCCTTCAGCTACACTGAGTGACAAAATATGGCTGGCATGGACTGCAGTGCAGAGAGGGGAGTAGGGTCCCCAATGAGGCAGCCATTCCTGCACACTCCTGCTGTGCACCCCCTGTGCTAACCACAAAGGAGAAGCCTGGGAGAAACTCCTCCAAATGGGAAGGTGAGAAAAGTCCGTGATGAACAACCTGGCCTTTCTCCATAGCTGGGAAACTGAGGCACCCAAGGCAGATGACTACATCTAAACCCCTGATGGGCAGAGGGTTTCAGGCAAAGCTGAGTGCTAAGTTCTGATCCAAGCTATGTAGACCACACACCATGTCTGATGACTAAAGTGATGGCATTAATACTCTGTTCAAACTCTGCCTGGCTCTGGAATAAGAGACAATTAAAACGGTAGGAAAATTCCTGTTATTAAATATCCACAGGGAAGCTGAACTGAGAAACAAGAAACAAATTCACAAATATCAGCAAACAGTATGTTGAGTTATAGGAATAAAAATGAAAGCAGTAAATAAGGCTACGTCTCCACAAAAAAATACAGTGTCATACCAGCACAGCTATAACTGCCCTGGCAACTCTCTCATCTCATGGCAAGGAGGGCTTTTGGGACACTGCTTCAGACAAGTGACATTAGTTGATCTGCAAATAGTCCTGCTTTCAAGTGTCATTACTAAGAAAGATATTAAAAAAAAATTACCTTTACCAATTTCAATTTACTGCTCACATAACACTGAGTATTGTCAGAGAGAGCTGAATTATTAACACAGCCCTTGCCCACATAAACTCTCATCAGCATTGGAGGATTCTCCCCTCACCACGAGTGCAGGATCCATCTCTACTGCTGCTTGCCCAAGTGTTTACTGGTTTTTAGGAGGCTGCAAGGGAGCACAGTTATCTAGGAGAGCATCAAAGGGGAAGGAATGCCACTTGCCTAAACGTGATAGACTATTGCTGCAGGCAGGAGTAACTTGTGCTGTCAGTGTTCAATTAGCACCAAGTTAAACTAAATGTCTTGTGAATATTTCATAACGATCTGCCAGCATCATATCTGAACTCTCTGGCTTTTACCAAGCCATTTCCCTTCCAAAGTGACATGATGTAGAATTAAAGAGGAATGATGAGCCAGTCTTGCTTGTTCAAGTATCTGCTCAAGTATCATGCTGTATAACAGAAAAAGCAGTAGCACTTTAAAAAACCAGCACAAAATACCCCAGCAACAACTGCCACCTAAAATTACCCTCTGATAATAAACTGTCTTTGAACAAAGTGAGAGTTCTATAAAGCACAGTGCTTCTTTTTCTGACTATAAATTTATTGTAGCTTTCCCATTCACTTTGTGAGTTACAGGAGCTGATGTAAGCTTTTCTATTTCCCATCTTTTTTTTTCTTTTCCACAAAATTCTCAGAAGTTAAATGGGTTGGAATAGACCTTAAAAGCCAGGGCTAACTTTAACTTGCATTGCTGAATCTGCGGCAAGCACTAGGTGAGCTGCACAAGCGAGGCAGCCTTGCTGGTGCTGAATGCCAGAGGCAGCAGCTTTGAGCAGAGCTGGCTGGGGGATCTGGGGCAGAAAAAAAAGACAAGTGCAAATATCTCGGTGCTGCAAATCAGTCGCTAAGCAGAGATGCAAATTTCAGGCTGGAAAGTAGCTGTGGGATCTGCAACACCTGCCTGGGGGTCCTGGGCAGTAAGTCACCAGGGAACCAGCGTCTGGGCCTCACAGCAGGCAATCTGGAGCATCCACTGAGCCCTGTATGAGTAGAGAAGGACTCCAGAAAACAGGGGCAGCAAAATCTCAAGGGTCACTGTACAAATCACTCACAGTGCCCACTGAAGGACAGCAGCTTGCCCCAAGGAGGGAAAGGTGCCCCAGGGCAGGAAAAGTCTTTCCCAGACTTTCTGCTGAGGCTGCCAGTAAGGAGATCAGTTGGTTCCAACAGTAATGGAGCAGAGCCACCAATTCGTATCACCTCATCCATCATACACCCAGATGACAAATTACCCTGGGTTTGCACCAGCCTGGGCTGATACTCAAAAAACCACAGCCAAATTGCCTAGCTCTGCTTGCTGAAGTCCCCTCGACCGATGAAGGACAGGCTAAACTAGAAACTTCTGCTGGCTTGGCTGCACAGGCTGGGATGAACATCCCAGTGAAGTGCATTTACACAAGCAGAACAAGTGCTGAGACATGTTTTTAAGTTAACTCATCAGGTAAAGAGCAATACCAAGTCTGAAATAACTGCAGAGACTAAATCATTTCACTTGCATAATGCTAAGTGGCCTGTGGCTAGTCTCACCTAGCAACACTGCATTTAGGGCTTCAGTCTCAACTCCTGTGGATTTTACAGAAAAATAGTTTGCATGTTAGCTATCTGCCCATAAAGAAAAAAATAAAGTCACATCTCTTCTGGCAATAAAGACTTAGTAGGAAGGCTACATGGGATCTATTCTACAGCACTGAATGCCACACAGTTACATGGTGCTGCAACTGTATGGATAAAACAGATCAAACTCGCTCACATAGGCAGGATCTGGGTTTTACTATTTTAAGAACAGTATTATATAGCATAATATATATAAATGCATAGCAGCTCTTCACCTCTGGTCTCTTGGTGCCCAGTTCTTACACATTTTGATCACTGACTTTGCTGCTAAAGCCACTGCTCAAGCATCATAGCCACACTGCCCATGCCAGCAAGCAAGAGCTGCTGTTGACCCCACAGAGGCATTCCTCTCTCCAACTACCTCAGCTGGCATGAAGAGAGGCTCAGCCATAGCAGGGAGACATCAGCCATGCAGGCAGCCACAGCCTTCCTTCTCCGGTGAGCACAGCAGGTAAGCACCACGCAGCCCAGGTCCCAAGGACACCTCCTGGCTCCATCACCATGACAGAAGGGAAGATCACGGCAAAGCCAGCACTGTGGGAGGCTCAAGAAACCCCTTGGCCGTGCAAAGGCACATTTCTGAAAAGGGACAAATTAATTACAAGCTCAAATCCCAGTAAAATTTGCACTCACTTCTAAGCTGTTCTAAAAAATAAAGTACCTTACAATCCCCTCTTGCTTCAGCCCATTTATTACCAGAAGCCTTCTAGTGAAAGCTGCTACAACAACCACAAAAAGCCTTTAAAAAGGGTGAGGGAGCTGCAAAGAGACTGGAGGCACCCAGGGAGATAGGAGCTAGACCTGGAGAAGAAAACAAGACACAACTCTATCCTCAGGACCAGGGCACTGCTGTTAAACCCTACACTAATACATGCTAATTAACCTCCTACCTTTCCAGATAAAGAGGGAGTCGGCTCTGCTGAGGAGGGGGATTGGCAGGAAGCCTTATTCACTTCTCCCTGCTTGCACCTGAGTGATCTGTGTGCTGGCTGGGGGAGACAAAGCCCAGCACATGAGGTTTAAAGGCTTCCATAATTTGTTTAACAGACCTCAGGACCTACCACCACTTAATTACTGCAGATAGAGATGTAATACAAACAGCAAAACAAACCCAAGCATGGCTGGGCTGGGATATTAATCCACCCCTCCAAGAGCAATTGAAGCAGGAAAGTGCCTGTGGATCACGTAGACGAGGGGGAATTTGGCTGTGGACAGGCAGCCTCATTAACAGCAGAATGCCCTGACCCTTCTGAGTTACAAATACTGACATTTACTTTCCCCAAATGGCTGAACTAATATACTGATAGTGTTGGTGGCATCCTTCCAGCAGATGGGACTGATAGGTTTTGTACATAGACCTGTTGGGATTTTTGACACAGTCACTTGTCTGACTGCCAGCATCTGAAAAAACAACTCAGGAGGCCTTTTATGGCTCCAAACTCGAGGCTATTGGGACCTTCTCCATTTTTTTAATCTGTTAGTCACAACAAAAGGGAATGCTACTGAAGTCTAGGCAGATAAGTAACAGAATAGATTTGCTTGATTCTGTGTTCAGCTGTGTAGCAGTTGCCAGAGTAAATTCAAGGATGTGATTTAAAATGCCTACATCTATTAGTAACACTCATCTATGAAAATAATGATTATAGGAAAGGAATTTGTTTGTAAGCCTTAAAGAGAAAACACAATTCATCCCATATTTTGCTGGGAAAAAAAAAAGTCCCACATGAATTGAGTCTTGCTCCTGAAGTTTCAGCTGGCAAGCTGAAAAGCAGGGGCTGGAACACTCCCAAAGTCGGCAGAGCTTTTCCGACCCACCCAGTCCCCCTGGCTTTGAGCAGGTTGTTAGAAACAATCAGGAGGCTGTAAAAATAATATTTCTGACTTGATTAACATGATGTTCCACTTAGCCACTCCATGGCTGTTGTTTTTTTGTCCTTGATGATCAAGGGGTAGAAGCTGATATTGAGTGTGTAATTGCTAACCACCAGATTGTGTGTTAGCCTCAGACCTCTGCAGCAAAGGGAGTGAGAAAAAACAGAAAGGGACCCAAGGGGAGGGTCAGGGGAGAAAGAATTTCACAACTTTACAAGAGGGAGTTGTACACTCTGTAACTGCTCCTATAAACATGGGGGGACAGCAGGACAGGGAATGAAGGGCTGCTCTACTGTTCCCTTGCTTATCTGTCAAAGTTATTCATCTATTATCATGTGTGACAGGGCCCTCAGAGCCTGAGTCTGTGGCATGGCATGGACACTGGGAGACAGCAAAGGTACCACAGCACCCACTGGGAGACAAAAGGGTTCCCAGGACTCCCATGGCACCTTTGGCTGTGCACAGACACCAGAGAGGACTCAGTTAGGATTAGTTCCTGCTTCTCTCCATGTGTTGATCCCAGTCAATGCCTTGTGTTCCTCACCTGCTGCAGACAGTCCTATAGCAAATACAGCTTTTCTGCACCAGGTCCCTCCCAGTTCTCCAGCAACGGGCACTGCCTGCAGGGTGAGGTGGGGACCCTGGTGGCGCTCCTTGAAGCTCAATGTGGTTCAAAGCTACAAAAAAGCCCAATTTTTGTGAAGCATTATAGTTCAGCTCATGCCTCCAGGTTTCTGTGAGATGTTTTATTGCATTACTGTTGTCAAATGGTGACATTTCTGAGTGTAAGTCATAGGGTTGTTGTTAATGCCAATTTAATGGTGCTAAAATGATTAAATATGGCAGGCTTTTAAATAATGAGGTACATAAAAGGTGTTAATAACCTCTTAAGTGCTTTAATAATATTCTGTGCTATCATAAAATGTTAGTAATTGGACCTCTTAACTTTCATCTGCCATAAAGTAATGAAAGAAGAAAATCTCAACAGAGGAGCTGAATGGCTGAAAAATTTGCTTAAATAAAAGAAAAAATTGAACAATGGTAAAAGTGAGCCTTATTTGTTAAAAAAAAAAAGAAAGAAAAAAAAAGGAAAAAATTAACTGGAAAGCCCAATGGAACATGCACTTCAATATCATGCAAATTCTTAGCATTTCCAAAATATCTTAAATACAAGGTACTGTAAGAACAAAGGATCCCAATAAAGGCATGATGGCTCACTGCTAAACCCAACAGCAGATGGGCTGCTTAGTCTGATATAAGACAGACCTCTATGCTACTTGTGTGAGTTAGAAATGGCATCTTCCTTGTACACAACAAAGCTAAGCTAATCCTGGGCTACTCTTGCAGACCATGCAGCTGAACAGAGCTTCCTGGGATGGTTAGTAACTGTGGATCTGCTCCTGCAATGGGACATCTCCTGTGAAAGGTCTTCTGGGATAGGCAGGGCTATAAACCCCATCATTTCAGAGGAACTGAGGGTAACAGAAGCTAAAGGATCATTCAGTGCCCCGGTAGGTAACAAATTTGCAGTATGAAGCACAAAACTGGACTGAACAGGATGAAGAACAGCCAAATGCAATTAAAATTGTAAACATGGAGGCTAAATAGGAATATCTAAATAAAATTTGGATGGGATCTTGGGTAAGCAGCAGCTTTGACAGAAAAGGCCAGAGGTCTGTAAAATCTCCTTCAGGCTACTGCTTGAATCCCACCCAGAAAATAGCCGGAGGAACTGCAGCACTGTCCATAAAATGTATTGATGCTGGGCTGGTATTGCCTTAAGAACTCAGCAGGCTCCCTAGGATTATTTCCTGTAATGTTCTCTAGGTCTCTTCCTCCTAAATACCAATCCAACCCCAGCAAATTATTGTGGAAAACCTGTATCAGAAAAATCCTCTTCATTAATGGAGATTTGCAGGTTCCTGATTCAATGGTTCTCCCAGGGAAACCCTTTTAGGTCTTCCTAGCAACTGCCTTACATGCTTTGCTTCTCTTTATCATCTGTTAACACGTGCACCCAGTTCACTTAAAAAATAGGTGCTTTGAAATGACTTCTAAAAAAGACTCTGAATTTTGGGGATAACCATGCAACAGTAGTGTAACAGAGCACTTCTGAGCCATGCCAGCCCAACTCTGTGAAATATGGACAGCTGAGATTTTTACCAGCCCTCTTTCTGTAACGTTGTGTCACCCAGGCAGGGAGGAAGAGCAGTTCCACATGAGCCAGGTAACCAATTGCTCAGCAGAAGTAACAACAGGAAACAATAGAAGCCAAGAGTTTGCCCACAGGTATTGAAAAATTACAATGAGCAAATTAATTTTGAGTAGTCTAAATTTGCTTGGAGATAAATTAGGAATGGAACAAGTGCTCAATCTAACAGAAATGATTCACCATGTAGAGTGTTCCTAGATCCATGCAGAAGGCTCTTGGCTGCTGTGAATGATGGCCTGCTTTTTTTTTTTTAAGATGGGGTGGAGGCTATTGGATACTGGTTTGGGCTTTATGTAAAAGACAAAACCATTTTTATTTTCTTGTTACAGGTCTAGTGCTGATCCCATTGAAGCGAATGGCAAATTTTCCATTAGCTTCAATGAAGGACTTGACCTCATAAAAGCAATTATTCATCCACACATAAAGTACTTCCTTGACTCCTGCATTCAAGAGAGCAGGTCTGCTACCTGCTCGTCAGCATCCCTCTCCAATACAGCTACAATTTGAAAGTTCTTCCATGTCCCACTGCAGGCCTCAGCATCCCAGAACAGGATGATATTTCTTCTTCCTGAGATGCTCTTTGGTTCAGTTGATGTGCCCATTATTTGAGAACCATCTCTCCTTTTGTCCATTAGGTAAATTCTGGATGAGCTTATTATTCTGGTTTGGTTTGTAACAATCCCTCTGGATCCATCTTTATGCTTATTAGGATTTTAGAAATGCAATCTAATTTGTGCTAAAGCATACAAATTCAGCTCCCCTATGATCTATGCTGTTCAACATGCCATTACTACGTCTGCAATGCAGCTCTAATCTATACACATTAGTGGGTGTAGCAGTGGGGGAGCACAGGCCAAGCAAGGAACCCCACTGAGACAAATACCTGAGCTCTGGTGAGCCTCAGGGCCATAAGTGAAACCAATTGGTTTATAGATAGTTCTTTTTAATTCCCTTTCAACTCCCCATGAAATACTCATTTTTTCAGCTTGACTGGAAATCATCAACCTCTTTTTGTGGCCATAAGTGCAATCTATATTTTGAACAATGTTCCTGGAATGTCAAAAGATGTGCAAAGCCAAAGACATGCTCATGTGCTTTTTTAAACTCATTCTCTATGGGCTTCTTTGTCTGCACTCTAGTTCAGATTGTAGCCAGTGCAAGCTTCTGCCTTGTTCTTGCTTGCAAGGCTCCATGCACATCTTCAGCAACACGGAGAAATGCAGGCAAAACAGACATGCCAAGAGCTAGCAATGATTGCTTTCTGCTGTTGAGTGGGTAAGTCAAGAGCAGAAGTTATTTACTAGGATAAGTTAAAAAACAAAAAAAAACACAGAGAAACTGCTTCATTTTCCAATTTGGAAGCTTCAGTTTCTGGAGAAACATCTCCAGACATTATATTGTGCTTCAGTGTGGCTCTTGTGTTGCAGTGTGCCATGGCACAGAGACTTCCAGGTTCTTCCTGATTTCTCCCCTGAGCTTAAAAACACAAGAAGTCTCTCACACCAACCCAACACCTGAGAACAGTCACCTCCTCTGGTACTCCATCTGGGCTCTGTCCCCCATATTTTACCAGGCTGCATTCTTGCCCCATTGGAGAAGAGCCAAACACACAGGACAGGGAAGTGCCACCAGAAAGAAAACGCTTTTCACCCCTCATTACATCGGAGTTAGGAGTGGGCTCTGCAGCAGGCTGCCTGCTGCCCTGCCCTCCCAGTGGCAATCGGAGAGCAGGGGGATGTCCACCCAGGGCCACCAGCAGCTCCTGGGCTGCTCTCTTGAGCCACAAGAGATGCCAAGGCAGGTCAGTGGGGTTGCCATGCTGACAGAACCATGTTGGTCACCTGGGGTCTTTCTGGTCAATGCTGAGCATCAAGTATTTGTTTTCTCCAGACTCCATACTAACTTCAACCAAGCCTTGTCTTCCTGAAGGTTCTTTGAGTACTGTTTGATGTTTGATACACTGTGCTCTACATCATATGAAAGAAGCAGGTAAAAAAATCAATAATGTGCTTGCAAAGTTGCTTTGTACCGAGTTTCACACGCATATTTAGAAACCCTCTCTTCCCTGCCGCTCACCTCATGAATCTATTCTTGGAGAATAAAAAATGGGATATACTTTGCAGCCAAAAGTAAAGTCATAAAGAAGTTTGCTCACGTTCCTTAACACATGAGATACAGAGTTAATTAAAAATTGTTCTCTGTACAACAGGTTTGTTTCACTGGAAAATGTCACTGATGTAAGGCTGTTCGACTCTTGTTGCCAACTACATTGAATTGACTCCATTATAAGCTTACTCCTTCCCCCCTCCTCATCACTTTTCTTCCAATAATAAACTAGAGAGATCTTAGATGCCACTTTTTTACTGGAAAAGGTGCATTAGGATTAGCTAGTTTGAACAGCCATTTTATGCCCCTTCAGTCCCTGTTTATCTACAATTCTACAGAAGCAATAAACCTTTGCCCTAGCCCTGCACAGTGTAAATGAGATATCTGATCCTATAGGCATGGTGCTGTTAAAAAATTTTTAATTAGATAAATACATTTTATAAAAAGATTTTGCAGAATAGTTGCCTCTAGCAACTGTAACAATCTTGAAGCTTCAGCTTCTAAATGGAAAGAAAACTTGCAGGAGGCTAGTGTGTTATATAAAAATGAACGATGGTATTACAGAATTAATAGGAAGGGGCCAATGGAAATGCAGTCCCACACTGGAAAAGGGAGTTTGTTTCATTACTGACTTCAACAGCACATGGATTTGTACTCTACTTTTTCCAGCCAGATTGCCAAGTCTCAGCCATGGGCTGGAGGAATAGCTGGACCAGGCTGGAGGGAGATCCTGTGAGTGCTCTCTTTCCACAGCTAATGTGGTTCAGAAGGCATCATGCAAACGTCAGCCCTGAAAAAAACAGTTGGCTCTCCGTACACTGCCAGCCTTGGTGCTTCATGAACTAGCTGGGACATCCTCATCCAAACACAACTGAATGTCATCCATACTTTACCCTTCACAGCAGAGCCATATCCCAGCAAGGTTGCCTGAGCTTGCTTTCCTTGCCAGCCAGCCAGTGAGGGATACTTAGGAGGTATCCCTAAGATCAGAAAAAGATCTGGTAACTATTCTACAATGCCTGAGGATGGGCATGTACTGGAGAATAAGCAGCATCCTGCAGGCCAGTGCATTCTCAGAGCACCCTGCCTGGCTAGACACAGAGAGGACATGAATCTAGACCTCTTGATCCTACCACCACAGTTGAGATTCCTAGGAAAGAGCAGTTTAGACATGAGTCTGGTTCATGCTGAGGTGACCAGTGGCTACTTTGATGTCCCTTTTCTCCATCCATCTCAGAGCCACAGTGAGGCTGCTCTGACCACTACTTAATGCCATTGCTGCTGGGGTAAGAACACTGCAGGATTTTCTCTCTTCCCCTTGCAGATCTCTGTGAATGAAGCTCCCCAATGTGCTGGCAAGGTGGGGAGTTTTGTCCCCGCAGATTCAGTGCAGCATAGCAGCTGGAATGGGAACTTTTCCATCCTCACCCCCATAGTCAGTATATTTAGCCCTGACCTAGAAAGACCATCCTTTCTAGGGCTGAGTTGTGATTCAGACAGTCTGCTTACTGAGCAGAGACTGCCAACTGTGCCGAATCATAGCTGATTAGAGGTGGGAGAGAGCCTGAAAAACAATACACCCAGGCATACGCAGTGGGTTTGGAGCATTGCATGGAAATTATATTTAACACCATTTTGGTGACTTAAAGAAAAATTAAAACAAACAACCCTCACACCTTCTAAAATAACCCTACCTGTCTCTGGTGGGAGAGAAGAGACTGGCAAAGTGTTGCTATTTTAAATCACAGTGGAACAGGGGAAGCAAGAATATACATCTCAATAGATGCATATATAGGTACAGACAAACACATCTCCAGATAAAGCAGGGGACACTTCTGAGAAAGGAAGGATGGACAGAGAGGCAGATACTTTCTTGCAATTTAGGGTGAACTCTATCTTGAAGCAAAACTAATCCTATCATGTCTAAGGGGAAACAAGAGCAAAAGAAAAAAAGTGTAAGATGATGTCTGGAGACATGTAAAGTGCTCATGCAGAAATGTCTCCTGTCAGGTCAAAAACTGTCCCAGCAGCAGAGCACAGGACTGGAGCTTGTATCCCACAGGCAGTTACCCTCTGCAGGCAGACGCTCTCAGGCTACTGCCTGGGATCTGAAGGAGAAATCTTATCTGCAGGCCTGTGAGAAAATAGGAGGAGGTACACACAGTCCTTACAAACTGGTAATAGAGCCAGGGAGTTAAACTGGAAAATACTGCACAGCCCAGTCTGGAGAGAGCAGAACAGGAGACTAAACACAACAGTTTAACAAATAATTACAGCTTCTTTATATGGACTAGAATTTGTAATCCACCTTCATCCACTTCTCTTTGCACAGTTTAGAATTACAATGCCAAAGGGATCACAGGGAATCATGAAATAATGTCGTGTGTTTGAGTGCAGAGCAGACAGTCTCTGAGGGTTTTAGACAGTCCATTTGATACTCTTTTCATGAAACATTTACCATGTTGTACCAAAGTGTTCACTCCACTGTACCTTAGCAAACACAGCAGACATGCTGTTACAGTCACTCACATGTGCAGGATGTTTGCAGCCATTAAAAGTGATGAGAAAAAAACCTGACCTGGATACGTTCTCCTGAATTTAAATTCAGTTAAGTGTGAGCATTGAATATTATCTCCATAATAAATTTGCCACACCATAAAACATAGTGGGGAACTGGGAAGTAATCTCTTGCTTTTCAACAAATGCTCAGTCTCCAAGGACCTCCACCATCTATTTGATACACTTGGTATGTAGGAGTACAGTTTCCAGTCATCTGTATTTTTTACCTTAACTGCATAGAGATGACAGTATTATGACAGTGGTGCTGGACTGATATTTGGGAGACTGTGGAAAAGTTACCAGCCTTGCAATAGACTTCCTGAGTCCCCTGCTAAGTCATGGTCACCAAAGCCCATCCACAGTGCTGCTGCCAGGACAGGTACCTCCTTGCTCCTTTCCTGCCTTTCCTTTGGAAAACACTGCTGCAGACTTGCTGGAGGGGGAGCATGGGGAGAGATGCAGCTCTGGGTCCACGCAGTGAGCTCATAGTGCAGCTCCTCCAACAGACACTGTTCCTGCTTCACCATGTCTAGCAGTACTTTTAGATTGTTTTTCAAGGGAACAGCTTAACTAAAGAAACAAAGTCTCACCTGGTAGTCACGAATAAATAGTAACAATAGTAAACAGTGAAATTGCAAAGTAACAGTCTACAAAAAACGGAACTGTTTTGCTTAGAAACATCTTCAAAAGCACTTCACCTTTTAAAATATTTTCTTTTTTCCTTACACAAATATTTTGGTAAACTGACACTGGTCTGTGAAATGCTGCAGTATCAGCTACTCTGCACTCCCCCTCCCTGCAGTGACCAACCAAAACCATGCACTCAGTTCTAATCAGGAAATTTATTTTAATAAATTATGTAATAAAAGGCTTTACTTTAAGCACAGGCTTAAATCTGTTTGATTTTTGTGAGTTAAACACAGACTCCAAAGAAGGAACTGCCAAGTGCTGAGTGTGTCTGCAGTCAAGCACCAAGCGAGTGCCTGGGCTGAGTGGAGTCCTGGAGCACATGAAGAAAAGTGAAAATAAAGCAGGATGAAATGAACAGAAAATAAGCATAGCACTTGGAGATTTTGAGCTTTGTTTGTACCATGCTTCTAAGGTGTGTTTTGTATGTTTGAAAAAATCCTGTTATTGAGGAGCCTGGAATGGCTCTTCCATCTCCAGCCCTGATGAATAACAGAGGCGCAGCATGCAGTCCTTTATTCTGAGAGAGCCTTAATCACTCCCCTCCCGAAACTGCTGCTCCATTTGACTGACAGAATTAGAAGCAATCCACATATTGGAGGGGAAAAAAGAAAGGCAGACCCATTTGGTTGTCAGACTGTGGGTACATACACAAAGCTTTTAGCAAAAAAAAAAAAAGAAAGAAGAAAAAAGAAGAAAAAGTTGTTGCCCTCCTAAATCACATCTATATTAATGACATGAATGACAGGCTTAAGGGGAAAATTATAAATCTTTCCTTCCAGCTTTTCTTTTATTGCCCAACCATATATTTCATCTTTCCAGAGAGCAGTGCCATTAAACATGCAGCTGACAGACGTGAGCACCGTCGATAAGCTGCAGCTAGACACGTCAGAAGCGAAGTTAAGCACTCTGGGTGCACCTGCTCAGTGCACGACTGGGAGCCCTTCTGCACCAGGTGATACCATGCACTACCACAGCAACCGAGGTGGCACTTTGGTTTTGTAGCCCCCAGAGTGCTCAGTCACCATCCCTGCTTGGATAGGAGAGGCATAAGAGACTGGAGCACTCAGGTGGGGCTGTGCAGTTGGCCGTATAACCCATGGATCCTGACACCCCTGCTTTTTGTGACACCCCGCCCCACGAAAACCTGTTTCAGAGGGAATAACTGGTCCTGGTTTTGTGGCAGAAGAATCCTCTGGGGCTGCAACCTGCCAGCTACAGCATCCAGAGTGACTCCAAAGCCTCCAGAGCCCTCAAAGGATGTCCTCTGCATTGGCAGAGCAATAGCATATCTATCTTTATGAAAGAGCTTTGGACTCCTGATGGGAAAGAGAGTGTTGGCTCTCCTCTCCCCCACCATACAAGAGGCTGCCTCTGTCTCCAGAGCAGTCACAGATCTCTGTATTTCAGCTTTGTTCATTTTCCTAAATAGTCTCCAGACTTCCTCTTCACAGAGGAAGACAGAGAAACCCCAGTGTCTTGTGGGATCACAGACACAGATGTAATCATCTTCAGTTAAAAATAATTCCTTTAAATTTCCCCAAACTCAAGTTCCATTTTTCCTGAAGGCAACACATAACTAACACAAATGAGAGACCTGCTCTCTGTAGTATGTACATGGTTGTGTGTATATGCATTCATACATATATAGACATGTTATTCTCTTTCTGTATGAGTCTAGTGTGAGAGACTGTTATGGTCATGTATAACTGCCTGTGCTCAGACATCCTGGAAAGACACTTCCTTGGGTTTTATTGTCTGTGACCACTATACTTATGTTTTATAGCAGCCTAATTACAGACAATCCACTTTAAATGCTGACATGCAGTGTTAAGTTATTCTGCAGGTGAATGAGCAGATACAACATTTCTCTGTGTTATCTTAAAATTGTGTAGCATTATTAACTGGATTTGTCAATAGCAAGACTGGAGAAAGGAATCAAATTTAAAATGGTCCTTGATTTCTCCTCACCAGTGCCACCAAATATATAGTGATTGGGGAATGTTTCTTTCACAAAGGAAGTGGAAGATTTCAAAAAATTAGATGGTTTCATTTGAAACCTCCTGCATAGCTTAGTTTATAACAATAAAAGGCAATGATGGTTCCTTACAAATCAAATGAGGGGAAAAATAAAATTAAGAAAAAAAATCAAAATTAATAACCCAGGTGCTGTCATGTCCTTTTCTCTGGCCTCTACACAGCCCAAACAGACACAGCTCCCACATTCTCATTAGAACTGTTATCATAGAGTGTAAAACTAATATAATTTTCTGTCACTCTTTTCATCTTAATGGACATCCAGAGATTTCATAATTATAGGAGGACAGTGCACAAAACTACACCTTTTTTTGGAATGAAGAGGCATAGCAAAAGAGAAATTTAGGGTGGAAATGCCAGAAGAAACACTGTCATGAGAAACAGGCTTTAAATATTGAAAACACATAAAGGACAGCATCCAGCACAGGAGAAACAGGCTGAATAAAACATGCTGCTATTAAAGCCCTGGAGCTCACTCCTGAAGGGATTTGCAATTTTCTGATGCAGACTGAGATTTTTCAGGGATTCTGAGTGCCACTGGAAGGCTGTGGGTCTGCAGAGATGCTGACCGTGCCTGCGGAGCAGTCCCTGTGCTGTGACAGGTAGCTATTTCCTCCCAGGCTCAGTCTAGCACATTAAAACCCCAACAGTATCTTCCTTTTTTGAGCTCTCTTGCTTCAAAGGCTCTCTAATGTGTTACCATTACCCCATGCTCATCCCCACCACAGCGATAAGCGCAGTATAAATAGCTACCAGTAGATGACAGATAGAACATGGACATGACAACAGTGTCCTCCCCCTGTTCCTGCAGTCGGCACAGCAGTATCTGTCGTGATCCACTCAGCGGCGGGACTGCAGGGATGCAGGGGAGGGGCAGAGGTGCTGGCAGGACTCGAGAGAAAGCAAGGCAAACTTTTCAGGCTGTCCCTGGAACTCCATCAGAGACGACCACACAGGTGAATATTTATTTGAGTGAAGTAATAACCTTAGGATTAATTAGGACTTAGCATAATTCAAGATATGGTAATAACTAGGAATTGATGTAATTTGATGTTCAGTGCTTCAGTGAGCTCCCACTTTGGCTTTTTTCTCCTAACATCCTGCAGCAGCACTATCCAGTTCAGGGATAATGGAGGGGATTAAAAACTATCTCCTCATCTCATACTAATTCTGTTTGCCTCACTGTCCTATATCCAAAGCAGCAAAATACGAGCAGGATGTCCAGGTCTGGGCACCATAACTTGAGAAAGACATAGATCGATTGGTGAGAGGCCATGAAGAGCAAACAGGAATGATGATTTGGAAACATGACCTGTAAGGAAAAGTTGTAGGAATTGGGTTTCTTTAGTCTAGAAAATAAAAGAATCAGGAAAGATATAAGTCTTCCAATATGCAGCAGTTTGTTATAAAGAGGACAATCACCAACTGCTCTTCCTGTTCCTTAAGAAATCATCTTATTTACAGCAAAGACATCTGAGGTTAGACATTAGGAAAACACCTTTCCAACTACATACAAGAGTAGGGAAATTCTGGACCAGACTCTGTAAGGCAGGTCTTATGCCTCCTCTGCACTGCCGGCTTTCATATCACATTAATGAGGCAAAGGCTACATACTTCTGAAACCCTCTTCTGCCCTATCTCCTATTGCTTTGTGCTCAGCTCCTGCAGCCAGATGCTGCTGGTGACATCCACTGTGTGTGTGTCCACTGCCCCCCACCCCATCCCGAGCAGCCTCTGTCCTCTTGCTGGTAGGCTTAGGGAATAAGCTAGGAAATGCTGATCACTGGGGTAAAGTTATCATTTGGAGGTAAATCTGGCCTCAGAAGGTACCCATGTAACCCCAACAAATGCTACAGTTATGACTGGCACGTGCAGGGACAGAAGATGGCTGAGTCTGTCTTTCCAGCTCAATGCTTCATCACAACTTGGTCCTTCATTTGCAGCAGAGGCATTTCTTCCCCTCAGGATACTGTTATTTATTGGTATTAGCCCCTCACAGCTCAAAGGGAAGCCCCACTGTGTCAGGCTGTGCCCAGAGTGAGACTCGTGGGAAAGGCACAATCTGCACAGCACGAGAGGAGAGGAGGGAGATCAAGGCAGGGACACACTGGAGAAGTGGCTTGGTCCAGGTTGTGGCTTTGGGGAAGCGCATCCCTCTTCAGGGGCCACATTTTTGTGCACATGCACATGGACACACAGAGAAAACATTAGCTCCTTCGGAGAGGTGAGCCCTGACCTGAAGTCAGAAGAGAACTGGCTTGCAAAAGTCAATCACGTTCTGCAAAGCTAGTAAATATTTCATGAGGTTCACAAAACCTCAAAATCCACAAGCTTGGCAAGGCCTGACCAGCCACTCTCCTCAAGAGCTATAAAGAGTCTGGATTCAACACTTAGCTGGCAGTTTGCTGAAGACACACAAGGGCAGAAAAGAAACCAAATTTGCTCTGTTTAGACTGACATTGGCTCCCCACTGTTGACAGTTGTCCAGATTTGGGCTCTGGTCTTTCTCTCACTGAATTCAACAGGGAATTATTCTGTTGGCTTCAATGGGGGCAGTAATAAGCCATTGTATCTGTCAGTGCAGATTGCCAGTGGAAGACAAACTGGAATGGCTAAGTGCTGTCTGTAATGAGAGATCATTTTTTTCCCTTCCTCCTTCTCTCCCCCAAGTCCATTTTCAGACCATAACCACATTTTAATGAATAAAAAGTTGTTGTTTCAAATCCTTGCAGAACTGCAGTCCTTGCCAAGCCTGTTTTTCTTCTGGAAAGACAGATGGATGTGCTCACATTATAGTAGTTGTTTTTTGCATGCCATATATTTTCAGTGATGTTCGTGAAACTAGAATTAGTGACACTAATAATGACAAATCAGAGGGCTAATATTGTTTAACCCTGTTAAAGAGTGTTATTACATTTACATGTTCCCACAGAGTAAATGCTGTTTGGCTCAGACATATGTCTTGCTATCTGTTTATTTTTATGAATCAGAAATGAATCAGCAGTTAGTCCAAGAGTGTCCTGTAGATTTACTTGTCTCATATACCATCTTGGTTGGAGGGGGAGAAACCACCAGGGTTTATAGAATCACTTTGTGTTCAGTGGAGTCCTAATAGTATTATTAAATTGCAGAATATTGCAGGTCTGCACAGACTTATCCCAAAATGCTGAGCCACTGAGGAGGCTAGACTGTGCTCTTGCTGATGTAATACTCATTCCTATTCAGATGGTGAAGACACAACTAAACCTTCAAATTAGATCTTATGTGTGTTGCTGTCTGGTTTTCACTGTTTATGAGCAGACACACAACTGCCTCTTTCTCGAGCCAATGGGCGTTTTAGAATTCAAAGAACAAAAGCATAACGTAGTCTGCAGCACTTAGGTCCTATTTGTGGACAAGGCCTAGAGTAATATAGAGCCTAGAAATTATTTCCTCCCTGCACTACCCTCAGCAGATAAATAAAATAAAATGACTGTCACTAATATGATGCTTCCACCCATATGCTTCTTCAACATTCAGAGACATTTGAAGAAAGGGGTAGGATCCTTGGACAAGACTTTGAGAAGAATCCTCTGCTCTTTGCATTGGTAGTTCCCTTCCTTATGTCTAGCCCTTGCATCTTATTTGGAAGCAGTTGATAACAGGCTCGATAACCTCTGCCTTAAAACAACAGAATCAATACACTGCTTCAGAAATCTGACCCAAAAAAAGTTATGTAAGACGTAAGAAAAACATCACACTTTCTTAGAGCATTAGACATTCCAAGAACTACAGAAGGTAATTTAAATTCAACTCAGCCACTACTGTTGCAATATTGAGGTTTTAAAGTCAGTTTATTTATATTTTAACTTTGCAGTTTCCCATAAGGCATGGTCAAAGTCTTTAACAGAATCACTGACATTAGGAATTCTCGTCCTCCTTTTCCCTTGCTCCTTATCAAGTGCACTTTGTTTCCTGCAATGGTTTATTGGGACCATCTGCATCTCCTCCTGTTTTCTCTCAGGCATGGAGATAAGATTTCACCTTTGGATGTCTGGTTGAAGTCCAGCTGGCAGTCTGGATTTGTTTGGTGGCTGTGGCTCAGTGCCTGTTGCATGCACGCGCTAGTCTCACATGGTGACGACAGAAAAACCCACGTGAGAGCCACCCTCTGTGTTCAGGACCAGCTTCATTTTCCTCTTCAAGGCCAGGGACAAGAGCTTCAAACCTGGCTGCCCGAAACATAAACTCCTCCAAGCCCATATCTGAGTGATTCAATAAATGGCTGGGTTTTACAGAAACAGTGAAGCCCCTCACTGATACAGGAAAGGAATGACAAGGCCTGCTAGGATTACTAGCACCCTGTTTGCCAAACTAGCACCCAAACTGCTTTTGGGACAAACTATGTCCTTGCAGCTGTCTCCCTCCATGGTCACTACTTTCTTCATTTCTGATCCCACTGTCCAACTCGAGAGCAGCGCAGTTGCTCTCTGCATCCTCTCATGACATACAATGCTCACAGCCACTGCAGTCATCCCTTTGTTACCATCAAAATTAAACAAGACACCTCCACTCAAAGTTGCCTGAGAAGGGGAAATTATCCTGATAAGAGAGACCATTTATCCCATGCAGCCCAGAGCTCTTTTGGTTGTCTGGCCATCTTACCATCCTCCCCTATTACCAGTTTCTGCCATATTCAGTACTTGAACATGAAGCAAAAAGCCTTAAGTTCAGTCTTTGGAGTGGTAATCCTCTCTGTTGAGGCCTGCCCAGCTAGGTAATCTGGTTTATTTGCAGCTGAGGCCTTGTAAAACACACTGCAGCAAATGGTTAGAAAGTGAAATCAGCCCTCCCCAGACAGGGCAGAGGATGATGTCTCCTGGAGTGGGAAGGATAGGAGAGCCTGCCCTCACAGTTTATCTATAAATCCTGCAGAAATGTTGCAGTCTTTGAAGATAACAGAAGCAAAGACAGTTTCTTTCTTCTTCCTTGCCTCCTCCTTTCCTCCCTGCATTTTGGAGACATGTTATCCACACAGAGGGTCAAGTATCTAGTTAAATGAAACATTTTTCCAATGCTCAGTGTGAAGGTTTCCAATGCAGACAAACAATCTTGAACCTCACCACACATTCTCCCAAGAAACCAAAGGAACACCTTGTGTATTCAATCTTTTGTTTCCTTTTTTTAAATTCAGTAAATATATATAATTTTTTTTAGTATGTCATGAAGTAGAAGAAACCACTAATCTTTGCCCTGCCTATCTGATGTTTTAGAAAAGCCAAAGAGACAAATCTGTAAAAACAGTTTCTCTCTTTGTTGATTTTTATTTTTTCTTCTTAAACACAGGCTGCAAGTCTCAGAAGTCAAGGACTCGAGTTTCTCATTGTTTAGGGTCTGGCTGCTTCTACTATGTTAAAGTGTCAGCTCCAGATAAATAAGGGAATGAAAACAGAGAAGGTCTATTTAAGAGAAAATGTCTGTCCTTCAAAGTCTAGAGAGATAGGAGTGGATTTATAGTCCCCTGGGCAACATCCAGGGAATGTGTTAGAGCCTTGAGGCTCTGTGCATGCTGGTGCCACAGTCCTCAGTGGTTTTGTGTACCCTCAATATTGCACAGAGATCTGAGCTGCTTCACATCCACAAAAGTGAAAAGCAGGTTAAACCTGTAAAGGGAGGGGACAAGAGGAGGTCCCTGCATGATGGGTCACTGCGGCTGTGTTGGCATGAACCTTGCAGGATGGGTCTGTATACGGCCAAGGTGGCAAAGATAGCTGCTGGCCAGGACAAAGAGGCTTTAGGCTGGTGGCTGCAAGTTAAGAGGAGGTTCAGAGCTGTGAAAGTCAGACTTTGATCTGAAGAAACTGCTCACAGCTGGAGCACACTGGGCTCTGCAGGTCAGGATGTTGGCTTGGACCATCTCTACTACAGAGATAAAGGCTGACAGTTTCCTGACCAGGTTCAAGGGAGCTATTTCCAAGGTGAACTTGCTGAGATCTTCACACACTTTGGGGCAGAGCCAGTTATTGCCAGAGAAAGCAGAAGCACATCCTCTCTCCCCTCTGCCTGTTGTGGTCAGGGTCAGTGGGGTTTACCCTGCCCAGGCCCATCTCGCCTGGGCCCTTGCCCCAGGATCTTGGGAGTAACCACACAGGGACATCATCTCTTTCCACGTGCCCCTCCACCTCCCAGCTCCCTCCCCAGATTTTTTGGGGTATATTGGAGAAAGCCTGGCATAGGTGTACAAACCGTGGACCTGACCGACTCAGGCAAAAGTGGGCTTTTCTAAAGTATCTCTGTGTAAGTATTAGAGCTTATATAACCATTTCAATTAGTACACTGCAGTCTTGCTTATTTGGACTAGTGATTATCTGAGAACCAAGGCTGAACTAATTTAAAAGGGGGGGGGAGGAGAAAGGTGTCTGTCTTATAGCTGTGGAGAAAAGTTCAAGGGATATGTAGACTTCTCCATTGATTTTCTGCAGAAATATTTCTGATGTGTTATTTTCCCTCATCAACTTTTTATTTTAACAACATATGGTAAAGCAGCTCTGCCTCAGTGTGGATGTGCAAGTCTTACTGAGCAATGCTGGCTCCCTGGACTGGAGACAGCTCAGATTATTTTAAAACAACAGCATTCATAATTGCACTATATGTGGAACCAAGACTAATACAGAAGAGTTACCATAACAACAACACCTCGACATGGTGCTCGCACAAATACCTAACACATCCTAGGGAATGGATTCAATACCTTCTTGGGTGAAAAACATTCATCCTTTGAAGAATGGACCACTGAAAATGGTGGTGCCTGAGTCATAATTTTGTAGCAGGAAATCTGTCTATGAGAAAAGGCTTCAGCAAATTCATCATAAGAATTCTAATGCCATCGTACCTAAGCAGTGTCTATGTTAGCTACTGTAGAGACTGTCACCCACTTGCTGGCTGATGAGTCCTACAACTAAGCACATGCAGGAGTGGTTCACTGCAGAGTTTATGGCAGCAGAATAGAGCCCTGTGCTGCTCAGGGTAGCAGAAAATTAAAAACCAACTCCCATCTTCTTAAGCTAAAGCCAAAGATGACCCCAACACACAGTAGGAAGGGAAACAAAACACAAAATCACAGTCATAAATGACAGATTATCTTCAAAAATACTGCTTTTTTGAGGAAAAAGTGTTATCTATCAAAAATAATCCAACTGGAAAGAGATGCAATGGGAGCAAAGAAAAGGGAGGAATAGGGCATGGAGGAGACGGCAGCAGGGATGTGTGGAAAATGATGAGGGTGGACAAAGAGAGGTGACTCCATCAGATCTCCAGTGGCAGAACTGTTCTTCCATCCTCACACCCAGTAGTTGAACTGCCTTCAGAAACTCCTTACTTCTATGCTCCATTGTTACTGCAGTTCTCAGACAAAATACCACATTCCAAAAGACTATTTGGCCTATTGAGAGGACTGGAGGAAGAGGTTCTTTATGTTTTTTTTAAGTGAGACTTCTTGTTGGGTGCTCAACATTTTGCTACCTTAATCCCACAAGCTTTTTGTTTGGAAGCCAGGTAGCTAGACAACACACATTTCCTTTCCCCTTCAAAGGAATTCTTCCACCTACAACAGCTATAACCAGGCAGCCTGCTCATCATGCAGAGCTATGCAGAATGTTTACTTCCACTAAAGAGCAGCCCAATAAGGCAAACTCCCCACTCCAATCACTGCATCTTCATTATTCTTCTTCACCTTGCAAACAAGTATCAGGCCTTAAGTTTCCTCTAAGTTTCCATAAGGGTTGCTCTAACACAGATCCCTGCTCTTTCATTTAGTCCCAGAGGAACAGCGCTTGATTTTGCTTACAGTTCTTCACTGCTGTTACAAAAAAGAGCTCAAGTTGTTTCTGCTGTGCTTGATTTGATAGTCATATTCAGCAACAAGATTCTTTGTGTGAAAGAAATCCAGGAAAAGTAGCTTTTCCTAGCATTATAATTTGCTATAGTTAGGTGTTAAAGTTTTCAGCTGAGCTGCTTGTGGTAAACACTGCAAATGCTCCAGCCTGCATAGGTTCTCACTAGCTTTTCTTTGTCCAGGTTAGCAACATTGTAGGTTTAGGTTCCCAGTGCAGTTAATGGAGAGAAAAAGGCTTTTTAATAGCTGTGATTTATCCCCCTTGAGATCTGAATCACTCTGAGTTGTTCCTACTCCCCACTGGGTGCAAAGGGATCACAGGGCAGGTGCTTTGCTAGCTGACACAGGTACTTTTTAGGTTGGATAGTGTGTGCCCTAAGCTGCTCACCACCTCAACAGATAAGAAAATAAGTGAATGGAAAGAAAAGCAAGACACAGTAGCAGGAGGGTAGGCAAGGAGGCTGAGAGAGTTCTGCCACTGGCTAGAAATTACAGAACGCAATGGGAAGGGAAGAGAATCCGGAACTCTTGATGAAACCCATTTCTGTGTGTTTTGTACCAAAGGGATCTCCTCTCTGACAAAGAACATAGAAGAACACAATTGTATACTTGCTTTTTCTCTTCCCTTCCAGCAGCTGCATGTCAATTGAGCACTTAAATTTTTCCCAAGTAATTTTAAGACCAGGAACCTCTAAGTCAGATGGAAAGAACTAAACATTTCAGCCAATGTGAAGTAGCCAGAAAAATAAGCATGTGGGAAAATAAACATTGTCTAAATAATATTGCTGAGGGAAATACAAAAATCACATGAGAAGGGCAGATAGGGGCATTGTGGCATTGTGCAAAGGATAAGGAACAAGAGCTAGAACAAGGGAAGGTTGCTAATTTTGCTTTGTGAGCGGAGTTGGTGAATAATTCCCATTCCCATTCCTGCCTCTCCTCCCCAAGGTTTTTGACCCCCAGAGCACAGCCACACAAACACTTTGTTTTGCATTCTCCACGACCACGAGTGTCCCACGACCTTCAGCAGGCAGCCATGGGGGACAGGAAGGAAAATGGGAATCAGGGGTGGGAACCTTGCCAAATGGATCTGCCACAGACAAAGAAATGAACTATCCTCCCTAGAGATGACCCACCTCAAGAGTTTCTTGCTTCTGCCTTGCTTTTGCTCTGGAGCTGGAAATTTCTGCCTAATTCATTGTGCCAAATGCCAGATTAGCTCTTTGTGTGGCTACAGAGGCAAGGAACCTCTAAAAATTATAATCAAGGGCTAAACAGATGATATTACCTGATCTGATTTTGAAAACAGCTCTTCCCTGAGCAGACAGTCAGACTAGATGACCCCCAGATGTCCCCTCCAACCTAGTCTTCCAATTTTGTTACCAGGGAAAGCTGCAAAGATTCAGGAAAACAACTCTTTCCTGTGGAATACAAAACTGGCATTTCCAACAGTTGTTCCTTTCCATTACCAGAAAAAGACCTAGACCTAAGGGGCTCAACACCCCTGAAATGCTGGAGCAAAGAGAGGGTGTCTACAGACAGATCACCAAGCTACTCAGTGACAGGAAAGCCTTTCATTCTCTGCTTTGGCTGTGGGATGGCATATCAGCCTTTTCCCTCCAGTTTATTTGCCTCTTAAGAAAAAAAAAAAACAAAGCCAAGTGGAGGATAAGCTGCAAATACTGCAGACCCACATCACTCCCCTTGGAGTGACGATTGCACCATTAGACCAGTAGAGTTTCCTCATTTGTCTTGAAACTGTTTCAGCTGTGACACCCACCCCAGCTTTCTGTTCTTGGCTGCATTTTTAACTGCTGTACATAGGACCTACAGGTGTTCAGCACCTCCAGAAATACAGAATATACATGCCAATTTGTGCACTTTGGGTTGTTTTCCCCAGAATTTGGCCACACAAGGTGTTGGAAGCAAAGCGAAGAATAGGAGCTATGGACTGGAGCTCTAAGCCATAGCACACAGCCCAGCTCTGGCTTACAGACTGAAGCCAGCAGCCCCCATGACCACACAGAGGCATGGGCTGGGATCCTAGTGGCACAACAGCCCGTTCCTTGTGGTGGTGGTCCCTGGCTCTGACAGTGCTGACTTAAAACAGCGCAAATGCCAACCCCATGAGGACATCCGCACACTTCTCTGCTTGCATCATGCTGCATGGGGTACACATACTGGTAAGGACCTCCCAGCTCTGCACAGTGCTCATGGGACACAGGTCAAGTGGCCTGACTTCTGGAGTTATGCTCAGATCATTAGACCAGTGTATTTTGGAGGCATTAAGACTTTATTATATCCCTTACAAGTTTAACAGTACCTGGCACTATGCCTCTGTAACAATTTTAATCAGTGTGGTTAGAGGGGGCTCTTATTCCAGCTGCTGTTTTAAAGCAAACCCAGATTGCAGTCCACAAACCCAGCCACACTGGGGTTAGAGCAAGCTGTCCTCTTTAAAGCTGGTGAGTGAATTGAGTCCTTAATACCACCTGGAAAAGGATCTCTGCATCACAGAAGAACAAACTTTGTTCAAAAGAGGTTATCAATGGGACCCCAGGAGACCAGTCACTGTGAAGCTTTACTTCATTCCAGAAATGTTTTGGAAGCAATTACTTCATCTTGTTCTTTATTCACAGGATTCACTTAACTGATGACATTATAGCTCAGTCCATTAACTAAATGGGTTATATATTTTTCTCCAAGTTTGGAGGAAGTGATGTTGCAGCCTATGCTGCTGTCATTGTCAGCAGTCAATCGGGACAGGGACAGATCATCATTTGTTTAGGAAGGTTTACCTCTGCTGAGATCTTAAATAAGATATATCTGGCTCTGGGTCTTTCATAACATTTCAGCAAGATTTAAAAGTATAAAAAAGAAGAAAGCAAGTGTTATTTTCACAAAAATTCCTGGCAGCTGTACAGTTTATTATGAGAGGAAAACGGAACAAGAAAAATTGGCATGTCATTTCTTAAATGAATTTATATCCTCATTTCCTTTAGAAAATGAATCCCTGCTCCATCTAGCCATTTTCCATCAGTCTGTAGGGGCAAAGTTTGCAGAGCACAACTGAAATACACAGCTATAGCATAGGCCAATGTGCCATATATGGTTTTCATAATAAGATCTTCTCCCACCCTTGCTGCTGGTAGCACTTACAAAGGTTTTAGTTTCCGTCAGTTAGCCATGCAGGAGGTCTTAAAAGCCAGCAGCAGCTCAGAAAATAATCAGGAACACATGATCAAAATTGTGGTCACCAGGGCCAAAAGGACTCTGAAGGCTGCAAGAGCCCATCTGTTGAGACCTGAGTCTTGAGCTGCATTCACCCTGTGTCCCTGTGCCGTGGGGGGAGTGTGCCAGGTGTGTCTGCTATTGTTTCTTTCCAAAGTCTCAGTATCCCAAAGAGGAGAGGCAGCAGGCTGGGGAGGAGATTTGCCAGAAGATAAGCGAATTCAAGAGCCAGTAAAAAGCACTGTTTATGGGAACTGTCACAGAATGCTGTCAGTCAAAAGAAGTTTCACACAAAATCTCCAAAACAACCTCTTCCTCCTCCACATTCATCCGCCTCCTCTGAGGGGTGGTGGTTAATATACTAAATACAATATAACCACTTGGAAAGCACTTTTCATTTTGAGTCACCACCTTGCTATTTTTGCAGCCACAAACAGACTGGTGAAGTTGATGTCATTAATCTAGTACATACAGGAAAAACCTGGGGACCTGGGGTTGGAGTTCTAAGGAAAAAGAGGCTCCCAGGAATTGTCTTCGGGAGACGTAAGGATGCATCAGTGCCAAGGAAAGGAAGGAAAGAGGATAACAGCATTGTAACATCATTTCTGGTTGACTCTAGTTTGTGTTTTAAATCATTATTGAATCAAGAATAAGGAAAGGGGTCGAGGGGAAAGAAAGAAAAGAGGAAACATTGCATTTGCCCCCAACATAAATGGTTTTGTTTCGGATGCAGCATTTTTATTCTTTTCATCTGAAATCTTAAAAACCACCCAGGAAAAAACATTTCAACCCCCAAAGTTATTTCAAAATGAAAAATCAAAGGCTCCTGCTCCAGCAAAAAGCTCGCTGGGACTGGGTGGCAGACAGGGTGGGAACGCCAGACATCAGTCCCTGGAAGCCTGACAAACACAAGGGAGGGCCTGAACACAACAAAGCTGGGACATAAACCCCACAGAATCTCCTGATGATTTGGGTCAACATATGGCTCAACACACCGTCTTCGGCCAATCTCAATGTGTTTCAGCCTCCAGGGTAGCGTATGTGTTTTTCTCACACCAGAAAAGGAGAGTATTGATGGCACAATGGAAGGAAAAGCTCCTCTCATCATACCTTATATATGTTCCTGCATAAATGGGGTTCTAAAGTACTGTTTACTTATGCAACATCTGATCTACAGCTCTCCTGGATCTCCTTAAAGCTCAGAGAAAGTGTCCTGATCGGTAGTTTGGCTGCCTCATGAGAAAGCAGTACAAGTGGTGTTAGTCAGTGTCCTCAGTCACAACAGAGCATCAGTGTGAGTGAGAGACATTTGCCCTGACAGGGTGTTGGGTCTGCACGTCCGCTGAGTGCAGGCTGATGTCAATGGGACTATTATGATTTCACCCAGCCTTGCTGCTCCGGCTGCAGTTTCCCTCATTCCCTGAACAGCAGGGAAGGTCTAGACTGGAGCTCAAAGATTTCCACATACACACACAGAGACAAGCACATTTTTTTTTTCCTGTCCTGCCAGTTTCACCGACCATGAGAGCAATCCACAAAGCATATGAAGGCTTTTTCTCTGACCTGCTTGGCTGGCTTTTCTTAGCCTGTCTGAATGGCTCTGCTAGCCTAACCATGAACACACAGAAAGCACATTTGAGCCTCTGTTGTAGAACGGTTAAATTTTCAGAAAGAAGAAATGCAGGTGTTGAAGGACCAGTAAAAACAAAAATATCCATGCTCAGGGAGAGGGTAACTGTGGGATGCAGAGACACAGTTCAAGACTGGGACTAGATATGCAAGAAGATAAATTTTCCAAAACACCATTTTTTTCCCCCCTTTTTTTACAGAGGACTAGCATCTGCATTTGGATCTGAGCTCCACTCCTGTCCCTCTCAGGAGGCAAGAGACAGGACAGACTGGGTCTGGATGGGGAAACCTCCAAAGGTTTCAATTCATTTATTTGAGGCTACACTGGGTCTGAAGCCTCCAAATATGGGGCACTGCCAAGGCTCACAACTCCACACAGAGGTCCTTCACACTGAGTGCTGTGCTGCTGCCCTGCCATCCATAGGGATGGGCAGGAGCTGTAGTCAGGGGTAATTTATTCAGCCAGAAAAGAATCCAGCATCTGACTTTGCTACGTGCTGGGTTGGGATCTGCCAGTTTTGCACCAGAGGAGCAGACAAAATGATTCAAGCATTACAAGTCCTCCACAGTACTCCCTGTAGGCAGATGTTCTGCTGCGTACTCTGTGTCTGCACTGGCAAACCCAGAAGTATTTGAGAGCTCTCAGTTGTGCTCTCAGCCCTCTCTTTACCCAGGTTCAGGACAAGCCCTGAGTCTGCACAGTAGCTGCTTTCCCCAGGGAAAGAACCACAGGAAGACATGCCAAAGGGGAGAGATGGGTCAGGTGGTATGAGAACTGCTGCATTTGGGTCCTTGAGCAAACCATCTCTCAGTCTGGTGAGATTTAGATTGCCTCTGTGCAGAGTGCCTGCATGCACAGAAGCAAACGCAGAAAGACCAAGGATGCAACAACCTGAGTGAGGATTTGCCCTGCCACTGCTAGTCAGTATGCTCAGGCTAAATTATAAACTACTGTACAGCAGAGACCAGTTGAGGTTCCTCCAGCTTCAGAGAACTCGCAGCCTCAGACAACACATAGGGACAAGTCCACAGAGCTGCTGTGCAGCCAGCAACAACCACCACAGGAGGATGAACTCCAACAGGGCCTGGAGCAGCCACGGCACTGATCGCTCTGTGTACAAAGTGTGTAATCTCGGCAGCTTAGGTTAGCACTGCGACATCTCCTGTGTGACTCTGCTCTATGAAATTGCTCACAAAACCCCAAAAGACAAACAAACAAAAAAGGAAGGTCATAGAAAGCAAGAGAAAAATGCTGCCATCATCCACGTACCTGTAACCAATCTGAGAAAAACAGCCATAACCAGAGGCATTTTCATCAGACGATTCCATGTCAGCAGACCTGGCTGCTTTTAAGTCAATTTACCTGAAATGGGTTGATTTTAGTGTAGGCAACAATACAAACAATTTGATAATAATCTGCCTTTTATCAACCTCAGTGTTCAAAAAGAAAATAAAATTGGGGAAAGGGATAAACACCCACATGCACAGAAGAGAGGACCTTCAGGAGGAATACAACTGCTGGTTTTGCTTGTATTTGATTTGCAATTTTTCTTAAGAAAAATTAGAAAGGCATGTAAGAGTGAATTATATTAATGAAATATTGATTCAAAATATTAATTCACAGTAAAAAGAATAAACCATTAAATCTCCTGCTGCCCCTATTCTTAATGAAGTAATTTCAGATTCTGTAATACAAAAGGAGAAATCAAAGATGATTTCTCTCTGCACTTACTTGGTTTGTGCTTCCAGTCCAGTGCAGTTGTTCCAGTTATTCTTAAAAAATCCCAAACAAATCTAAAACCCTTCAGGAAATGAAAGTTAAAAGAATACTTGTTTTATTAATGATCCCTCCCTTTCTGATATGTTTAACATATTTGCATTAGGTGTTACAGTTGGCATTGTCTGCTATTGTATTGGTGAATATTTGCTTTTCTATTGGAGTTTGCACAACCCCTATCTCACAATGGTGCATGCCAACAATTTCTGTGCTGGAAAACACAGAAAACAAACAGAGGAACAACTGTTCTGCATTACTGCATGGCGACCAGAGAAAATGATTCCCACCCCCCTTTTTCTTTCCTAGTGACTCACATCTTCCAAAATCACTTAATCTCAAGTCCATGTAACCTGCTTTTCCTCTTGAAGTCACTTCTCTCTTTTTCCCTCTCCAACTAAGCAACAGAGTAAGAAAAAATTTGCATCCCAGTTCTTTTTATTTTTATTCTCTCTTTGACAGAAGCAATCTAATCTCTTGGAGAAGCGATGGGGAAACCTCCAAAGGTTTCAATTCATTTATCTGAAGCTTAGCTGAACCTTAAAACATTCCACCCTTTTGCCTTAACCCTCAACAAGCTCACATTTCCCCTTTACCCTCCATGGGCTTGTCTAGAAGGAAATACCTTCCCAGAACAGATGTACTGGAATAATTAATCCACTATAGATAGGCTACTAAAATATCCTGCCTGGATATTATTCTGGAATAAAATTTATCTTCCTCTGGAAGCATGTCTCTATGCAGCCATGGTTTTCATTCCAGAACACATGTAGGGATTTATCCTGATGCAGCTTGCACACAGCAGTTACTGTGACACAACTATGCCAGGAAATTTCCCTACACACACAGCTAAGAAGGACAATCCACCCAGTAAGGACTTGATAGAGAATGAAAAGATATTGGGATTAGAACTGAGGCTGTTCTTCCTCCCGGAGCTGTTTTGCTTATCGGCCCATGACAGCGAGGTCTTAGGAGAATAAAGGCTTGAAATACTGGATAAATCTGGTTCCACTGAGGGTGAAAACCATCACCTTTTTCTTGCATCAGGTGTATAGATCTGTAAGCTTTTCAGATATAAGGCTACCCCTAAGTGTGCTTTTCCATATATATATATATATATAATCCAAGGGAAGGTTTCAGTGGTCTGAGGTTTTATATCTAGTGCCTGGCTGTGCCTTTGGCGCCTCCTGAATAAAGCTCAGCAATGCACGTGGACTGGCAGGCCTCCCTCAGACACCTTGCAAGCTCTTCTAGAGACAAGTGATTTTTCAAAGCTTTTTTGTTTTTCTAAACCAACACCTAGCCCTCCAAACTCAGAGGAACCCAGATCCCACTGTGGGATCTTTCCAGGACTCTCCAGGCAATGTTGTGTGTGATCAGAGCGCAGTCAGGAGAGGGCAGCTGGGGAGAGGCATGGAAGGACCCAGGCTACTCGGCTGATGGTGTCAGCACCAGCTCCATCACCTCTGCCTTTTAGCAAGTTCTTCTCACCCTCATGCTTTGGTTTCCCATTTTTCTAGTGGGAATGTAATACTGCTTTGGGGATTAATTAATTGATGAACATGGAGAGCCTGGAAAGTGTAAAGCACTACACAGGAGTTAAGTGTTATAATTAGGAGCAATTCTGATCTTGATTACAATGAGCTAAAGCTGGAAGTCCTATGCCATGGAAAGATTTAAACTGATAAAAAAAAAGATCAGAATCGGGGTCTTATGATTTTAAATGTAAACTTAGGAAGATTCCCTGCTGAGTTACATCTGCAGCTGTAATAAGATCATGGAACATGACAACTTGTCATTTCAGTAAGAGATATAGGGAAAATGTCCTTTAGAAAAAAATTAAACAGGAAGGAAATTTTTAAAGTGTTTTCTTTGGCTCTGAAACATATGCCCGAGGAGAAACTGTTCTCAGCAATGCAGTGGATCTTGAAATATTTACTGGGTCTGGCATTTAACATAATCCTTCTTGTATAAACGATACAGAAAAAAACACATATTATCTTAGACTGCAATCTAGTGTGAGGATGAGATGATATTTTAATAGGGCTGCATTCATCAACTGCAACAAGAGAGGAAATGTGCTCCAATCCAACATGCCCTGTGGGCAATGTAAATAAGAGTAAGTGACTTCGACCATCAGATAAGTACAGCAATGGGAGGCAGACAGACGGACAGACAGCCTGCTAGGGAAGGAAGGCAGTTCAGGGAGGGTGATCTAACCAGGATCTAACAGGTATGGCACACATTGCCTGCCTTACCATCCTCTCACTCATAAGTCAACCTAACAAGGGTCCTCCTGGAAACCTGAATGTCTCACTTGGTTTGCAGTGGGATTTGCAGGTCTAGCCAGTGACACTGCTATTTTCAGAAGTAATGAATTTTTTAATTATGCTCTTTAATAGCCAGCAGCTACTGCTTTGCAGTTTTGTTTTTGTCCCTGTTGGATGCATCATGGAGCAGCATCATGAACCTCCAACTGTTCTTCCAGCAAGATCTGAGAGTTTGAACACACAGCTAGCAAGAGGGTCAGGATGTGTGCAGCCGAGCTCATAGCCACCTGTCACAGTTGCAGGCTGAAATCACTACAGTACATTTCAGACCCTCAAGAGTATCTCTTCAAGATTTTTCAGTGCAAGTTTGGAGAAAGAACAGTGAAAACAGAAAGGTCCAGATGATTCTCAACCATTATCAAATGTGCAGGAACACAGTTCCTGCTCATAGAAACACTGTACCACATTTCCTTCAAACTGGGCTTTCAGCCTGAGCAGCAGTAATGGTACAAAAAAGGGAAAGCTATCATATACAGGTAACCACAGGAAAACTGAAGTTGTGCTGGAGGACACGTCATGCTGAAAATCATCATGGAAAGTCAGTGAATTATTTGTGACCTGGGGCAAGTTGTTTAATCTCTTACTAGTTCACAGGTAGAGTCACACTCACAACAAAACCACAACAACCTTCCCATTCCTCCTCTCTGCAGAAGGGGAGAGGGGTGTGGAAGAATGACTGAGTGTACATTTTTCTAAACAGATTCAAAAGAAGAAAAGGTCTATACAAAACATGAAGAAAATAAAAGGCAGCTCATTGTCTGTCTCGTCTTCAGACAGGGCCATCTGATTGAGATCCAGCTGGATCCCTTAAGCTTTTGACATTTAAAGGATCCCTGACCTTTCCAAAGCAGTCCCAAGACTCCCTTGCACCCACTTGCAGAGAACACAAAAGACCCTACACACTTATGGCTCATTAATTTGCATTTATTTCCCTGCAGTTTGTTTGCTAGCTTGTCTGTGTGGGAAGACAGAGCAGGTTATTATTTTCTAGTCATTCCTTGATCCACCTGTTGTAGGGACCATTGGCAGATGATGGACCACAAGTTGAACACCACTGACCTGTAATGTCCCTAAATGCGGTTTCAGGACACGTGTATGTTCCCAGTGCCTTTAATGTCACTCCCTCATAGATACTCTTCACTCAGAGTGTTTCAGCTGTACAGCACAGCAAACACTGAGCATCTACAGTATAGAGGTGATACTGTACTGAAACCCTCAACAACTTCTGTCTCCACCATGAGTCAAAAATGTGCCATGAGAGTAGCTGCCACTGGTGTGACTGGCTGTGCTGTGGGCATGGATAACACAAACACACCTCAGCTGCAGGAGGCCCATTCACAGCCACTGATAAAGCCAGGTAGTGCGAAATGAAGACAACCAAGCAGCTTGCCCAGGGAAGACCTGCTTCCATGTGGAGGTGCATGACCATGATTATCTTGGGATGATCAGTAGCCAGATCAGTGCTGAACATGATTTAGCTTCAGCTTGAACACTAATCACCCTATTGAGACTGTCCTGCCCATACAGCACTGCCAGAGGGCAAACTGCTTTGCCCACGTGCCCTGCCGCTCTTGAGCTGTCCCCAGACACTGCCATCCATCAGCTTGGGCTCAGCTCTGGCAAAGCTCACACCACATCAGCCACCTCCCAGCATGCCACCTCTGATCTGCATTGACAACCAGGTACACAAGAGGAGCACGGAGGGGCTGTGATTTAGCTTCTAATTATCACCACAACTTCAGCAATTCAGGTAACCGTTTTCATATTGCTGCTAATTGCTATTAATTTGTGTACACAGCAGCCCAACTGGATATACAGCCAGGGTGGCAGAGGGCAATGCCTGGTCTTCAGGTCCTAATTTTATCTCACTTTTTAAAGCAGGGTCTGAACCTCCAAGGTTTTGAGTTCTTCAGATCCCCTTGTTATAAAGTTATAAGAAAACATTTGTGGTTGGGTGATTTCCTTTTGCCCTAGACAGCTGTCAAGAGCAGCAGAATGGCCCAAGGCAAAAATGTGACGTGGGTGTAAGGAGTATCTTAAGCCAGTAAGTTAAAGCAATGGGTTAGAAAGCCCAAGGAAAAAATGAGCCAATAATCACTGAAAACCTTCCTATTCTACCAAGTTTATTTAGTCAAATTCAGTGGCCCCTCTCCACGCCTTCAGCCTCCTCCACACCTTAGAAAAGAACCTTACTAATAATTTTGTTTCTACTGTTTAATTAGCCTAAGCATCAGCAGTACAGATCAATGCTTGGCTCTTGCAGAACAAATCCCAGCCCTCTCACAGACTGCAGCACCCCAACAGCTTCTGCTGCAGAAGAAGCAGACACAGGTTGGCAGACAGCACAGGCCAAAGAGGATTTAGGTCTCAGAAAGCACCAGCGAGCACAGCACAGCACTCACCCCTGTCCCCCTCGTGGCAGCCAGGTCAGGGCTGCCTTTCTCTCCTGCTATGAGTTGGCAGTCAGGAGCCTTTTGGGAAGTTTAAATATCTCAAAAGCATTGTCAGAAAATAGATTTTAGAAAGTGGGAGATCAGCTGCTGCTTAAAATCCTCTGAGCAGATTTGAGAAATGCAACCAGATTCTTAAGAGCTCCCACAACAACTCCAGGTGAAATAAACTGAAAATATCTGTTACCCTTTTTGTTGTCTGGAGTAAAAAGGGATTAAAAATCTCTATTATACCCTGCCAGTTCTGCTGGAAGATTAATTTAATGAGTAGTCTTTATTGAAAATGGGTGAAAACTCTCCACCAAATGTTAAAGGAGAAGGAGGTGGAAAAATGGATTAAAAACTCAGAAACAACTGTCACAAATTGTGTTAGTTCTTCTTGAAAAAAAAAAAATCTCAGTTTTAATGAACAAATGCACATCTCCTCACCTCCAGAAAATACTAACAACTGAAAGAATCTGCTCAAATAGTCCTTTCAGTGATATTTTGGGGGCGATGAGACTCCTTCTGCCAAATTCAAGTTTGGGAGAGACAGGAAAAGAGGGAAGGGATGTTTGTATTTGAGCATTTTTACAAGCAGTAGTTGCAAGGCCTTGGCTCAGGACACTGAGGCTGGGGGCTCGGGCAGTGCCTGCCCATACAGGATGGGCTTTCCAAATGCATCCCTGCACTGAGCTGCCTGACACAGGGCACAGAGCCTGCTTTCACCCTTTGTGCTACAACCCAAATCACTCACAACCCACAGCCTCCCTGGAAGTTTGGGCCCCATCACAGCATGCTCCATTTCGCTAAGCAAACATTTGCAACATAAATATAATTACTTTTCTCTCCAGTAGCCTTTGTGCTCCAAATAATTTGACTGGAGTGCTCATTCTCATTCAATTAAAAACTTAAATTATGTTTATAAAGACTCTTAAAATTCAGCTTTTGCTTCTCCTGCTAAATGATTGTGCACAGAGCTGTCTCTCTTTGGAGGTCTCAGTCTGAGTCTTTCGTGAGACATTCACTGAATACAGACTGACTAGTTATCAGGTAATATTTTATACAAAGATTGAATCTTTATTTAACAGTTAGAGTCTTCTATTGATTCATGCAGCCAGTAATGGTGACTAAAAGAGCTGTGATTCATTGGCACCTGTTGGTATCTGGGGTTTGAGATTTCACTCTTTACAACCTCTTCCTTCTGCTTCCCCTAAAAACACAATTATTTTTTTAACACAAAGGAATAAAATGAGAAGGCTATTTTTTGGCAGTAGCTCTAAAATTACAATAAAATTCATCTCTTACTATGTGTCATACCTGCAGCTATTTCAGACCCATCTGCAGGTTCTTGAAACCTCTCAGTTTTACCTTCCGTGCTATTTATCATTTTTTTCATCAGATAGGAAACATGAGGTGAAGTCAAGCATATGGGCTATAAGAAAACAGTGCATGATTCATAACAGCTACAGTCCTCAAAAATTAGCTGCTTCTTGTCCATTCTCTACATGCACATAACACACTACCCTGCCTAGAAGAGATTTCCCCAATTAAAAAAGTAATTTAAAAAAATCAGTCATGTTGGTAAGTAGCTGGTAATAGTACTTTTGAATCATCCAGAAAAAAGGATTACTAAGGCAGAAGTCTCCAAAAGCATGGAAAAAAGCCCAAACCCACCAAAACCCCCAAACACTTTCAGAGCCATTCAATAGTTCTGTTAGAAACACAAACAGGTCACATGAGCTGCAGCACTGAAGCTCTGGAGGCACCTCTGACCCTACAAAGTTACTTCAGTCTCCTAGCAAGGAGCAAGACCCTTCAGCAGTGCAGTCAGTAGCCACCAGCTGACTCCAGACTCAGTGTCCATTTTTGCACAGATAAGATGGCTGCTACATCTCCAGGAGTGCATAGCCCAGGACCAAGAACAGGACAACCCAAGCCATTTTTGGTGAGGGAACCTTTGCCAGATTCTCTTGGTTGTGCCCTCAGAGATGCAGGCACTAACAGTCTCGAGCTTTGCTCTTAGTGGGCTGAAATCATTACCTTTAATGGTGAGTTGCTCACTCTTTGATGACTCTTTAAGAGGTGCATGCAGCAGGCGATGAAATCCTAGACCCTCTTCCCACTGGGGAGCCTCCCTGGCTCCTCAAACCAGCTTTATTCTCCCACTTCCCCTAATCACCCTCCTGCCCAGTGAGATTATGAGCATCAGGCATGAAGTCTTGGCCTCGTTAAATCAAGTCAGACTTTTACCACTGGTGTCAGTGGGGCCAGGATTTCATTACAGGCCCTATTTCCCCAGGCCTAACTAATGTCAGACAGAGCTTCACCTAGGTAAAGCTGGGTTCCTATAGGATTTAATTCATTAGTGGGTCATGATTTGACACTTGCAGATACAACACTGACTGCTTCTGTGGAACTGTGAGCCATATAAAACCCAAATATTTGAAATTCAAGCTCTAAGGACACTCAGACCAAAACTATTTCTCTTTTCTTTTTTGTTTTTTTCTTTGTCCTTTGCTTCACAATTCACCTTTAAAATCTTTCTTCCCTTGGAGCCTGCCAAAGCTGCCTCCCCAGGGCTCTTCCCTATTGTGCGTGTCCTCGTGCCTTCCCTTTGTAATACCCAAGCTGTGCTGCTGATGCTCAGACTGAATTAGAAAGCAGGCCTGTGTCTGATCTGCAGCCATACCTCCAGCCTTATTTTCCTTCCCTTAATGTATTCCAGTCTATGCCTGGGTAGTTAAAATCTTCAATTCCTACCACTCTCTCCTTTTTACATGCCTGTTTTATTTGCACAGTCATTTCACAGTCCAGTTGTTCTTTCTGGTCAGGTGGCCTATAAAATATTTCTATTACTAGCTTACTCTCTGAAACATCTCCAACTGCAGCCCATAATGACATAGCAGCCCTATTCCAGCCTCTCTCAGATCCCTACTTTCAAAGGCTAATAAATCCTTTTCCTTCTCAAATAGCTCTCTCTTCTCTCATTCCCTTCTCTTCCTCGCCAAACAATCTAAACAATCTCTACTCTTTAATGTTAATACCTCTGTTATCTTCTAAGGAAACTGCAGCTCCATCCATACCTATTTCCCAATGGGCAATGCCTACATGTACAGCTCAACTCCTAGCATCCACAGCAAGACACAACAATAAGCATCCTCCTCCTCCTGTTCCTGTACAAATATAACCTCTTCCTGACCACATCTGGGTCTGATGCCTTTGCTGTTCCTGGTCAGGGTAAGCAGGGCTGGTTCTTATTTTTGTTTTTCACCCTGCAAGTCTCCATTTCACCAACTGCTTCCAATTTGTCTGTATGGGAGGATCCAGTTAAGAGTCAAGGATTTCTACTTTCTAATATGTTTCTTCCACTGTAACCCATAAATATATTTAACTAGTTTTTCCCACTCCCATTGTACAAACTATCCTTCCATTTGGGTTATGGTGTAGGCTGGTAAGACGAACCTACTGCTTGGGGTTGAAACTGTCCTTGAGGTTTTCACTGCATACCTTGACCTCCAATGATTTAAATTCCTCTAGCTGAGTGAAGAGTGACTGATGAGGTCCTTCTGCCCATCCATGTCTCTGCAGCATTTTCAGGTACCTGTAGTCTTATGGGGACAGACACATCTTTGAGCAACGCTGTGGGCTCCCCCTTGCCATACTCCAACCACCTTGCAGGTGACTCACATGTGCCCCATGGAGAGGTGTGACCAAAAGTCTTCTCCTGTACTAAACCTGTGCAAGGATGCTGCTGCACAGACTCAGCATGAGCTGTGAAATGCCCTCCTGTGCTACCCTGCCAGGAGCTCCAGAGAGAGTGCCTTCAGCAAGATTAGAATCTAAAGTAGCCAAATGAAAAGTTCACAAACAACTCAAAGTCCAGTGCTTCCTAAAATGATGTTCAGAACATCTCTGGAAGCTGGGCTACCCATGTTCTTTTGTCATCAAACTGTAAGAAACAGCAAATCCCCTCACACTGGAGAAAAAGTCAGAGGAGATAGTAGTGCCTTGGGATTTGCTCCCAGGTGCCAAGGGTTACTAGTGTGTTTTTAAGCACCATGCCAAAGTTTGAGGAAATTTACTCTATGCTAAACTTAACTATGCTAAAATGGAAACTTGGCCCTAAAATTATTTGGTCCTGTATTGACTGTAAAACAGAATTTAAACATATTTGTATTAGTGATCTGGAGAAGAGCTTAAGAGGGATGCAGTGGGATATAGCCAGCACAGTTCACAGCACCCATCAATCCACCCTGCTCACTGCTCCAACTTCCTATTTGCCAAAAAGGAAGAGAAAAGAAATTCCTTCCTGTTCTTTTGCAGCCCTGTTACTGGAGTCTCCACAGAGACCCACAGGGCTCCCTGGGACACAAGGAATCAGCTGTATTCTGCAGCAAAGGAAAGCTCTGTTAATACTATGGTTTCTACTGATAGAGAAACTCACACCCACAAACACCACTACCATGCTACAGTCATCCAGACAGGCAGCCAAATGGTGTTGAGCCAGGCTGCGGTCTGACAGCCAGTAACAAACAGCTCTGGGAAATCCCCAAAAAGACCAAAAGCAGCGAGTGACTACCCTTCCCTGTCTCTCATGGGCTCTTCCAGTTTCCCAGCTATAACTGGTGCTGGTGTCACAAACTGGGCCATATCTGAACCTGTCAGGCTGATATGAATGCACCACAGACGCAAAGCCCAGGAGCTGCCCATCTGGCAGTGTGATGATAGAACTGCTGGTAGTGGTGGAATCTCCTTCTCTTTTGGCCCCAATGAGCTTGTGATGTCTATCAAGGACACAACCTAAGTGATACCTACAGAGCACAGACCTCCAGGAGATCTCTGTGACTTCCTGAGCAGAAGAGCTTGGCTGGATAAAGTGTACTCCAGTGCCGTAACTAGAGAGAGGGATAGCATTACCAATCTCCCAGCCTACTTGTGTGAAGCTGGGAAGATCCAGAGCACATCTCTTCTCATAAAACTTGGAAAAGCTGCCTGGTGTTGACAGATTTTTATTGTGCCTTATAATACAGCAGTTGGAATTTGTCTTAACTAAGTCAGATGGACCCCACTTTTACCCTAAGTCCATGAGCATAACATCCTAGTCCCTCTCACTCCTCTTCCAACTTTGAGCTGCTGTTCCTAAAAATCTAGGAATCTGCTTTTCTTTGTAAGCCTAAAAAAAATGTAAAAAGGCTTTGAAGAAGTTTCAGGAGCCATTGTCCTAAGTAAGGACTGATTCATGCCTCCAATGGGAGCACACATCTTGTGTTAGGAGTCAAATATAAGGCTGAGAGACAAGAGCTGCTCAGGGTTTGATCCTGCCACTGATTTTGGATGTGATCAAAACCAATTTTTCCTCTTTATAATTTTTCTCATCTGAAAAACTGGCTACTAAAGATAATGCAAACATACATTTTCTGATACCAGATGTGCTGACAATAGTGCAGTACTCTCAGATAGAAAGGTGAGCTTATTAGAAGTTATCCTGTCACCCAATAAAATAAAATTATTGAAAAGTGTTTATTTTTCTCTTCCAAACAGAAGTTTCTACCATCATTTACAGGAACAGAGGCAATACATCAGGACAGGTCATGAAGCTCCAGTGCCCTACAGTATCCCCTCAGCTATGTGTGACAGGAGTACGTGAACTTGGGCTATCAGGCAGATACACCATCTACTTTCCCAGCTCATTGCACAGACTGTCTCCATTCCAGAGCACTAAACCACATCTCAGCTACTGGAAGAAGTCACCCTAGGACACAGCCAGGAGGAGATGTGGTAGCGCAGGGCTGAGCATCTCTGCCCACTCTTGTGCCCTGCTATTTGCCCTTCTCTTGTGCAAACAGTACAGCTTGCTAAAAAGCACATCAGAATAATGCTGGGCAGCTGTAATTTTGTGCAGGGACGCCAGCATTTATGGTATACAGCATATAGACACAGCTTTACTGGGTAAATGACATAGTTAAACAAGGCAAATCAACAAGAAGGGAGAGGATGAGAAAATTATATCCACTGTAATGTTTACAAACACTCGTCACCTTCCAACTACTGATGAATTGGTAATTTTTTTTGCTGGAAGAAAACACTCCTCTTCCTTTAAAGACAGCTATTTGATGAGGCACAAGGGAGACAATTAAACATTTAATTCAGTTTGACCTGCTCTGTCATTACAGCTCTTTGTTTTCCCATCTCTTTCTTTGACTCTGACCTTTAGGATGTGGTACTTCGGGAGTTGGGGTTGGTTTGGTTGGGTTTTTTTGTTTGATTGGGTTTTTTTTTATGAGGTCAGATCAAACAGATCCTGTTTCCCAAAGATAACATGAATGCAGAATATTAATGCAGACTTCTCCTATTGTGTCCCTTGGCCTCCCTTCCCCCAATTTCCCCCACACCCCACGTGCCCCTCCCCTGCCTGCAAGCTCATTTGCACAAAAGCACACGGAGCCCCCACTCAGCAGCCCACCTTGAACAAAACACTCCAGGACTCTTGAAACAGCAGAAGTGCTAATCAAGCAGGGCCCTGTGCTGTGTGCTTCTGCAGTGGTTGCCTGGCATAGAAATGGGCTGTCTGGCCGCAGCTATGAGGTAACGTCTGGCTTTTTTGCCAAGCTGCAGAACTAGTCAGACACTCCCTGGAACAACATTTCTTCAGGAAAAAAAAAAAAAAAAAAAAAAAAAAAGAAAAAAAAAAAAAAAAAAAAAAAGNAAAGTTAGGCAAGAAATGATCTTCCAGAAACTTCCTTGCATCTTCCTGTGTGGTTTTTTTTCTGCTGTGCTTTTATTTTGTTGTGTTTTTTTCTAAGTTACATAACAAAATGAGTTAGAATGCACTGAGTCTCAGCTGATTTTGGGCACTAATCTTACAAAACCGATTTCTCACACTTACTAGACAAACTGGAAATTTGGAAAGGGGAAAGAAAACACACACACACAAAATATATACACACACAGATGTACCCCACTCTTTTTCCTGCAACACTGTCTAGATCTATCAGCTATTTTTGGATGCAAACTGAAATAGAGCTATCTGAATTCAAGCAAGGCAGAGCTAACCTGCATCTGCAGCATCTTTTTTGCAGCGCCACCGATTAATCTAATTAACCAGTCAGAGGAATTTTTTGTTGCACTGCAGCAGCAGCAGCCCTTCTATTTCCCTTATCAATTCCTTATTTCCTGAAGTTGATTCAGTGTTCTGCTTTTTATAATATCATTGACAACCTGATTTTTTTTTTCCTGAAAGATAGGAAATATATAGTTCATTCTTCTGCAGTGATAGGTGAGACATAATCTGAACTGAAAAGACATGGCTGTTCCTTCGGAGTTTCAAGCTGTGGTTAAAAACCCTCTCCTCTTAAATACATTTTTGTACATATCAGTCAAAATTTTAGCCTTGTCCCTAGGTGACAGCCTTCAAAGGGTTAATTCTGGAGAAGCAGCAGCTTTGAAAAGGTGCAAGAAGGAATGTCTTGTCCTCAGGGTAGGAGCAGCCAATGAATCTGGGTGCTGGTGATGTAATGTTTCAAACTGGTGCATCATTGGTTCCAGAGATATTAGACTTAATAGGATTTTGGAGACTTTGGTGAGAGGAGTTTTTGCAGAAGAGCCTGTAAATTTCCCTGCACCAAGGACATTTCACGTCAGTTCTCTAGTGTTCTTCAGCCGGAGCATGTCTAGCTGGTAGAAGTTTGCTCTGATGATAATACTCCTGTCTTTTATCTTCTTGGTACTGTTTAGCTATTCTATATCCTGCTATCTGGGAGGCATTTCTTTGGTGTCAGACTGTGCTGGAATTACTTCTCCAGCCTGCCCATGAAATTGAAATGAATTTTTAATAAAAAGCAGTTGTTTTTTCTCTGACTCACCTCTGAACTCTTAATTGTGTCAGGCACCAACTTCCATACCCCCAGCTTCTATTACCTTCCCATGTTTTCATCTGCCCAGTCTTATTTCTTTAGCTGATTACTTCATGAGAAGATGGTTGATGATGTCTTAAAACTAACCTCTCCAGTCTGGGCTTGCTCTGGAGGAGTCTGCTTAAACCACCATAATGTCAGTCAGCTCAGGAACACATTGCCTTTTGGCTGCCAAGGTCTCATGCTGCAGGACTTGCAGTAATGCAGCTGCAGCTGCAGTCCTTGAAGCTGCTTGGCCACTCCAGCGCACTAAGAAGTTTGTTTGAACTTCAGTCATGATTCAACCACAGAATCCTCTGAGATTGTTATCCTTTTTCTCTCATCCTCCCCAAATGAAATAGTCTTGCAAAACCTACAGGGACAATTAAAGCCTTTGTCAAACCAGGGAAGAGGAAACGGAACTGCAGAAGATGTTCACAGGCTGGCTTCCACAGGCCCCCTGGAGATGAAGGCAATGGTGATGAGGTCAAGGCAGCAGCACAGGAAGCTTGATCCAGCCCACAAATCTCTGGAAGCTCTGAGCAGTGCAGTTTCCTGTACTTCCCCTGGGCACGCTGAGGAGCCTTGCCAGTTGCCAGAGGCCAAAGATCACACAAGTGCTGTGGAGAGCAGAACTGTTCCAAGATACAAACTGCTTAGCACTTCTGAGGTTTGCTTCTTTTCCAAGCAAGAACAAGAACTTAAAATCCTGAAATTCCCTGAAATCTATGGGTAATTACGATTTTTGCTCAGGTTTTTAGTTTTATTTCAATCAAACCAAATTGTATGTTTTGATGCAGACTTTTGAAAAGACATAGAAAAAGATATTATTTGCTATAAAAAAAAAAAGAAGTGAAACAATTCATATGAGAAATTGAACTTTTCCTACTGCTTCCCATTGGTATCTGAAAAAAAATTTCAGTGAAACTGGGCCAGGTTAGTGGCACAGTCAAATAGCTATTCACACCTTCCCTACGCCAAACTACCTCCACTTCTGATAAGGAGAGCACAAAGATAGACTTAAGTAAACTTTGCACAACTTCTCCTTGTGCTGCACAGTCTGACATGTAACAGTTCCACACAGGGATTATCCCTGGCGTACCTCTGTCATCTTTGTCTGCATAACACAGTCTTAAAAACCTCTCAGGGAGTGAGATCTAAAACTAACCTAAAGTCTGTTCCACTACCTAACTCTCCTAATAAGCAGAAAGCTTTTCCTAATATCCAATCTAAATCTTTTTTTGCTGCAAATTAAGCCGATTTCTTCTTAAGCTGTGGTCCTACCTCCAATGGAGAAGAGAAATAAATAACCATCACCCTCTTTAAATCAACCTTCTCCACAGTGCTAGGCTATTAGCATGCCCTTCCTTAATCTTTTATCCCCAGATGAAATCAATCCAGCTCTTTCAAGCTTTTCTTCTCACTCATGATATTGAAATTTCAGATAAGCTTCAGGTGTCCCTTCCTTGGGATTTTGTCTGTCTCTGAAAGTTTGCAAAACTGTAGCTCCTATGTTGTGCTGCAGACCACTGTACTGTTGCATTGTCTAACGCTGATTGTTGACCCAGGCAAGGAGAGCAGTGATTTCTTCTCTGAACACAGGCTGATAAAAGGTAGGGAGGGGAATGTCATCCATGTAGGTCTTGTGCTTTGTGACTTTTTGCTGAAAAAGTGTCCCTGCTCGAGATATTTTATGCAAAGAAAAAAGAGTCACATTATACTTCCTCAGCTTCCCAGAGGAAAAACAATGAAGTGTACCCTGAAGGAAATAACTTCTGTTAACTTTGCTCAGTGTTTCCACAGCTCAGCACGCAGCTGTGCCTCCGATAAGCTACTAGCTACCTATTCATTTGTACTGTCCTTCCAGTATGGTGAGGGCAAAATCTCTCTTAAATGTTGTTGATTATTGTCATTACACGAGAAAGGGAGGGATTCAGTAGCAGACCACTGAAACACATGGGAAATGAAGACCATGGCTGAGTGCTATTCCAGTGCAGTGCATACTGTGGCGGTGTGAAGCGTTACCAGTTCACGTCATTCTTCTGCATGCATGGGACGCAACCCATCCTCGGTCTTCTTGGTCATCCTTCTCCTCTGAAACCTATGCCTCTTATCTCTATCAAGCTGGCAAAAATTTTTTGCCAATGACTTCTGATATCTTTCTTTGTTCTACAGAGCAAAATGAGGTTTTTGTTTGCTACCTCAATGAAAGCAGTACATCATTTCACTACTACCTAAGCAACATTAAGATGAAGCTACTGTACAATCATAGAAGATTGAATGTAAAAAGCCCCACTGTGTAACTTGTTCTAACATTGTGCTTATGGATTTTGACAATGAAGCTTTTGCAACATTAGAATATAATAACAATGAAATCAATATTCTGTGATTCTACAGTCATCTTTCCAAGCAACTGCAAGAATACCTTTTCTCTCCCAGACTTTTCGAGCTCTTAAAGAGACATTTTGTGTTGACTTTGGAAAACCACTGTTGCAACAAATAGCATGCTGTGCTGAAGCTCCTGCTCTGCACACACTCTATACAGAGAATTCAGGTGTGGCTGTGCAGGATATTTGCTGTGTGGTTTATAGAAATGCATCTCACTTGGGACTTCAGCTAGTCAAGCTTCTTAACACTGCTGTAGTAACAATGACAGCTGTGTTTAGAGGGGCATTTGTGCTACTTTGCTACAGATAGTTTGAGAAAGAGCCTTTGGTCTAGCAAAGATCTTCTGCAGTGACAGAAGCCAGTTAGCAAAACACAGGGAATATAAATGAACATAGGGAATAAAAGTGAATTAGGAATTTGAAAATATGATTATTTTCAAATACCTTCCTGAAGTGATGGGGAAGTCCAGTGGACAACTCAAAATGCACTACCAAGTACTTGTTCTTTGAGAGAGTATTTGGAAAGCCACGCAAACAAGCCATGCAAAAATGTCAACCACCCTCCATCCTTGTCCCCAAAGCACCTTTCATAGGTGCTTAAAGAGTATCTGCAGATGACTTGCTGCAGGGTGACATGCAAACCCTTTCTGTGGCAGCCCCTGGAGCCCAGGCACTCAGACTCCCAGCCAGTCCACCTGATGAACCGCCCCTGCTCCTCCAAGTGAGCTACTCAGGCAAACCAGTCACCCGTGCCAGTGACTCCTGTAGGAGCACAACCCAGTTTAAGATATTTAGATGTTTTACTGCCTCCATGTTTCTTTACAAGTTGCTTGCATTTGAGAGCAGAAAAATTCCACTCCACAGGACATAAAGTGTCGATTCAAGTGTTAATTATATTTTCATATCAGAACATAAACTCCAGTTTGTAAGAACATGGGTGTCCTTAAAATAAGCCATAATAAAAAAATTGAAAACAGCTAGTGTTCTTGAATCAATTTTCACATTTATAACTTTAAAGTAGTTCCTTTTTACTGTCTCATTTTGTCAACTCTATATGGCTTCTTGCTTGCCTTGTCATTCCATCAAAAATATGTCAGTCTGTCATTTGCAGTGTTTCTTTCAATTAAAAACAAAATATTCCAAAATAACAACAAGAAAAAAAAAACAGAAGCAAAGTCTCAACAATGCATTAAACTATGTGGGCATGGCAATTTGAAAGAATGTACAATTTATTTTATCAACTATGGAGAAAACTGCACAGATTCAAACTATAATTGTGACTATAATATCCTTCTACTGCCATTAACGGCTGCCGTCTGTGGCATACACATTACTTCAAGTTTTCACAGCTCATTCATGTCATAAATGAAACACAAAGAACCCCGTGGAAGATACTGCAGATATCACATTTATCATAACATTTGATGACTTTCTTTGGAATCACAAAAGTTGGACATTACACACATATTTACCTTACTTATTGGATTGCAAATTTTTAAATCTTTCCAGGGTCATTACACTAATGGGAAGCACAAAGTTAAAAGATGCTGACTACAGACTTTGCAGAACCTTTCTGATACCTTCTAAGCACTCATTTCTAATTCCTAAAACTACTGACTTCTTATTTTTAAGCTTCTCCAAACTCCTGCAAATCCCAGGAGCCTGTAGCAGTCTTCCAAACCTCTAGCAATACATTTACTTTCTTCTGAGTTAACCACTAGACCTAATTAAACAACACTGTCTCATCTGAGTGGATGATATTCTTACAGTCTGAATACAAATTAAAATTCCAGTTCTGTTAACATTCAGGTCAGTTAATCAGAATAAACCTCTTTAAAAACTAGAAGACTAAAGTGATTTCAAAGTCAATCATACTCAACTCATTTTTAAGGATGTTGTTTGTAATAGTCCCTATTGATTCCCTTTAAATAATAATAAAAAAAGAGCTCAGAGTTCTCAGATCAGCTTAATTCGATGAAACAAAAATAGAGAATTTTACATGAAGGGTTGCTAAAGAGCTTCAGTTTCCAAAGGGCAGGCATGCAGTTCTGTGTGTTGAAAATTGCACAGACAGTTGCCAAAACAGCATGTGCAAATTAGACATCGTTCACATAATGAACTTGTTAGAAGACTAATTCAAGATTTGCATGTGGAAATCCGAATGTGGAGCTACATTATTCCTTGTGAATGCAGATGTATCTATTAGCCTGTGTATTTTAGCAGATGTTATTTTGAAAACAAGTTCCCAAGTTCTGGCAGTACAGAAATTAATAACTGGAGATTGCAATGTCATGGAGAGCTTTTCTCTTACACAGGACATGATACTAGACAGTCAGAAATGTTGAGTTTTCACCTCACCCTCATAACAGATCTTCTGTGTGAGCTCAGGGAAATTACATTACTTTTACCTACTTTTGTTTACCTATCAGTGAAATGGCTTTAATATTCTTTACCTGCCACCACATGCTCCCTGTCAGACTCAATTAGTGTTTGTAATTCTCTTTAAGCTCTGCAAATGACTGCATGTTTTAGAACAGAATTAAAACTTGAATTGTTTAACCCAACTATTTCCTTACTGCAAATGCTAATGACTTGGCAATAATTTTCTAGTGTTAAAGAGGAGAAAGAAGATGGGAAGGAAACAGACACTGATCCAGGTATACTGGCAAACTCTGAGGTGGGCTGGGCCTTCATAGTTGGAGTTGGCACTCTGGTGAATAAGTAGGCTTTAGATGAGGGTGTACAAAAGAATGCAGAAAACAGAAGCTTCGCCTTCTCCAACAAGCAAGAAAATGCTGCATTTGGTTTGCTGTGGCTGGGATCACACCCCTCCCACTAATCCCTTAAAATGGTGAGTTTCAAAATGTGCATGCTATGGGTGCTTGGTTTTGGGCTTGGCTGCAATGCTGACAAATGCAAGGTTTTGCTTAGCATTCAGTTTGCATAGTGCAAAAGTACATATACCTTGCTGCCCAGGTTTTAGGCCCTGTGATCAGTCTTTTGAAAGTGCAATGCTATTTTCAGCTTTATCTTCATTTTAGTCTCATCAAAAATAATTGCTGTGATTTAGAGACTGTCTAATGCCCTGTCGTTGTCTCCAAATCTCTAGTAGTATGCTGGCATCCAGTAGTGAACCTAAAAGCTACAGAGATTTTCAAGTTGCAGCATGTTAATCTCATTCAGTATGCAGAACAATCTCTCTAATTGAAAAGATGAATGCAGACAGGTTTTATGTGCACTTTTTTGTTTGCATTTGAAGCCCAGCAAATGATAGGAAAGGGAAAAAAACACCACAAATAAAATTGATTCATGTATTGGTTTTGAATTCAATAACTACATACGATTTGGCCTGCCCCAATGTGCTCTCTCCATAAAAACTGAAGGTGGACATTATTCAAATCACCTTGTAGGGAAAGAAATCTGCATTCAGGAAGGCTGGAGTATAAGGTGAGTGAAATCTTCACTTTGTCCAAGAGATTAGCAAAGCTTTTGTTAACATCAGTAAGAATAAGACATTGTTGGGCAGTTTGTGCTTTAACCTGTTATACTGACACAGGAGATGTAAAGCAAATGCTGCTCAGACTGACTCAACTCTGACTGAAAATTAACACAGACCTTAATTACTGGCTGAGTAGTCAGGAAGAAAAGTAAGAGGAAAATGTATTTTACAATAAAATCCATAGGATGTCTTTTTTGTATCCATCACTATTTTATTTACTCCTTTTACCTATTAAGTAGGCCCTTTCTGTGCTTGCTTTTCTCTCCCCTTTACAGAGGCTGTCTCCTGAAGGACATGTCAAAAAAGTACAGCCAAACCCTTCCTAAGAGAGGTATCACAGTCTCTTGCACAAGTAATCTAGCACAATGCAGCTACTAGGAATAACTCTATAGACTATTGAGCCTATAGCTTGAGATGTCAGTATGTGTCCTATTGACTTCTGGTTCTCAAACCCAGTCAGGAAGAAAACATTCCCAAAAAACCTTGTATAAGCCGTAACAGAAAAATGCTATCATACAGATTCAGAAGAGTTGCTACACATCACACATTCATGTGGTTTCACTTACTCTGCTCCTACTCTTCCTTTTGGCTTGTTGGCAATACCCAAGGGTGTGGTTTGCATGTGAGATTAGACAGGTTGAGAGGCAAGCTTTCATCATTCTTCCTGCAGTGCATGTGATTTTTTTTTATGTGTTCCTACTTGTAATTTTATCACTTGGTTATTATTTCACAGTGTTTTTTATTGCACTTTTTACTACAGGAGTCTTGTGGGCATTGGCATGAGCAATTGGAGAGCAAGCTTCTGTTGCTGTAGCCTGCTGTGAAACACAGGTACTCAGGTGGCCTGTGGAAGTTGGTATTTTCCATCTATGAAGTCTGCACATTGTGATGAAACCTCAAAAGATGCCTGGTGTCACTCACTCCAAAAGCCATCTGCATTATTGTTTCCTGCACGTCCTGAAAAAGGGTCTAACGCTGTGCAGCCCAGGCAGAAGGCAAGTGCTTGAAAGAGCTTGCAGGCAGGTTGGCTCTGTTCTCCGAATTGGGCACTCATTCCTAATTATTTATAGCCTCTAGCTGCAGTGTATTGCACAGCATGAGAAGTATACTCAAACAGGAAGCTTCTTGGACATCAAACTTCTGCTGTTTTCTCTCACAAGGAACCCCTAAGCAGAGTCCTCCTTGGACACACAAGAACTGACACTCTTCTGCTGGGCCTCAGGGCAAGTCAGCATTGTGGATGTGCTCCCTCCTGACCTCCAGCCAGCTTCAAGAATAACATTTGCAGACTCGTTGCATAGCTTCTGATAATGAGGGCTCCCTCATTACAAAGTCTAATTATCAGAGTGTGATTGTAGAGGACACAACCTTAACATACAGGCCTTCATGACCCTTTTCTTTACCCAGTTTATCTGGATGCTTCACCAAGTTGGAACTGGCAGCATGCAGCTATCATCTTCACTGAGCATTTTCCTTCAGTCCCACACTAGCAGTCAGTTGGAATCAGTTTGATGAACCGGTGGGTCAGCAGGAGAGAAACATGGTGTGTTAGTCTGTAAGCTTCTTAGATAACGTGTCCCAGTGAACTCTGGCAAAAAGAAGAATCAGAGTGAGACCCTGCAGTTAGGGGAGGGGAATTAATGGACAGTTGCTGGTTTTATTTTAAGGAAATCAATGGACTTGCTGGAGACTGGGTGATGGAACACACAGCTGGTGGAACGGACAGCCAAAGATCACTATTTTCCTTTTAAGCAAATCAATGTGCTAATTGGGATTCTGGTGGAGTTCTGAAGCTGCTAATGGAGGTGGGGGCCAATGGAGGATCATTAGTCTTTCTTGCAAGCAGTACAGTTAGTTAATTGGGGTGTGATTGTGTTGTTGAAAGAGAGAACAGGCAAAAAAATGAAAAGTGAGTTTTAAAAGCTGTCGCTTTAAAACTTTCCCTGATGAAATTACTTTATTAAAAAAGGTAAGGGAAAACATAATTTGTTACTCCTTCAGGTCTTTGAACTTCAGGAGATCATCACGTTGATGAGACCATTCTCCTGTATAAGGCAGGTTTTTCCAGCTTTCCAACCCAGCTTAGAGAGAAATGAAGTCATCCTTGGAAAGTTACTATTTATCAGAGCCTTATGAAGTTGGTGGCAATGTTTCATCAGGCCAGATGAGATCAGGTCTTGTCCAGACACCCATGTGAATATAGACACAGCTCCATGCTTTATTTCAACTTGGAATTTTTTTATGGTTGCCTGAGTGAAGATGCGGAGTTTCACATAGATACTAGGACTGTGCCTCAGAGCTAATTGTCTGCCTAATTCACAGTTATCCTATTATCCCACATTACAAAAACCTCCTGGACAGACTGTGCAGCAGATTTTGCAGAAAAATTAGACAGTATATGAGGGCCTACTTTGCACATGCAAGGCAGTTGCTTGCATACAACACAGACCAAAAGAGCTATACTCAAACATTTATGAGGCTTTAATATTAATTATAATTTCATGTCAATTTCTCTGGAATTTTCCTTTGCAAACAGAAAAACAGTGCTGCATCAATGTTTTTGCCTAATTTGTAAAAATTCAGCCTGCAGTTTTAGGACAGATCAAATATGTTTGTGATTTCATCCCTTGCTTATCTGACTGAGACACTCCAAGCCTCTCTGTGTTCAGACAGTTAAGTCGGTTAACAGAACAGCATGAAGACTGAGTAGGTTCATTTCAGCCCTCAGTCTGCCCTCAAGTTACCAGCAGCTAGGAGTGGTGAAGAGTTGGTTTATTCTCACTGGAAGATAGATTTCCCTTGGAGCACTGAAGGGTTTCTCCTGCAGGGGAAGGAATTCCACAGAAAAAATATGGAAAAGATATTTTGGGGAGAGTCAAAAGGAAGTGCCTTTTTCTCCTTCCCCCTCTCTCATTCTAAACCAAGCTGAATGAATCATTTAGGATGAGTAAAGTACGTTACCTAGTTTGAAGTCAAACATTTCACTAGTAAGCATTTAAACCCAAACCCAGGTACATTTCTGAAGGGTGTACTGTTTCATGTTAAGATGTTGAAAGGGAACATTCTGACTTGCTTAGATTTTAAGAATGAAACAACTTGTTAAGTTGAACATGAATTTACAAAACGTTTGACCCAAATCTGTTTTCTTCAGAGCATGATGATTTATCAAAACATATCTCCCAGTGTTAGCAATAAATCCCAGAACTGTTTCATTCTCCACACAGAATTAAGCCCAAGTTTTTCTTATGTCACCTCTCTTTTCTTTGCTCAGAGTCTTTCATTTAGTGGCAGGTCAGAGGTATGTTACTGTGCAGTCAACACTGGACTTCTCATGGATCCACAAGTTTCAGCCCAGCTACTTCTCTCCCATTCAAGCATGCAGTATCCACATTCACCATAATGTGATTCCCTAATCGTCTTGTTGGATGTTGAAAGGAAAGCCGGCAGACTTTCTGGTGTTGCTAAAAGCCCTCAGGCCAGGCTGGCAGATAACAGCCCTCTTATTTATTTGTCTAAATAAGCATATAGCATGATGGAAAAGCTGTCAAGGAAAAATCAAATCAGTGGGGACATAGCTTCAAGGGAATTACTCACTATCTTTCTGCCAGTTCTGCTGTGCTTCTCTTAAAAAACAGCAAAATTAACATAGTTGGTGGTGAGTGCCAGAAATCACATTTCAAGAATAACAGTGATATTTTCTATAGAACATTTCAGCTGCAAGGGTCCTGAACTATAGCATACAATCATCACAACAATTATTTTAGAAAGGTATTTAGCCCAGGAGTGAAAGCAGATTCTGTATGAGACACTGCTAAAGACTCCATACAGGTGACTGACAGGAGGTGAAAACAATTGAATTGTTCCAGATTTTTCAAGTCTTTATTTACTTCTGTGTGTTTGAGAAAAAGATGTGAGGGTTCCTGAGAACCTGAAAGCTTTTAGCAAACTCCTAAGACCAGACACTGTAGGAAATCAACTTGATCCAAAAAAGAAAAGCTACTTTTAGAAATATAGCTCCATGTCTGGCCACAAAGTAATTAAGGTTCTTAAAGCTTTCCTGCCCAGATGAGTGGCTGCCACAAAAATAATAATAACTATACAGTAATAACAGCAGTGACTTGTCACTGAAGAGAACAGGTAGCAGTAAACAACTTCCAGTAGAAGGGCCAAAGCAAAGGACTGGTGGGAGTGTGTGGTATGGAAAGGGGGGTAGCAAGTGTGTGCCTCTGGGTGGGGACGGGCACTGGAGGAGATACAAAGGAGGAGGACAAATCCTTCTCAACAAAACAGTTCAAACCATCTTGTCTTAGATTTCAATTCATAAAAAGAATATAACTGAGTGGTATTCTTTCCACTATTCTGTGTGTGTGCCACATAAGATGCAAGCTTCATGTGTGATTCATACAGTAAAATGTCAGTTTTTAAAAGCCTACACGAGCCGAAGAGCTGGTTCAGGTCAGAATTCAGCCATTGCAAGGAAATTGGCTTTTCTCTTCTATCTTGTCCTTGAATACCCAAAGGCAGAACCTGAGGACCTGGTACAGACAAGGGTCATCCACCTTTTGCAGTTTGTTTGGCACTCTCCATTCAAATAGCAGTCTTTAAAAACATGCAAACATATATGTTAGTTGATTTCAACATGTATTCTACCCTCCTCTCTTCTCTATAAGCCAAAGTTGGCATGACATCCCACAGCAGCCTCACTCTGGTGTCATGGGAGAGTAGTTTATCAAAACAAGAAATGTACAGCTACAAATTATGTTAAAAGGAAATGATAAAGTCACACAAACCCCACTGCTTCAGCAGTTTTGCCCTCCAAAGACACTTTTTAGGAAGGCTGCTGATAAATGCTATATACATTCATTCAGTGTAGAAGCTGACTGAGAATGGAGAGATTCAAAAAAGCCACACTGCACAGAAGCATTCGCAGTCCCAGCCTAGGGCTCATGTTTTGCTGCATGTTGGAACATCTCTGAATGCTCAGAGGCCAGGGAGGTGTGCTTGGAAGGTCCTCCTAAGTCATCAGGTCCATCTGCTGCTGCTGTGGCTCAGAACAAAAGGGCACACTCAAGAAGCAGGGAGGACAGTGCTGGGAGGCTGCTCTCCTCAGAAAGCTTGAGTTCATCTGACTGGAATCACCAAGCAAACCTTCAAGGGTCAGTTTACTTCAGCCATTGCAAAGGAATCCATTTCAGGTTCAGTTCACGGACTGCATTTGTAAAGGGTACCCTGCAATGCTCACAAAGCCTGGAGAAGCTGATCCATCACATCACTTCTATCTCCTTTTGTTTTTGGTCTCAGAGCCCTTGCTTGGTTATGATTCACCCTCACAGAAAGAAATAAAAGTGCAATAACTGTTGACTTTTCAGCCAGGGAGACATACAGTTTATCAAGCAACAACTCCAACAGGAGCAGAAGTGGTCTGAACTGTAAACTGATTTCAGATGGAATAAACAAAGGAACAACATTCTAAGCAGCTAAGAGCAACAGTTTGAGCTCCAGTTTGTTGTTTGGCCATCACAGCATTACAAACCTAACAAATGTTTATATGAGACTGAGGACATGGACTGCAATAGACGTACATATAGGAAAATACCCTGATGTATTTGCATCTGTATTTCACTTCAGTTTGTGTCTGGGCATAATGAAGAAACTCCATCTCAAAATGTGAAAAAAAGAACTAAAACTTACAAAGGGAGGCATGCTGCAATCTAGGAAACACCAGTAGACTACCAAAAGGGAATATGGCAAACTTTGAATGGGTGTGGGGCTTTTACCAGTGAAATATTTGCATGCCTGTACAGACTTTTTTGTTCTATCATCTTTAAATGATGGATACAGAATCAAACATTTCTGACTGTGTATTTCCCCTTTCCCAAACTTTCATCTAGTTCTGGTAGAACTGTTAACTTGCCATATCTTCTCAAGAGTAAGGGACTCCACAGCACATTACTCTTTTGAGATGCCAAGGAACAAGAGAGCTGGAAGGCCAGCCTTCTCCACAGCAGGGTTACCAATTCAAATAAACTCAGCAGAGATGAAAGATGCTTTCTCCATGATGGCTGTTTGGTATCAAGTCTATCTCCTCCCAATAGGGTGAGTAAGCAATCTATGTACAATTGCTGGATAGCAAGCTATGGGGACCTGAGCAGACAAAACAGCACAAGATGAATCAAACTAAACCACCTGCTGAGTTGGGATCAGCAGTCTCTACAGCTCTAAAACCTACTGCCTCTGAGTGTTGAGGTCAGGGAAGAATAACTTCTTGGGTACCATCAATAGACATTTTATTTTTTAGAAAGCAATGACATGTAGCTATCGAACTGCAAACTGCTTCACAGACCTACTGGAAATACCCTGTACATGTGTAAATGCACTTAAAGCATGGAGTGATGAGTCCACATACAATCTTGTCCAATTTTGACACTGCTATCCAACCAGTGGATAGCTGGTGATAGTGGGTAACAGGTGATAGCTGCCTTGTGGAGCTGACTGAATTACGGAATGTTGCCTGCCCACACTGTTGAATTGCCTAAGGCATCACAACATAGTAACTGGAGGCACTTGGTCTTATGCTTTATGCACAACCTTATGCTTTATTGCACATAACCCAGCAATGCTACAGGCTCCAAATATATCCCATCTCTAGAGCCCAGTGTTGTTACATGGAATTTAGTGGACGTTATAGTTCCTAACATGCCCCTGTGGCACCACAGTGAAGTATGAAATCATTGTTTGCCTGCTTTAGAGACAGAGGACTGAAACACAAGAGGATAAAGTATCTGGCTGAGAGTCACACAGGAAACCCCTGGCAGATCAAGGAATTGAATCCACTTTGTCCATCGCCTCCTCTGCTGTCTGACTTCTGGCCTGCTCCCTCATGCAGAGGGTGACTGTCCCAAAACCACCCTGCAGATCCCTGGCAAAACTGGGAGTGAGCTTCTGGGGCCAGTGTTCAGTTGGGTGCCCCTGTAAGTCAACAGGGCTGAACCTCCCAATCTCTGCAAAGGTAAGAGGAAAACACTACCTGACTTAGGTTTGCTGCTTGCTAATTGCAAACTGGAGAAGTGACATATACTCCTTTGCCTTTAGCATCTGATTTAGAGGAAAGAAGGTCATTAAATTCATGACTGCAGTAAACCAGCAGTGAGCACAGCAAGAGATACCTGACATGAAAATAAGGCAACAGTGGTCTGCTGAGGTGGCTCCCATATTAATACTGAGCTGCAGAGTCCTGCCTAGTTTCAGACAATGTCAGAGGCACATTTCAGCCTGGATAGTAAAGGGGAAGAGAAGGATGAGATCTAGAGTAGGATTCTAAGAGATGACTCTAGCAGAAGACTTGCAAGTGATACAGTGAAAAGTTAGCAATTTAGTTGGGTTGAAAATACACTAGGACCCTTAATTTTTCTTAGCATCCTTCCCACTCCCCACAGTTTCCTTTCCTTAAGTCTCACTTGATTCCCTGCCTCAGTGGGAGATTCCCCACTTAGTTCCAGTCCACAACTCAGAAGATGCATGTGAAGCTTTGAAATTCTGTGAATAACAGCACTATGCCATCAATGTGAGGATATCACTAGCTTTCTTTATTGAATTTACTCATTCATAATAAAAAGGTCAGTGGAAAAATCTTGTAGCTGTAGATCTACAAGTAAATAAGAGAAAGTACTTCAGTTTGTATTTTGGAAAGTGCTCTCAGAAAAATTGCTACATTGATTGTAGCTATTTTAGAAAACCTATGTAAATTCTATGAAAAAATAAAGCATAAGTCATGGGACAAAAAATAAAGAAACTCTTTCAGGTTAAATTCACCCTAAACTTTAGGCTTTTCAATAGTAAGCTTTAACAAAACTTTTGTTTCCATGACATTTTGTTGTAAATTCCAATAGGGAGAAGAGAGACAATTTTAAACAAATTTCTCTGTAGTCCTTACTTTCTAAGAAAAGATGTGAAGCCTGAGAATCTTGCACTCTTCAGTAGCCTTGCTAGCAAATGGCTTAAGGGCACTAATCACTGCTGACCCAGTAGAGCACAAAAGCCTAAAGCAAAACTTTCTCAGAGCCGGGTTCAAAGAGTTAATTGCTGTAGCCTGGTCACACTTGCCTGAACTCTGGTCATCTGAGGGCCTGGTTCTTGGATGCACTCCAGGTGGCCAAGAGCCAGAGTTCAAGCAGAACCTTGCCCAAGTCAATTGAGTCTGTACAAGTTCCACCTCGTCTGGGTGCCTATTTCAGGTTCATAAGCTCTTTTCCCATAAAAGAATGGCCAGCAAGGAATTGCTCACAATGCTATTCAGCAAGTAACTGGGTATAGTTAACAGATGTGAGAAAACTGAGACCTGTCCTCCAAAACATCAGCTGAAAATCCTAAGACATGAATCTTCAGCAACAATTTCCCTTTCCCTTTGTGGGAGCCATGACAGAATTTTGCCAGCTCCAAAGGGATCTCCAGACCCTCTGTGGAAAGCAGGTGCAGCCCATGTGCTGACCTGTAAACCAGAAGAGAGGGCTGGGAGGATTTTTTTCCAGTGAGGGTTGATTTCCTTTTCTCAGGTTTTTCATGCATCAGAAGTATTTGCACATAAACATGAATTTAAGGTAAAAAACCTGAACAATTCTTTCTGCTGAACACACAGCAACATGTGTACATAAGAATCATGCTGTGGGCCATCATATGGATGCCTAGACCATCTTTCACTACAGCTCCCTTAGCTGGGCTACCTTTCCTATGCTCTGTGTTGAAGCAGTAAGATGTGGTGAGTGACACATGGCATAAGGAAGCTATAAATCATGGAAGATAAAGTCAAGCTGGTTGCCACTATGAAATGGGCACATGAAACACAGGAACTACAGCTCCCACCATGCAGTGCATGTAGCATGCTTTGATTTGGGAGACTCCTTCAAAAAACAACAAATGTCTTCCACAGTACTTGCAATCATTGCAAAGCATTTCAGTTAATCCAAACCCTATTTTTCTGTTCAAAAAAAAAGAAAAATACTGAGATTTTTCATTAAGTCCCAGATAAGACATTATTCCTACAGTCTAAGATAACAACAGGTATAATTAGAAATCAATGCTGATAATGCTGATATTGAAGATCCAATGCAATACAACATTATTTTACTCTGAACAGGATTTTTGCTTTTATGGCACTTCAGGTCATCTCCTACTGAATCAAACTGAGAATCTCATGGCGACAATTTGGGGAAGGCAGCAGAATAATTTTTTCACATAAAAAACATCCCTGCAGTTGAATGCCCCAAAGAGCAACATCTTTACAAGTGTTCCCAAGAAATAAATGACCAAGGTATTCATTAGTAATTTTAGTAATTTTACTTAACTTGAAGTACCATTTAAAAAGTAAATGGTCCAACCCCAGGTTGGCATTTAGTTTAGTCTGGGGTTGGACCATCCAAAACTTGCTTGAACTTCACAAGAGAACATTTCAAGGACACTTTCAGGCAGATTTTTAATCACAAGGGGGGAAAAAAAGCAAAGTATTTGAATTATTTATCCCCAATAGTGTATTTTTAGAGAGAAGAGGTTAAAATAAACTTTATCTGTAGGAAGCCTTAGCCTGATTGAAAACCTCTCCATATATTTGGAATCCTGTTTAATAAGCTATCCAGACAGAGGGAGCATTCTTCTGTAAAGCCCGTTTGGCACAGAAGCCTGCAGCAAGAGCTGAGCAGGCAAATCCCACGGCAGGGGAGAGACAGCACTTTTTGACCCAAACAATGTCTAGACAGCCTGAAAACAGATAAATTAACAGGCAAGCAGCAGTGGCATCACACAGCAGCAAAGTGGTGGATATTTGTCACCTCAGTGATGGGTTAAATGAAGACTCAAGGCTCCGGTATAGTCTTTATGAAACACAATGTTCTCCAGCTGTCTCCCTCCCTCCTCCTGAGCTATTTACTATGTTAACAGCTCCATGCAGAAAGTTCACATGCACTGACATAGTACACATTTCCCATCTTTTCCAGACTGCCCTAATGAGGCACCAGGATCAGAACAAATTAGTGACAGAATCCCCCCATCTCCTTGCTCCCGGTGTAGGAACAAACATCCTTTCCTCCTTGCATACCCTGCAGAAACCAAACTGGGAGCAGAATGCAGCAATTCAGGGCAGATGAGGGGGATTTGTTCAGCCTAATGGGGTAACAGTGTCTTTCAGTGCAATTCCTGCTGGAGGATGCTGTGTTCGCCTTACAGTCTGGCTCTCCTCTCGGAGAAAACACATGTTTTGCTATATATAGTGGAGCTTGAAAAATCACTTCCGCTACTAAAAGAAGCAGAAATAGTTTGAGATGACACTTCTGGTACAGCAGATCTGTGATTCCATTGACAGTGTTTACTGAAAACTCCACACACACAAATTGCCTTAATGAGATGCAAACCTTGTCGTCTGCATTTAGTGCACCAGTAACAAAACTCTGGGAGCTGCAGTGACAGTATATTTAACATACAGAAAATAAATAATTTGTTACATCAATGCTGTCAGGATGAAACAAGATGATTAAAGCAGTTATCATTAAACCAGAGGCTGACTTCCAGAGCTGTTGTGAAAACAGCAAAAGAGCAATTTTCCTAAGTGCATTTCAAGTGACTGAGTAAAAACCAAACTTATGGTAGACTATGCTATAGAATACTACTTAAAGTGTCTGGATGATGATACTTCATAACACAGAAGCCTTCATGCAGTACAATTTTAATCCTTTTCTGTTGCTGAGCTTGAAAGCATATTAAAGCTTGAGAGACTTTCTGTCTGTGAGACTCAGCTCCACTCAACTATGACAGCAAGGAGGTTTTGACTGTGTCAGATTCCTTGTGTATGTAGAGGGATGGATGGGAGAGAGACAGAACTTCTTATATCATGCAAGATGCACGCCTTGGCTCCTGCCAAGCAATATTCTGTGCATCTTCAGTATGGCAGAAGTTGTAAACATGTTGTATAATCACTTAACTGGGCTGTGACCCATTTGTTAGCAGCATTGGAAAAATACATCAAAGTCACAGATAGTCTCTTCAGACAGGCCTCGACAGATACCCATCTGGTAATAACCTCAGACTGTGGCGGATGGATGGTTTAGAAAGGTGTTAAGGAACTCTGATTTCTATACATATATAAATCCCTGTTTAAACTGTGCACTGATTAACTATGACGCACCAGAAAACAAAAGGAAACAATAATGTAGTGGTTTAGAAACATTAGAAAATTGAGAAGAGACTGTAGCCATATTAGAGGCACACACAGTGCTGGGTAGCCCTGAAGATCTGCTGTCCACTAAGCACATGAGGCCAAAGCATAGCAGCCCCAAATGCTAACTAACCTTAACGGTCAATCACTTTTCCATTTAAATACAATGGTCACCACAAGTCCCAAGACAGGCAGTGACAGGCTACACTAGCCAGCCTAGACATCCTGCTCCTGTGGTAAAGTCCACCTATGCAGATCTTGTACTTTGATTTTATGGAGTTGAAGAGCTGCTATTCATTACTTGACTGGGGCTCTGTTTGGCATCGAAGGAGGTTGGGACTGTATTCACTCATGCCCCTTGGGCTTGGCAGGGTCTGAAGCAAGTGTATCACTTAAAAAATGTGTTACTCATTACAGAATGTTATTAACAGTAAAGGAGCCCCATTTTTGTACAAGGCACATACAGACAGGTAGTTCCTTTTCTACAAAGTCTGCAATATCAGTATCTTCTTAGCAGCTTGGACAAGTATGATTACTAAGTGCATGCAGATAACCTTTCTTGCCATAAGCCCAAACCCATGGCATGGGTTTTCTTCATGGCACTATATGCTGTTTATATTAATTACTTTGCTGGGGGCCCTTTCCTTCCCCAAAGCTCTTTTGGGTTTGGGGAGCACATATGATTGTTGGTAGGTATCTTCTGTGCTCTAGGCTTACAAGTTCTTACTCTATTGTTATACTGCACTGGAAGGTTTATAAGTCACACTACTTGTCAAAGTTATGAGGATGCTGAATCATTTTTATTAGGCATCAAAGTCTCCCCCTCCCTTTCATTTCTTTAACTGAAAGCTTCATTAGATTGCAAAACAGCACCTCTGTGCTCAGACAGGGCTGTGGGCAAATCAGGTACTTGCCTTTGTTAAATCTGATTGATTTATTTCACATATAAAATGAGCAGTAAATATTCAAGTTCTAAAAAGTTATTTAACAAGTGTCTGAGAGGAATGAAAATAGCTTTCTAAAACAGTTCAAATACTTATCATAAGCATATTAAAGAGACTTTTTATTTTCAGACATTACCAAATGCCCATAAATTCTTAGATATTCAAGCAGTCAGGCACCTAAGCAAGCTTAGGATAACAATTAATTATGAGACCTGCTGCTCAAGCAGCTCTGTGCAGCAATTTAGGAAGAAGGCAGGTACCATTCTGCTTATTTAGTGGCAGAGAAACAGGAGGCAGACAAAGGAGACTGGCATGAGTTGGGATATTATCTCAAGTCTCCCTCCAGCCAACCCAGTAAGCACACAGTAGACACCAGTGTACCTCCAGAGGACACAGGAAGGCCAATGCAGAACTCAGGTCTGCTAGTAGGCCCTTATGCAGGCAATTAGTCAGTGATACCAAACAGGATTGTGCTCTTTGATTTAGCCACTTGGCACTTAGTGCCTCATATAAGCTGGTTATCTTTTGCAAGAGAATCTCAGAGGCATGTATCTGTCCTCTGTAGGGTGCTGTCTCTCTTGTGACAAGCTTTGGAAGTTCAACTAAGTGTCTTCACCTCACCTGGACAAAAGATGAGACAGGTCCTGGAGCAGGGAAACTTTCAAAAGGGCAGTAGGATGGGTCTGCACTTTGGGCTCAGCAGTGACCTAGAGAGAAAAGCAGAGAACAGTCAAGTCACAGTTTGTAAATCAGCAAAATGTGTCAAACAGAGAACCAGAGAGAAAAGCAAAGATGAAGTTGCAGGTGAGCAAAGGCAAGTTCCTATTTCAAGCTAATTTGGCTACAGAGGCTTGTCCAACTTCAGAGTTACCGTGCTCATAAACAGTTACTATTCTAATTTCCTTTGATTGCACAAAAGGAGAAGAAAAGCAAAACGAAAAGGAGAGAAGTGTGTCAGAGATGAGAAAGGATCAAAGAACAGATAAAAATTCAGCTGAGAGAAGGTGGCAGAGGACAGCTAGGGATTATGTTCTGTCAAAAAAAAAGGTAAGAGCAGAGACTTTCATAGCAACTGAAGGGGAAAATAAGAAAAAAAAAACCACCAAAAAACCTCAACAACAAAAAATCCTGTCTCCTGTGGTGAAACTTCAGTGAAATGCTATTAAGGATAAATCTTTTATTGCATTGTCCTGCAGGCAGTCTGATAGAAACTGTATTCTCAGCATAAATGAAGTCTCCCATTATAAAAAAGGAAAAAAAATTCTGCTTTCAGGACTGCTTCCATGTAATGGCTGCTGAGATACCCACAAGGGGATGTTTAGGAGCAGTAGCAAGGAGAAGTAGGTCCAGGTATTTCCTGCTGCAATAAGAAGGTCTTCTCACGGAGCAGACACATCAGATGTGTTTGCCACCAGATTCCCATGGGCTGGCAAAAGACTGCAGTTCACATAAAGGAATTAGCCCAGAGAGAGCATTTAGTGAGGAATTAACTCCCTTTGCTCTGTGATTTGTCAAGATCTCTTTTAATTGGGTCTTTGGCTGAGAGAGAGGGAAAAAACACAGCCCAAATTAGCCTTGGTGGAGTTACAGCAAGGGCAGATTCGACCCCCAAGCTGTGGGAGAGACAGAAAGGGTTTTCAAAAGGTAAGGGAAAAGTAAAGCTTTAAAAAATGTTGGTCTGGAATAGTAAGTCCCTATTTCAAAGAGACAGTGATGTAGGGGGCTTCTGATTTAGCACATCTGCCCCAGCAACAATTACCTAGAATAGCCAGAAGCCACAGAGTCACCCTCTCCTAGACACTGCATACAAATCACGGTCAATAACCACACATGTGTGCATGTGCACATACACACACATCTGTTGTGTGTCTCCCCTTGCACATACACACACACATCTGTTGTGTGTCACCCCCTGTTGCATTTGAAATGACAGGCTGCCTCATTCCAGTGTATCTGGCCATGAAATGAAAGCTCTTTTGGAAAAGCACAAAAAAGTGCAGTAACACATTGAAGATGCTGTCTACAACTCCATGAGAGGATGTTGGAGCAAGGTGTGGGTCAGTCTCTTCTCCCAGGTAACAAGCAATAGGACAAGAGGAAATGGCCTCAAGTTGCACCAGGGGAAGTTTAAGTTGGACATTAGGAAAATTTTCTTCTCTGAAAGGGCTATCAAGCCCTGGCACAGGCTGTCTGGGGAAGTGGTGGAGTTACCATCCTTGGAGGGATTTCAGTCGTGTAGATGTGGTGCTGAGGGACACGGTTTAGGGGTGGACTTGGCAGTGCTGGGGTAATGGTTGGACTCGAAGATCTTAAAGATCTTTTCCAACATAAATGATTCTATGGTTCTGTGCTGTTATGTTGGGGAGATTTCTGCTTCAGATTCAATCATTTTTCTCACAAAAAACCCCCAACTAAAAGTTCTCTCTTTGCCACAATACCCCAATTCTTGTTCCTTTGTCAAGCATCCAGACTCCCCTGCTGAGCTCCCCCTGTGTCACCATTCTTTAATTCTTCTGAAACAGTAGTTTTTCTGATTGACAATTTCCACCCAGGTTGGGGTTTTTGGTTTCTTTTTCATTTTTCTCTCACCCTGGACAATAAAAATCATTGCTGTTTTTATAGCCCATTTCAATTTTAGGGATGGAGCAGGGATTGCAAGGCAGGATGCTGGGTAAACTAGAATTCACAGTTTATCACAAAGTAGGTTCCCTGCTGGAGATGGATTTAAATGTATTTTTCTTTATTCAGTATGATTAATTCTGATGCCAGGGGATTCTTGGTATATTTCCTAAGGATAAATCCATGGAAATTGCAGACACTTGCTTAAAGATGATTGTTCAAAGTGCAGAGTACAGAGAAAGAGGCCTAAAAGTAAAATATGATCAAAATTCTACTGTACTTGCAGCCTGCAGAGGTCCTGGATGTTTCAGAATCAGAGTTTCAACTAAAAAAACCCTGTCTTCTAACCCAAAAATAAACTGGGACTGAGTACCACACAGTGGCAGGCACAGACTGGCAGCAATATGCTATAATTATATACAATTTCCTCACAAAGAGGGATATTTCCAGGTAATTTCTAACTGGCCTTTAAATCTGTATTTTGGGCATTAAAAAACCCTCAAATTTGATTTTAATGAACTTTAAAACTATGTGACTCAGTAATAGCAGAGTAAGTCACACTCAGTGCAGACTGTCAGGTGGGGTAGAGGAGAACATGCAGCTGCAGAGCAATGTTACAGCTTTCAACCCGAACCTGGAAACAGGGAAAGTGAGTTTGTCACTTTGGGAAAAAAGCATACCTCCTGCTCACATGATCTGCAAGGAATCCTCTTCTCACCCCCTCTGCTAAGTAGCACCTACAGAGTGTCAACCTCATGATACTCTGCAAGAATGAAAATGCTCCTTATGCAGAAGCAGCTGCTGTTCTCCATGTGCTGACTGAGCAGCTGTCTGCACAGCAGAGGGCAATTCCCTGGTAAAGAAGAACCTGTTAAAAGCCTGCAGAGGGGAAACAATAGTGAGAAATAATGCTGCCTATGTCTATGTTAGCATTTTAGCCTGGGGCTGGAAAGTGCTTTTAAAGCAAATCCAAAAGGAGGAAGGAACTGAAACGAAGACAATTTTTCCAAACCCTCTGCTGGAATAACTCAGCAGATGTGCACTGTGGGGCCAGAGAGGCTGCTCCCACACAGTGAGATAAGGACAAGGCAGATCTACAACATCTTCCAAAAAAAGACACTTTCCTAATGTGAAATCTCATCTCAAAGGCCCTTCAAGCTCTTTGTGAGCTCCCCCAAGTAGAGGAAAGCACACACTGGCACCATGCTAATCATGTCACGCTGCTTCTACTTAACATCTACCTAGCACGATGTTGGTTGAAAGTTGCTCCCAAGGCAGTGCAATGCACTGCAAGTTATTTGTGAGTGTGCATGTCTGGGGCACCTGGATTGAGTTTGCTCATGAATGCAATCTCCACACATTGTCATGCAGCCCAGAGAGTTTGTTAAAAAAGAATTTCTCTGCTGCATCAGAAAGTCTTGATTCTTTCCTATGGAAGCTCAATCAACTTTAGCTGTTGAGTGGAAGCTGCTCATCCCTAAGGCCTTTGAAACACTGGACAGTTCTCTGCAATGAAACTTTACTCTCTCATTATATTGTTACAATTACCAGTATTAGATTTCTCTCTTCAAGATGTTCTGCAAGATTCAGTTTAAGCCAAAGAAGCCATTTACTAGATGCTTGAGCAATGAAGTAACATTGTTTAACCATTTGCTGAACATTCACAGAATGACCTGAGTGGACAAAATCAGAGATGGTTCATCCTCTTACTTGAAGATTATTTTAGTCCTATTTAGGCAGTATTTACAGTTTTGTATTAGGCTTTAATACTGATCCAGACTTGTTAGCATTAAGCACAGAGATATAAAACTCCATAGCTGCATTTTCTAAATCATAAGAGAACTTTAAACAAATGCACTGGTGCATTTCTGAATTTTCTGACATTGTTTTATGAACTGTACAAGACTCAAAACCATGCCTAAGGAGGGGTTTCACGTGACTTAAAATAGAGCAGAACAAGACTAAATGCACAAGGCTGGACAATCCGAGTTAAGAATCTAGAGCATCCTGCCCAGCCCTGTAACCCAGGCAAGGCCACAGTCTGCAGGTCATGCTGCCTGTGGAGCCTGCTTGCAACTGTCTCATCCCAGCTGCAGTGAGGTTCTTGTGATTTCCAACCTTTTCTCTCTCTCCTCTGCCTCTACTGACCTTTCAGGTCTCAGTATTAGCACTGTTACTGTGATTCCCCATGTGTCACACACCCTGAGAAAAACAGGACAGGTAGTTATGGTAGGAATAAAATATTGCTTTGCTTTGATTCTCAGTTTTCATTCCCATAGATTCTTTGCAAGTTTAATTCCATTCACAAGTGGTAAAACACTTCTGCAGTATCACACTTAAACTGAGAGTCCACCACCTGCAGTAGGGGGCTGGTGGCCACCAGCAGAAACGATGTCAGAGACTGACTGTCAGAACAAGGACAAGATCAAGTGGGTCATAGTTCTGCCTATGCATCTGCAGCTTCTGGACAGGGAGGAGAAGGGAAGCGGAGAAACAATTATAGTTTAATGTGAATTTCTGTTGCTCCTGTGGGATCTGCAACCTCAGAGACCTTACTTGTTCCCTCCAGCCAGTTACTTTGCTGTTTTCTGTTCCCTTTCCTGCTGGGCAATCTTTGCAGAAAACCTTTTTCCAGAAGACACAATTGGGCATCAGAAGAACTGTGGAACATTTAGGGAGAATTAATATTTTTTGTCCCTTTCACTGTGACAATATATGCGAGAATTTTTTCTCAAATGACTTTTAGGAAGCAGATACCAGCTTTGCCAGTGTGAGAAAAGCTTATTTCTGTTAACTCAGATGATTGCTTCATATAAGTTAGCATTGAATCTTAATTGCAAAATGCACAGACTTTTGCTGGCTAAATTTTAGGAGGCATTATTACAAGCAGTTATAAAGAAACCCTACAGTTGAATTTTTGTTCTGTTCCCTTCCCCTCTAAATGTTAAGAAAAAATCTTGTCCTGCTTTCTTGGTGTATTTTGAGATGACAACTTTGCCTTGGTTTCTCTCATGCTGTTTACAGAAGAATTGTCTACAGCACAAGCAATATCTGAGGTTTCAGCATGTCCTGATAAAACTGCAGATTGCTCAGCTGAATTCTTCATCAGTATGTGGCTCACAGATACCAGAGGTATGTGCAGCACCAAGCACTAAGGGACCATTTATTCCAAGCTAGAGATAAGATCCAGTTAGTGAAGTTGTCAAGAATTTTACTAGTCATACAAGTGGGAGAAGTTAAGTCTCAGGGTGCTGGAAGTATGACTGAGAAATTATGGTAAAACAAATTTCACTTCTGAAAGAACTTAAGGCACAGACACCAAACTGGCAACTTTCCTCTTACTTGGTCTGTTCTCAGAAAAACTTTTAGATGCTTTCAAAGACACAGTTGGTCCCTTCATGCTAATGTAGTGCCAGAGCACACATTAGAGCCTTGGATTTACCCATAGCAACTGATGAATTCTCTATTAGGAAAAGAATCTCCACAGTTCTGTCAGAATTAATTCATTGAGTTTAAATGGAAAACACAGGCTCAGATAGGTGGAATATCCTCTGAAAGTTAAGCAAGGGTATTTTTTTTCTCTACTTACAGCTAAGGTGGATTAACAGAGGCATATGGACAAGATCAAATATACCTTGAAATAATGGATGTATAAATCTGCAGATTAAATCTCTCTTGAGTACTGGGGGAGAGAGGAAGAGAGAGAATACAAAAATGTGGAGATCACTGACTGAGGGGATATAATCCTGGAAAGCCAGAGGGGTTCTAGGATCTTCAATATTTCATAAGAGAAAGCTTAAAGCTATTTTAATAAACCACTGAGGCCAGTTTTTAAAAAATGTAAATGTACAACTGTGCACACAATCTGCATATGCAAATCACCACAATTGGGCAAGCAAATCAGATAATTGCATGCAAATATGCCTACTCACTCTGTGCCTGTGTCTACAATGGTAGTAACTGTGCATGCAAATTAGGTACACATTTTGTACACATAAAGGTGCAGCTTAAGTGGCATATGGCAAGAAAATATGGCACATAATGTAACAAAAGAGGGAGAAGGAAATAGCAAGGGATACAGAGCTAGCTGTAAATAATACAGAGCATACACAAACACACACATGAATCTATAAACATGGGACTATAAAAAAGAAAATACATGGGTCTTTGGAGTGCTTAAGGAACTGAAATGACACACAATGTGTGGAGCAGGCTTCTGTCCAAGCTAATACAGCTTCCCAAGAGGCCAAGAGCCCATTCACAACACGGGCTGGGTATGGCTTTTCAAAGCCACATCAGCCTTTCACTCATTTGACCCAATGACCTTGAGGAGAAGATAAGAGCTCAGGCTCCTAAGCTTACACAGGCTGAAGACTCAGCCACAACTGTCAGCAGTGCTGCCAAATGAACATCAGAGATGGTGATGGTTTCTTGTGACACATGGACAGATGTCTTCAAGGAAAAAAAGCTTTAGAACTCTTTTGTCTTTCAAAAGTATTGATTTTGAGTCAACTGCCTCCCTTTCTGCTTTGGAGCTAACCAATGTAAGCTCATTGCCTTTCTCCATTAGACTTATTTGGATTCAAACTGCACTATAGCAAGATGTCTGGCAGATTGGATGGATGGATGGATGGATGGATGGGTGGAAAGGATCCTAACCTCAACCATATCCTTGAACTTAAAAATCTATGTTATATTTTTAAAGCACTCAGACCTTTAACTTAGTAGTTAGCAGATTAATGAGATGCACAGACTGACATTTTATTTGAAATTTTCCAGGCAAAGAAACATAAAGTGCTCAGCATGAAGAGCAGACTGAATTGCAATGACAGCAAGCCCCCTCAATCACTCCAGGCTTCAGCATGCTCACAGATACAAAACAATGAGCACAAGTTGGTGAACAGAATAAAAATGTTGATCAAATTTTGATTCAGTCCTTTTTATGTGAGTGTTTCCACATTCATGCCACACTCAAGCAGCCATAACAGCAAAGATCAGTGCCCACTTGGTGCCTTCAGTATTGGGCTCATGGTACTCATGGCTCTGAAGAGCTGTTTGGAGGTGTTAATGACTCAGAGACAAGCTGGAATCACAAGAATCAGACTGGCCCACAGACATCTGAAACATATGGCTGCACAGGGAACTTAGATGGAAGGTGGACAGATGCCCAAACAGTCCTGTCTCCAGCTTCTTCAGTGTTTTTGCTGTCTGGCTTTCCTTTGTATCTCAGAAGTCTAGGTGAGGTTTTGTCCTGACCCACCCAGCTCTGTACATTCACTGAACAGCCCCACCATGAGGACTTTTCTGGCTGTACTCCTCCATGAACCCAGCTGCCTGAGGAAGGCTCTAGAGGTTGGCACTTCTGTGGAAAACACAGGTACTGAAAACGAGAACAGCTTGGGAACCAGTTAGGCATTTCGCTGTCTCCTACAATAAAAAGACTTTTTTTTCCCCAAATCACAGTCCTGTTTCCATTCTTTTCTTTTTCAAATGCCCTAATACTCTAAAAACTAGAGACAGAAGCTATGGAGACGTTTCTGTCATGTGCATAGTTTGGCTCTGTCCATCTTGTGATACACTGACGTATTTGAGCAGCCCCTTCTACTTATGACTAACTTCCTAATTGTCTACTGGTTTATTTCAGAGCAACACAAGAGTTTTTAAGTCAGCTTTGGCCTAGGTTCAGAGCACATATTTTCCCTTACAATTCTGCATAGCCCTACAAGCCAGAGCAACAGAAAGTTGGAGCTACTTCTCACACGTGGAGTATGGGTAATACTCTCTACATTGAGAGAGTGTTCGCTTTTCAGCACGTATCTAGGCTAAACTGATTTCACTTTTAAGAGAGGAGGAAACCTAGGGCTTAATGGATTTTACTAAACTTCAAAGGTAGTTTGAAAGAACCTTCTGACATGCAGCATTAAATACACTACTGCAGCTGCACTCAGAGGAATGGGCAACCCTGTGCAAGCTCACAGAGTGCAACCTGAGCCTTTAGGGGTTTATCTGAGCACTCAGTGGAGTTAATGAGAGACTACTCATTGGTTTTAAGAAGACTTGGGTGAATCTGGACTACAAATTTTCTCATAGGAACAGCTATGTTGGAAAAAAATAGATACTTCTGTGCTAGAATTTGTTTTACACTCCCCTGAAAAAAAAAGTAGCAAAACTGTGCACAAACTGTTTCATTCTGATCGAATTTTGTGTCTCTTAGTGAAATCACAAACTCAGGCAAAGGCATGCTAGATGTCTTCATGGATGATACCCAGATGTAACTGAAATACAACTTAAGAAACACATTGGGCATCTCTGTCACAAACTTGTATGCAGGAGCTTTGCCTCAGCTGACAAACTATACTTATTCCTTTCTGTCAAAAGTAACAGTCAGGGATTCAATTCATCTAAGCAACTCTAGGTAGTAAGAATTGCCCTTTTATAAAAACTAAAATAAAATCAGATAAACCAAGGACTGCATATAGCTTGTCCATTTCTCCCTGCCCATACACCTTCCCACTCCTGCATGTATATTATTTTTCCTCCTCTTCTCTTCATAGACATACACTCTCAGAACAGCTATGGTCTCTTTAGGTATCCACAGTCTCTAAAATAAGGACATCCTGGTGTTTGTAGCCATAATCTTAAGGGAAATAATAATAACAATAGTAATAAAACCTCTCTGTGTCGCAGGCACACAGAGGGAAACAGCCAGGACAGCAATAGACACCTCAGCCTGCTCACTGCAGTCAGGCTGCTAGCCCAGGAGCCACCACAGCTACCGCAAGTGACAACACAGGACAACTTTTGGCTAGGAAGTGCTTCTTGATTTCCATTCAGCTGGCTTTGATACCATTTACCCTCAGGTACTGTCAGAACTAGCTAGAACAGTCTCAGAGTTGTTAGCAGTTGTTTCTGAGAACTCCTAAGGGACAGTGAAGGGCCAGAGTTCTGGCAGAAGATCAGCACAGCACTCACTGGAAAGCAGGAGATGAAGAACTGAGGAATTGCTGTCTGGCAAATAAATTTCAGCTTCTAGAAGGATACTGAAACAAAAGAATGAAACCATTTGTAATCCACAGAAGATAACAAGAAAATGAGTAAGCACAAACATGCAGTTACTGGGAAAGAGATGATGTCAAACCAAGCTCAGTTCTTTCCATGACAGGGTAACAGGCTCAGGGATAGAGGAGAAACAACAGTTGTCATGGCTTGTTTTGAGCAAGTCTTTTGACTCTGACTCACAAGACATTCTTGTAGGCAAGCTAAGAAATTTGGCCTTGAAGCAACTCAGCAGTGGATGCAAGAGGTTGAAAAACTATGCAACAGAGTATTTAACAAGAAATCATTGTGAAATTGGAAGAACATACTGAGTGAATACCCTGAAGGCCTGTTCTAGGTCTAGTTGCATTCAGTGTTTCTGCTAATGTCTTGGAATACGAAATAGGAAAAATTGCAGAAGGCACAAGGATAGCAGTGACCTGTACATGACAAATTAGAAAACCAGAATGCTCTTCAGTAAAGTGCAAAGTATTGCTACAATTTTAATAGCAATAACCATAATCAAAATAGTGGGACATAGCTGCAGTGATTACAGCATCAACTATCTGAGGTGTCAGAGAGGCAACTGGCATCAGAGTGGACAGATAAGCAGTGAAGCCACCATGGCTAAGAAAGGAAGCAAGGAAGGCTTTCACTGAAGTACTCTCTTCAAGCTTTAGAGAAACTTAAAACTTGGAGCAATCACGGAGATGCCAGGAGAACCACAATTAGTATTCTTGAGGTCAGGATCCCTAGATCTCAAATAGAAGCTTGACAGAACTGGATGAATTCTATTTAAGTGGAAAAGACAAGAATTAACATTTATAAAAGGCTGCAGAAAACATAGGAGAAAAATACCCTGTTGAGAGGACAAGAAGCCCTAGGCTTAAAGAACAAGGAGAAACTTTCTAACTGTAAGAGCAGGGAAACACTGGATACGTTTTCTGGAGTGGTTGTTGAGTTTTTGGTTTTGAAAAGGACAAAGGTCTATGACATGTGACGTAAGTAAAGCTGATCTTGCCATAGGACAGAGGACTTTGGACAGGGTAACTCCTTGAGACCCTATTCTTCTGCTGTTTGTGCACGAGGGTAAAAATCTTTGGTATAGTTGATGACCTCTGTACACTACTTGCACAGCACTGTTGCCAAGGGCCAGTTGAGGTTGGGGTCAACTAACGTTGATTATGCACCAGTGTTTTGTAATTTTTGATCTAGGCATATGACAGACATCTGCAAAGAAAGATAGATGTGCACAGGCTCCAGAAGTAGCTGGTGTGCTGTGTCACCCAGTTACCAAGGGTTTAATGAAATCTAGGTTAAATCCTCTAAGAGATGAGAAAACAATGCCCTTTCTCCTCATCACAAGCCTTGAGCTTGCTAGCACAGACTGAAAGACGAAGTCTTGCATGCTTTACAACCCATTCCAAGTCCCTGTGGGATTAGTTAATTATTCTTTGCAATAATTAAGGCACAAACAATTGATATAAGAATCTCCATTTGTTTATAGTGTGAAGATTCCCTTCCCCCAAGGCTGGAGAAAGCTCCAAATACATTTATACTCCAAAGCTGCAGTTCTCCAAAGGGAGATTGTTCTGCTTGGCTGAGAATGAAAGCCATCTCGTCGCTGTGGCAGGTATGGCTATATTAAGGCAGCAGTTGGGGGCCCTCAGGAGTTACTTGATTACATGTTGGAACAGCTTCATTCTTCAGGAACTGGCATCAAGCCAATTAGTCCTATAGGAAGACTGATGTTTTAACTAGACACATCCATCTACATTGCAGCTTTATAAATACACTGTTTTCTAGGGATGGACTGCATGTGCATTTCTATTTCTGATTTTCCAGAAAGGTCAAGGGACACCTGTGACTTTTGAAGGCAGATGTTCCAAGAACCCGAAAAACACATCAGTGAAATTCAGACTCTGTCTCTCATGTACTAATTACCTACTGAGAGGGACAAGGAAAACCTAAAACTATTCAGTTTGACCTCTGCTTGATAATCCACTCTACATTCAAGGAGCTAGAAGCAAAAGAGTTGCAGTTTGTAAGCACCCTGTAAATTCCTACTCAGAAAACCTAGCCAAAAAAACCCAAAACCAAACCCAGAACCACAGCCTTTCAGGAACCTGCAGACACAGAAATGAGAGTGAAAATATACAGTGGCCAAAGTAACAAATACAGTTACCTCACATAAAGACCACAGCCCTGAAGTCATGATCACTAGACACAGTCGAACGCAGTGGAAAGTCACACAACTGGCTCTGATTGCAGCTGGTAGTTACAAATGAACTTCTCTCATTCATGGCCCTGTGCCAAGGCCTCTGTCATGGTGCAGACCCAACCAGCTGACCTGACAGCTCCACGCACAGGGAGTCCTGGGGCAACAGAAAGAGGTGTCTCCTGAGAATGCTTACTAGTGCTGCCATGCTGGAAGGGGCTCCTAGGTCTGTTGAGATTTCCCTTTCACCTTCCCACCTGTTCTATGACATGATACAAGACTTGCACGCTGGGAAAGAAGGAACCTGAGAGGCTGTTTTCCACTTGTTGACTTGACTCACAGGGTGTGATCCAGTATGGAAGCCAAGGACCACTCTGGGTTTACTGGGAATGGGAGGTACAGATTTTCAGCAGAACCTTGGCAAGAAAGCTGCCTTTGTCAGTCTGCCTTGCAGCCAGCAAATGGGAGGGAACAGCCCTGGAAGTCTAGATTCTGCCTAACACACGTTAGTTGTAGTAAGAGCCTCCATAGGTTCAAACGTTATACAAGCAGTTACATTAGGTAAAAAATAATTAATGATAATGAGTTCTAAGATATACAGTAAATATAAAGAAGATAATTTTAAAATATTTTAATTATATTACAAAAAGCAGTCCTCTTCATGGCATGCTTATAGAAGCTGTTTGCAGATTGCAACCAGGCTTCAGTTCTGTAAGTACTGCTATAAGTTGGAGATTTTGCTGCTTCTTCAGAAGAGAAAGATGGTGGCAGGGACAAAGTCCATGTTCCTGCAATACACAAAGATGATCTGCAGGAGCCAGGAGGAGGTTTGGTATTTGCAGCATCAGCACAAAAACCAGGAGTCAGCCAGGATAGTAGCATGCTCTGCCAGGCTCTGCCAGACAACACTGCTATTCTTCCCTCTAGGAGCACTCCCAACACTCAGAAATCCTAAGAGGGCAAATAACTTTCACACCAGGCTTCATTGAAGGTATCAAACCCAAGACAGCCACAATCTAACATCAAGGCCATTGCACCTATGCATAACAGCCACTTAAATAATGAATGCTGAAAGAGAGAAAGGTCTTTCATCCATAGGCACCTAAGGTGAGTTAAATTGTACCTAATTTCAGATATCACCACCTGAATTTGTTGGCTGGACTTCCTTTATAGACAATGGGCAACCACACTTGCAGAGTGCAATTCGTTCAACCTCTGCAAGTAACCAGCTGCAGTCAAGGTGAATATCAGCTTTGAATTGTCTATTTCTCTTCACTGAGTACAAAAGAAGTCGAAGACTATCACACAGGCATGCCTACATTGTGGACATCTCCAAGTAGGTGAGATGAATCCCAGCCAGACTGAGTAAAAGCAAGGGGAAAATAGCAAAGCTGAAAAAGTGCTGCAAAGCATTTAGCAGTATCCTGTGAATTTACTCTTGCAGTTTTGCATAAATACAAAGCCCTCAAGAATCCTGCAGCGATGCCTGCTTTTTAAATTATCTGCATTTTCTCCCCCTGTGTGCAGCACAGTTAGGGGAACTGCAGAGCCACAGAGCCTCCTCTCTGGATGTGTCCTATCTTAGTTTGCAGCACAACTTAAAAAAATTACTCCTGGAGTGGATTTCTTTATCATCTCGTTGGTAATTAATTTCCTCATTAAATGTTGATCATGAGTTTACAATAAGAAGTAATTTAGAGAGGACAAAAGCTGCAAAGGTTGGATGAGCTTTTGAGCACTCTGTAATTGAAGGCCTTGCTACATGCCAAAGGGTAGTTTCAGTGGCTTTCCAAAGGTGATACCAACAAAACTTGCACTGAAATGACAGCTGTCAGGAACAACAACTTCATTAACCTCAGTCCATCCCAGGGCTATCTACAGCACTCAGCACAAAAAGCTATCAGAACACTGCCAAGCCATTTCCTACCTGTCACTTTTCAGATGGCTTAAGTCCCATCCTGGTCCTGTCTTCTAAGTAGTCACTAGTTACACTGTCAGGTATTTTGCTACCACAAGTGTGTGAAGAAATGAGGATTAGATCCTAATTTCTCCAAAAAAGAAGAGTTAACATTGATTCTGCTCCTCCTTTTCTGTAATGACACAGGCTGCTCCCCCAGAGCAGTCCCTGTGTCCAGCAGCATGAACACCCTTCCAGAAAGCACATGCTACTAACCTTTCTGCATACCTTTGGTAAAGATGCTCACCTTTAAATGGAAATGTACCTGAATCAAGACCGTTTTCACACACATTCCCAATTGTCTTCACCTTCTTTTAACACATTTGTTTACTCACTGATGTATCTCAACATGGGAAACTCCTAAGTTCAAAGCTTACATTATATTATTTATTTGCTGATAAATCCTTCAGTGTTTACCCAGCTTACATGAGCCCCTATAATTTTGTATTTCCTTTTCTAAGGTATTTTGTCTGTTCAAACACACTAAATGTTCGAAAATAAGAATGCAGAAAGCAGTAAGGCAGGAACAGCACTGCCAGAATTGGCAAGGCCTCTTCTCTGTTCATTCTGTGAGGGACGCAGGTCAGCAGGGGCTTAATTCTGATAAAGGCAATGAATGTGCCCTGTAAGCAAAGAAAGAGAAAATCTGCAGTAGAAAATATGGGTCTCTGTGTAAGATGGTTTCAAACTGCAACACAATACAATACCTTTGATCTGAGTGCTTAGTTAAAAGAGTGGAAGACTGAAGGACAATACGGTGGCTGCTGCAAACGAAAAAGGAACAATCTGTCCTCTGATGGGAAGGACAGGAAAGACTGGGCTATTACTTTAACAGGTTAGGTATGAGGGAAAACTCTCTGCTAGTAAGATGGGGAACTCGTAGCATTTAAGTCATAGGAGAGGGTTAGACAGACACTGTTGGCATAGTGTGGATTGTCTTGGGACAGCTGATAGAAAAGATGATACCTCAGTGGACAAAATCTTTTCTAATCACCATCCCATCAGAAAGTCACTTTGACTTACACAAAATGTGGAAGTAGCATTAATATCTAAAGCAACTCAAAACCTTCACTCAGGTTCACGTTCACTGAAGGTCTAGCGAGGTCGTTCTGCTGCCTGAGCTTTGCTTTCCACAGCAGATTGGCTGTGCAGCCTCCCTGAGGGCATCCTGCAGTGCAGGAATTGCAATAGCCAAGGAGAGTCTAGCAATTTTTACCTGCCTGAGTTCACATGTGCTTGGCTGTGCTGCTGGCATCCATCCACCAAGGTGCTCTCTCACGAAGGTTGAAACTTGGGCACACAAAGATACTTTCCTAGCGTTGCTGCTCTTGATTCTTAGGTCTTTTAAGTCAATGCAACTTAGTTATTTTATTAACATGAGTTTCTTCAGCCTTTGAGTACTCTCCAGCCTAACAGCATTCCACATTCAGTTGCAAGTCTCACGGTATTTCATGGGTTTGCTTTTTTAAAGCCCCAGCTGCTAGATTCATGCATTACCAAGCAATCTCATCTTTCATTTTTAAAAATTGTATTTCTAGTTCTCATAGTTGTGGAAAGAAGCCTGAAAAGATGAAGTGCCAGTACTCTTACAGCTCTAAAGAGAGAAGGCAAATAAAAGGAACTCAGAGTACATTGGTTTAAGACAATCTCATGATTTCTTTTTCCTCAAGGCCTGGCTTTTTGAGAACTGGCATCTGGAAATGCTGGAAACATAAAACTCTTAATAAGGAACAGGGAGAGTTACCAAGAAGTATGAAGAAAAACTTAAGATTTGTTCACTATAGTAAAAATACAAGCATTAAAGAATGGAAGGAGACTTGCTAAAGGCTAGCAAAATTCTATTAATTTCTCACTCAGCGAGTCAGCTATGCAGTCCCTGGTGACTTAACTGTGCATCTTTTTGTTACAGTATATTACCTTTAATTGCACTATCAGCTTGATGGTTTTAACATGACAAAGTCATTTTGTTTACTGGAGAAAGTGAAGGGCTTTTTGGGGGTACAGAGAGCTTGAGACCTGTTAACAAAAACAAAAAGGTCGAACAAATACTGATGGGAGGACAAATCCAGCTTTTGCCTTCAATGTTCGTGGCCTGGCTTATTTTGCTCCTCTCCAGCAGCCTTGTGGCATACATTGCCATCAGAAAACATTTTTTCCTGACTTTAGGAAGAGTCTATTTTTATGATATAGAAACAGTTATGGTATTAACTTGTTTTCTAAACTTGCCCTGAAGATAAGCTTTTCCTACAGAAGTCTCTTTTTAAATGAACTCGAATAGTAGAAACATATAATCAGCTGCTGTTGATGTGCACAAAGATGTTCAGATAACCAGAGTATTTTCCAGTTAACTACCCACATACCAATTCTGTATCATATTTAAACACTAAGAAAAAAGAATATTGTCTATCCATGTTGATGGCTATAGTATATATGCCTTAAGATTGCTAGATAAAATACCACATGTATAACAGAATTACTATATTTACTGAAATTCAGTAAGACATGTTTTCCATTCCTTAGAAACTGAAAATCCACAATATATCTTAGATTGTCCCACTAGGATAAAAAGAATTTCTTTAATGTCTCTTAGCCCATACACCAGCTGAAGTGGGTTAACTTCACAGGCACACTCTTAACTCAATGCAAACTGTACACTTTAGGTAGCATATGTTGAATAGATTAAATGAGAAAGCAAGCAGGTGCAACTCTCTTTCCTTAAAACATCCCAGGCAATTTTAAGATAATCTTGCATTTGAGTAAAGGCAGCATAAGTAAAGAGATTTATTGATTTTCATTAAAGAATCATAGTATTTAGTGATCAATTTCACTATTACTGTAGGTACAAAATTCAGCATTCCTGAAAGTGCAGAGGTTTCTCATTCATGACAATATAGACAGAGATCATAGATCAAGTGACCTTGAGGAAAAAAAATATATTACAAATTACTGTAAAAGGGACTAGAACAGAACCTTCTCAATGCTTTTCAAATAGGAAGTCAAGAAATTTCTAATGATTGATTAACTCATTGGTCTTCTGTGGTTCAAAGATTTAAGTAGTTTTTTTAAAGAAACAGCTAGTAAACATGTGGTTAGTAAATGAGCAAGAGATTACTTAAGGTAAAACAATCATCTAGTTTATGAATAGTTCTCTAGGTTCAGTTCTGCTTAGAGTAGCTGAGAAAGAACCCCAAATGCAAGCGAATGGAGTCAAGTCCCAGTGATTCCAGAGACATTCCAGATTAATGAGGACAAATGAATGTGAAAGGTGAAGTTCCTAAAAAGGTGGAGGAAAAAGGCAACAGACTTGAATGCAGTCAAGGCAGATGCACACCAAGTGACTTGCTGGGGGTGCTCAGTTTGCCATGTTCACTAGGAGGTCAGAGCAGTTCTCTTGACAGAGTTAAGAGCGTGGGCATCTAGAGATAACGTTGAGCAGGTAGAGTGGAGCGAAGACCGGTAAATGATTGCTTAGGTTAGGAAATGATAAATACAGGTTTACACTGATCTGCTAAATAATTGATTTTGTCACTGCAGTGTTGGCATCAACACAACATAGAAGATGTGGCCAGGTCCCAGTCTCACCCAGGTTCAAGAATGGTTTTTCCCAGATTCAGCAGGGAGGAGTGTGGCAACCTGCCAGTTTCTAGTCTTGGCTCTTTTCTTGACCACCTTGGTGAAATCAGAAAGCAAAAAGCACCCCACTGCAGATGACCTACAAAGCAGCACTCAACCTTTGTGGGATTTTCACATGAAATGTCAAGAGCAGCCTAAGAAATGAGGGCTTGACTTCAGCCAGAAACAGAGAAGGTCTGGCTTGCTCGCCTGTTCCAGACTAAGGCACAGACACTACTGCACATCCAAACCCAAGAATGAAAAATGTAACATAGTCTACTACTGAAGAAATTGCTTGGGCCAAAACACAACTATCTGAATAATCAGAAATGGAACCCAGGATTCCTTACCCAAGACCTTTCTATGCATTGGCAGGTATTCCTATTCCTAAAACTGCTTGCCTAACATTTTCAAACAGACTTTGAAAAGTAAAGGAACGTGTAGAATAAAGCAGGTTGAAATAAGATACATTGCTCATTCTGCTCGTGATCATACTGTGTTTTGTATGCACAGCTGCCCCAGCTGTTTCCCTGTTGGATGTGTTGCTGCATTTGTGAGGAAAGACAACAACATGCAGAAGATGTAAAATGAACATGCTTAAGAGGCTTTTTCAAACAAAGTTGTGACAATTTGGCCTGCACAGAGCAGGACTGTGTTTGACTACTGAATTAGATTTAATCTGGCTCCCCCAGTGGTAATAATAATATAATATGCTGTAAAAAGGAGTCTAAAAATCTTAAATTGAATCTGTATGCTTACTATGGAAGTAGCTGTATCGACTGTACAGTACAAAAGTTTAATATTTTCAGCAGGCAAAGTAATGCATCTTGTCTGGACACTGGAGAAATTTTCAGACACAAAATTATTTTAAATGCTAAAACAAATAATGCAGACTTCACCTCCCATCCCTACCAGATTGTGGAATGTCATTTACTTTAAATTTGCAGCCAGACATCACATAGCCAGAGAAATTGCCTGTAAGAAAAATAGGCTGACACTTATCACTACATTCCAGTGGGACCAGGGGGTGATGTCAGCTCTCTGTTTCTCCCAGACAATTGAGCTTCCTACAAATCAATAAAAACAAGGTTTATTGGTATGTTTGCTTTATCACACTTGAGCCACTTTCATTGTCCTAGTGACAAAGTCTTCACAAATTGAATCATTAAACACAGTAATTGTGTTTCAAATACATTTTAGAGAGAAGGAAGGGAAGAGAGGGTGTAAAAGATTATTTGCTACCGTATTTATGGCTGTAGATTTAGATTTGTAACAGTTTGCCATATCTGTATTTTATTTTTCAATATGGGGAAAGGAGCAGGGGGATAGGGCAAAGGAGGGACTCCAGTAAGTGGAACAAACAGTTGCACTCAAATTCAGACCAGCTAAGCCTTTTAATATTTCAATGAGTGAATATTACATAAGGAAATTCTCAGCAGTTCCTCACACAAAATGTCAAACTTATTTTAAAATTATTTTTTTTAAGATAGATGGGTTTAGAATAAAAAAAAAATGCAACCTGGAGTCAAGATCTAAGGACAGTTACCATCCTGGTGGTTAAAATAATTCCTTCCTCAGTGTTGCTCAGTCCCTTACGCAAGTCTGTAAACTCATTTCGCCCTAACACTCTTTAAATCTTTGTCGCTCTTTGCATATGTGGTTGCAATTTACATGCCACCCACATTTAAAGAGGTATTGACATTTTCAAGTCGGCTATTTTAGCCCCTGGATTTAAAATGGTATCAATCACACTTTATTTCTTCACTTGGGAGCTCAGGCCTCTATTTGTCGCACACCCACCTCTCTGACTGCAGCCCAGGAGGCGTTTAAATCTCCGCATTTGCATATTTATCAGCCCTTCAGCTCTCTTTCAGTCATGGATTATTGAACCCTGGTAGGGATGGGGCGGCTGCCCCAATCCACAGCGGTTTCGGCCTCCCTGTTCTCACAGTTGCTATGCAGGCTGAGCTCGTGGCTGTTCAGCAGACAGCACAGCAAAACACAGGCACATTTCACAAAAGTATCCAGCATTATTCAGCAAAATCGGGTGTGACTAGCACTCGGGTCTGAAGAGGCCTTTGACGAAGCTGACATGTAAGTGGCATTGTTCTGTGCTGAATGGCAGTGACCTGTGCCGGGCAGGGTTAGGTCATCGGCAGGCCAGGGCCAGGGCACACATAAAAGTTCCACATGCTCCAAGCCTGACTTGGAAGTAAATCGGGGATTGCTCTAGACAATAGCATTTTCTCTTTTGTCTTAGCCGGCACCCCTCGGGAGTGGGAGGGGAGGAGGGAACAGGAGAGGCTCTGTTGTTGGAAAAGCCAGACTTAGCCACATCCAGGTTTAGCCGCAACCAGGCTTAGCCACACCCACACAAACACCAGCTTGACTGAAGAGACAGTGTGCAGGTTAGCAGCACTGTGAACGCTGTCCTCTCCTTTTTATTAGGTTCCCTGTGTGAGTCAGAGAACATTTTTCCCTCCCCTCTTTTTATCTTGCTGCATTTTTCTTACTCAATTAGCCTGAAACAGAACATGATCATGCTTCTAGCTGTAGTTTCCTTCCAGCACAGTGGTATCAGACCTTTCCACACATTATACAAATTGTATTTTATCATAGAAAATTAAATCTAGAAGGCAATAATGTCCAAGTACAGAATACTCTAAGGATGTACAAGTGCTTCCACCACTGCAGTGGCTTTTAAGATGAATGGAGGAGACAGTCAGCAGTTGCTGCTCTTGCAGCAGTTCTAAGTCACCTAGGACCCTCCACCACATTACACTAATAGTGTGACACGGAGCTACCAACAAGGCAGTGTGGTAGGGAAACAGCACACCATGCTCAGTGCTCAGCACACGCACCACAGCAGGAGATCTCCAGGTAGAGTGTTTGCAGACTATCCTCTCTTGTCTAGCAGCAGAACTACAGCTATGCCCTGAAGGGACACACAAATCTGTCTGCAAGGGATTAATTCAAACTTCCCTTACACAATACGTATCACAGCTCCAGGAACTATGGGTGTAACTTTTGTTCTTTATAGAACAAAGAAATTAAATTTGAGTCACTTGTGCCCATCCCAAATCACAGCAGCAGATTGCATCTCAGCTACACCTCAACAAGGTAATACACATGCCTGAGGAAGGCCTGGCTATACTCTGAGACTCGACTGCTTTTTAGCAGCTACTGGAAACATTTGGCACCACTGCATCTACAGCTTCAGCTTCTGCAGCGGCCACCATCAGCCCACACCCAACAGAGTCTTGACTGAAGGAACCATTTCATGGTACCCTTAGGGAGAAACCTTCAAGTTTGTTTTTTCTGAAAGACCATTCCTCTCTTCTCTTACTTGTTTTAATCTGATTCCTCCCTCTTACATTATTTTTTTTGGTAATTTAGCCAGTGAATTGTCATACACAATGGTTTACTTTCGTTCCCTTCCACATGAACATAAGATGTTGAAGATCTGTTTGCCTTAATGCATAGCTTAACAAGTGTAGCTAGGGACAAAAATCTGGTGCTGTCCAGTGACACCACTTCTTAGGAAGGTATCTTCTCACACAGAAACAGTCCTATATATGCTCTCCCAGGGAGCTGTTTCTTTAAAAACACGAAATCATTAGTGATCCACTTCAATACTGCCAATTAAAGTGTACAGAGAATCACTAGACTTGCTTGGTGATCCTCTTCTTTCCCTTTTGAGGTTGTTGTTGCAGAAAAAGTTCCTGGTGTTTGTAGAGGAGAGATTCTCCATGGCCTCTGAGGCACTATTTTGAGAATCATATGCCTAAGGGAGTACCCACCAGCCTGTTCTGCCTTTATCCAAAGCTGCTGATGCACCTGGCAACTGCAGGTCCACCTGTTTCTGCAACTGGGAGAACAGCAGCAGAGTGGTTCTGTTGTCACTGCTCTTCAGAACAAAATGCCACCCATTGGCACTAACTACAATAAAAGCCTTCCTCAAACTTAAGAGGGGAAGGAGATGCATACACTGTTGATGTGTAGAAGAAAAAATAATCTACATCTGGGTTATTTCCTTTCATCATACCAAGTAAAACAAGTGCAGATGCATGGGCTCGCTGACAGTTAAACCTCACAGTTTAAAACGATTGTGGTGCAAATGAATTCAGTTTGGCTGTATCACACACCATTTATCTTGGAGAAGGGCTGCTCCAGAATGAGAGTCTGGGTTGGGTAAGTCTGTCAGTGATGGCTCCAGTTCCCAATATATATTTACAGTCACTTATTCTAGAACTTGGTGAGTGGGTTTGCTGTCGAACTTGCAAAGCACAAACCTGACAGCTTGGTTTGAAGTTCCCTTCTCCACACTAGGGTCATGCATGAACACTGAAGAGATGCATTTGCTATAGGTTACAGCAATCTCGACAGTGGTGAATGAATGATTGCTCCTAAAAAGTACATCTTGTTCTGACATTACCGCTTCACTGCATTCTAAAAGTGGCTAAAGAGAGACATCCTTGCCTGTCTTTTCCCACCCCTGCTGCCATTCAGTATCTCTTCTGGTTCAACAGTCTTTATTTTCAGACTGATTTGAAGGGGTTATGGATTTACACTAGTGGGACATGATGCACACTGGTAATATTTAAAGCATACATGTTTCCAGAAAAGTGCTTAGCTTATTGATGAATGAAAAAGTATTTTACCCTTGTGTGTCTAACTAGTCAATATCCATACTGAAATTAATAAAATTCCCATAATCCGTTCCACTAAAGCTTATTTCTGTTATAATGGAAAGCAGGAAATGTTGCTGCTTACTTCCATGGGAGCAGCATTCGCTTCACTGGTTAAGCACTGCATAATTTAGTAACTCCTGACTTAAAACTCACGAGACATGCTCACCAAGAAAGCCACAGTTTATAGTTAGGGAGAGCCTGGCTGGATCAGCAGCAGTGGCAATAATAAAATGCTGCAAAACAGAGATATGAAAAATGGTGAATTGACTTTATATTATTTGTTCTTAAAATTAGGGCAGACACTCAAGAACTTTGCTGAATCAGGGCCTCCATTATTGGTACCAGTAATGAATGCAGACATTTGGGAAGGTATGTTTCATAGCCGCTATCATATTTTATTTCTGGAGATGTTAAAGAAAGATAGCAAGAAGATATAAAACAAGTAATTAAATTTCTGTTATGTGTAATGCAGAGCAAATATTTGCTTCAAGTTTTATGGGCATCTTGCAAATCAAGATGATAAAGGCAGATGAGCTTTTGTTTAAAAAAAAGGCACTCTGATGGCTCAGCAGAAGAGAGTTTGGTTTTAGAAGGAAAAAAAAGGAACCCTGACATGAGCCACAAATACATTTAATTAGGTGACACTAAAGATTAGAAACTAATTAAAATTAAGGAGAATGTATTGAGGAGGATAGGGGTTGTCAGATGCCTTCATTAACAGCCAACATCCTCTCCTGTCTCAAGTTTGTGTAGAAGTCAAGAACACAGACTTTGTTCAGATAAGATATTTGATTTGTGTTTGCTCAGGAAAGTACTGTGATAGCTTAGCCAAAAGGTATTTTTATTTAATTTGAGTCAAACTTGGACTATATTATAGCTAAGAGAGTACTGGTGCTGGAAGGGAATCAGCATTAGACAATGGAAACAAGTTGGTGAACAAGTTCCTAGGGAAGATTTGTTGAAGCACATTCTTTCTAGCATGAACCTTGCAGCAAGTGAAATTCCAAAAGCCAAAACTGCCTATTTTGGACACAGGAAAAACAAATCAATTTCCAAAGAGTACAATTCCATATTTCTTTCTTTTTTTCCCTCTTATTAACATTTTCTTACCCCTCTGAAAACTACCTTGAGCTTGACCGAGGGAATACAAAACTGTTATTATCATTTTCAATAGTGTTTTCACCTTTAGGGGAGGGAGAAAGGAGGAAGAAATACTTGGATCCTGAAAAGCAATTGCTTGAAGATTTCATAATTTCATCCACCTCTCTAGGCAGAGCTCCCTGTCTGCATTGTAACTCTCACTGTCAGGCCTTACTTGGAGAAAAAGGGAGGGCAGCTTGTGGTGGAGGTGTGTGGTTTTCCAGGCACGTGGCAATCCAGCCAGAGAACTGGGCCTATAGGAAGATTCTAGAAGCATAAATCAATAGTTTACGATTGAAGCTATTCCTGGATTTAAATATTTCAATTTTTTAGAGAAAATATTTTGTTTAGTTTGATCAGCTCCTATAGTCTATTAACTCCATAACATTTTATACAATAAAGGACTTACCACATAAATTGTCTGAGATGGAAACTTTTCTTTACCTGCCCTATTTTAGACTATGCTCACATTAATTTTCACCTCTCTGTTGACATTCCTAAAGCAGAGACCTAGGCTGGTATTGATGTTATGTCCATATTTAAAACAGTTAGGTGCACAAGAATGATACTATAAGCATCAAATTCTTCCTTTTCTAAGACAAATTAACCCTGTTGTAGAGTACTTTTAACATATCACATTACTTTGCCTTTGACTCTTAATTAAGTCCTACAGGTGACAAGGAAAAGGTGAGGTCTAGAAGAAAAGAATCTATTTTTCAGAGCAGCTAACACAATTAAAAACCAGCAGCCAAACCCAGATGAGCTCTGATATCCACAAACCCTTCCAATACCAGAAAAAGGAGAAAAAGTCAAAGTAACACAAATCTTCCACTGTCTAATCTGAGTGGCAGGTGATTACTGCTCCTTGCTAACTGCAAAAGCTCAGTCTTATATTTACAGCAACTAACAGCAAACATACTAATGTATTTTCTGCCCTTTCATTATCAGGCAGGGTTTAAATGATGAACTAGCTTAAGTAATACACAGAGCAGAGTGTGTATTTATAGCTTAAGCACCACCCTTTACCTTTCTGCATGAACTGCACTGCCATCATCGTATTACAAATCTACTCTGCTGCAGGTTTCCTCTAATATATCACACCACTACCAAGTAACAAACCTGGCCCATTAAACATTCTTCTACTAGCACATGAAATACTCTGTTGTCCCCATGGAGTGTGTACTAAGACTCTCTGCTATAATGCCTTTTAGCATATGGTCAATGGACAGAATTTGGTAGAGTTCCAAGGAAATTTGTACTTCCCTGGCTTTTGTCATTTGTAACACGGTAGTACTACGCCCTGAGGGTAAATAATCAACCCTATTTTCCTAATGAGGAAATTCATCCAAGGTCACATGGTAAGTCAGTGGCACTGCAAGGAATGAAATTCAGGTTATGGGCAGGACTAACCTACTAGTTTCTCTGCAGCTTAATTGCATTTCATAAACTACATTTATTTATATGATAATACACCATCAACTGTTGTACTAAGACAGTACAAAAACAGTGACCAAAAAGAGGCAGAAATATGTCAAAGAAATGTGGTAAGCAATAGTAACTAACAAACTATAATAAGGCTAAGGAATCAGGCAGTAGCTAAGAATATTTCTGGAAAAGAGTATTATGGCAAAATATGACTCACCAAAGGCTCTAATCCTGCAAGTCCTTGCCTTCTTGCATGTAGAATCATCTTAAAGTAGTCTCATCAAATTCAGTTTAGTCCTAAATAAGGTTATACATAGTCTTTCCAAATTCTTACTAAACAAGTCTAACTAGACTAGTTACAAATATGAAGGTATCTGAGGGGGAAGTGGTCTCGAGTTGAGACAAGAACTGATCTTGTATAAAAACAGCCATTCCTTTTTCTTATTTGTACTTTTTTTTCCCCCATTTGTCATTGATACTGAAACTTGGCAAGGTAAAAGGTGATGGGGATTTGTCTTTCTCTGATCTTTTCCTTTGTGCTTGTATTTCTCTTATCAATTCTTTTTTAATATGAGATTGTTTATCTTCTGAAGCTTTTCTGTAATGTAAGACCACAAAATGCATCATTTATTTAAATGAAACAGCCCCACCTTCCTTCTATGCACATAATGGGTTCAGGCTTTCTGTATCAAACAAAAGAAATCAAACAGAATAGGAGAATTCATGTTGGAAGGCACCTCAGTGAGTCACACAGTCCAACCAACCACACAAAGCAGGGTCTATTCTGAGGTCAGACAACATCACTCAAGGTTTTACCCAGCCTGGCCATGCACACCCATTTGGCCTCATGGGATTATTAAAGCCTTTCTCTATCAAGTATTTGTGTAACAAGATATTTCCCCATTATTCCCTGATTAAATGTTTCTTAGTAGCTCTTTTTCCTCTGCAGCTACAATAAAAAGAAAAAACCTTTATATTCTATTTAATTACATGGGGCCAAATGGTAAAATAAGCACATACAGATCTCTGATTTCAATGAAAGCCCCACCCAAACTTCCTCTTCATACAGGACCTGTTAGTAACATGAAAACTCCAAAAGTGAGTGGCTTTTCCTCCCTCATACTCTTACATTGCATTAAATAGCAGAAGAAATTGAAATTCTAAAGCCAGTAGGTCATATGTATTTTAGTGTACAGGTGCCCTGTCTGCACACTTCTCAACTGATTGCTCTGGCCCCCAATTGGACTCAGTGTTTTATATATATATATACATATACATATATATATATATACACGATCAAGTGTAACACAATCTGAAAACTAACCATGTCTAATTAGGTTGCCCTATTATAGAAGAACCAAGGAAATTTCAAAAACTTACAGAAGTGATATACTAAAGCACAGAAGTAATGTGGGCATAAGTCACCTTTCTGAGCCTGAAACGATACAGAGAACAGTAGTTTGCCATAGTGACCCTTCTTCCCACTCCTTCAATACACACCAAACTCCCACTCTCAACAGACCCTCTTCCATGTAGTTCTGAGTATTCCTTTTCCTTCCCCTGTAGTTTCAGCACACTGGATGATCCTCCTTCAAGATGTTTCCTTACAGACTCTCAAGCACTGCAGTGTAGAGGCAGCATTAATATTCAAGGCAGTATAAACAAATAAGGAACACTCTTTTCCAGCCAGATTAAGACATGAGAAGGAGGCAGAGCCCAATGAGAAATGAGATAAAAGAACTCAATTTGCTAGCAATACTGATGAGATATTTTGTGTGTCATTAAAGCCTAGCTTATTTAATATTTTTCAAAAACTGATGTAGGTATCATTAATTTAGTATCAATTCAGTTCACTTTCTGACATAGCTCAAACAATGATGCAGCCATTTGTAGGAAGCTAACACCCATAAAAAGCTTACACCTTTTGAGTGCACTAGATTTGCTGATATTTATATTGACATTTCCCACCTTGTTTCTGTGAATTTACTCCTGGATTTATAATATGCTTTATTCTTAGGCTTAGAACTTTGGTTCATGAGCACTGCAGGAAACAGGATTTGGGTATTCATATATGAAAAGAAAATGCAAAAGCATGGCATAATTTGAGATTAAATCTTAGCATCATGGGGAACTTCTGGTAGTATTCATGCAAATATGACTGACAATTTCTTTTGCAACTATTTATGGACCCAAGTAGGTAACATCCACAATAATTTCAGATATTGAAAAACAAGTCCTGAAAGTTCTTTGTCCTCCCAGATCAAGGCACATTCAACACCAGAGATACTCTGCCCACTTTAAATGCATTTTGCTGCTGTCACAGAATCTAGTTACCTAGTAAAATGGAATTTAGTCACCTAAATGAGCTGGAAGTTTGTCTGTGAGTCACATTTGTTTTCTGGAGTTATTATTTTTGTATCCTGATGGGGAAACACCCCTCCCCAGACCAAAAAAGAAGCCAGCAACCCACATTTTTTTGTGCCTAGCTAGAAGTAGGCCATGCTTCTAAGCTTCTCACCACATACTGGCTCTGGTGCCTGGAATGGTTTTTCAGGCTGCAGGTATAGCTACATTTAGCTCATGACCCACTGTACTCAGCATCTTAGTTTATTAATATACCTATTATTCTCTTTCCCACTGGCCTTATTGATTTCCTCTTACTGTGAAACACTGAGGTTATTTTCAAACCTGTCTTACACCAAAAGGCTTGACTTTTCCCACTTGCCAATGACAGACTTGCAAGAATGAAGTATGAATTAAAAAAACCACCCCAAAAAGATGTACTGGAGTGAGAAAAGCAAAGCTCCTGTTACACAATATTTTTTTTCCTAAACAAAAAAAGTAGAGTAGGATGAATGCTAAGTTTATTTTCTAGCTCTGCCTCTCAGTCCCTTGTAACATTGCATTGGAAAAGGAATTTTGCATCACTAAATGAGTTCTGCATAAAAGGAGCCTTTATTTTTTTTAATGAGGACTGATGGTATGTGCTTCCAACTCCATGGAAAAGAGTGGACAAGCTGTATCAAATGGGCCTTACCACCAAAATCAGATAGAAACAGGAAAATCCTTATTTACCAGGGCAAAGCTTCTGAAAAAAATATTGGCATGTACTGAATTTCTGCAGGTCTAGCTCCCCCATGTTACAGTGGTGTGTCAGCAGTCAGGTTCTCACACAGGGTTTCCAGTACCAGTCTTTCATTGCTTCAGCCTCCTATTGCACCAAAGGTCCACAACAAGCAAAAAGCCACAGACAGAGGATTTTCTTCATGATTTCACTAGTTTAATATAAATAAATTTGAAGGAAAGAATCTATTCCTCAAAGAAGTTGTTTGAACATGGGACAGAGATTGCTTCAGAAATAAAGACAAATGCTTATGTTCTGATAATTGGGGTAGAAAAACAAGTGGAAGAGATTTATGGTTGAGAAAATCAGAAGCTGGTTTTGCTCTAGTTATCAAACAAAAAATGCTAAGTTGGCTCCTGCTAAGTAAAAGAGCCCACAGAGCTGCAGAGTCCTGTGTCTTAAGAGTCTAAGCAGTATTGTAACTACTATTGATATTCACTGATATACTATTCACTGATTCACACAGCACAAGCAATATCCTACACTACCCAATATGCACGTCCATAGAGAACAGATTCTCTTCCACCCCACTACAAAACTGCCACCACAAGAATACTAACCTGAACACTCCTCCTGGGTCTAGCAGGAGTTTGTTCAAGGGGATTTGGTCAGTTGCAATTTACCACTGGCAACTCCTTTTTGTCCTCCTCCCTCCCTTACATAGACACTCCCAGGATTCACAGAGTCTTGGACTGGAAGGTAAGCAGATGTTACTGCTTTCCCAATCCCTTATCATACGAGCCTTCCTTTTCAGAATAACAGAAGAATTTGTTCTTTAAGAAGTCTCTGGAAAATGCTTTCATTTCCAGAACCTTTTGTTCTTCTGTGGCAGGGAAACACTGCCATTCAGAGTTGAGTCCCAGAGAGAAATTTCAAGGCAATGTGAGGCCAAGTTCAGGAGAAGTGTGAACAGTGCAGGTCTCGAGATGGAAAAATGCCAAGAGCAGGCTGGTAGGTGTTAGCGCCAGGGAGCCAGCGTGGCTGGGGCGCGAGCATGACCTCAGAGGCAAGTGGATGTGGCAACAGTTTGTTAACACTCATCAGTTCGGATCTGCAAAAGGCTACCTCACAGGACCTTGTCCTGCAAAGAACATCAACTGGAAAAGTGCAAAAACACTGCTAATGTCAAGTGAGATTGGTCATGCACAGACATTTATACAAGTCCCTAAGCACTTGCCTGGATTCTGACCTGGGACCACTTTGAGTGTTTCCTACACTCAGTAAAGTATCTGTTTGACTATGGGTGAGAAGACAGCTACACTGCAAAAGGCTAGTGAACTGGCCACTGAATATTCATGATTGCAAGGTAGAAAACACTACATACTTTACATGGAAAATTATGTCAGGGAAATTTAGAAATGAGGATGCCAAATGTCAACAATTCAGCAGATTTAAGTAGGCTAATATTAAGTTTGTTACAAACTCCACTCACAATCAGAGGACCTTGACAGAGAAAGAGGTATTAATTTGTTGCTGGGAAGAAAAGGGATGACAGGCAAATCTCAGGACCAAAAAAAAAAAAAAAAGCACCAGAACCTGGAGGTTCAGCTCATGGTAACCTTGGCCAACTGCAAAACTGTCTGTGAGCAGAATTAAAGCCTAATCAGACCAAAATAAATACAAGAGACAAAGGCACAGAGGCCTAGTTCACATGCCCCAAACAAAACTTCCTCGGCTTCTACTTGGAATCAGTTAAACTGTAAGCTTCCCTGAAGGATTAAACACTACCAAATATAATCAGATATAACTGCTGTCCTTGTGCTGATGTTAGAGGTTACTTTCAAAATCCCTCTTTCTCAGGAAAGGCCCCTTGATAGGCTTTTAGGACCAATGTGCAGTTGGAAAACTTATCAGAGTTGCAGAATCTCATCATGGGTGAAACCACAGGCATATTCCACAGGACTTTTTCTTAGTAATACAGATCACTCCTGCAGGAGGTCTCTAAGCTGAAATGCCATTGCTAGTTTTATTGCCTGTTTTAAGCCTGAATTTCACAGAACTCTCTCTGTTCTGGTAGTATCCCACCTGCTGGTATATTTTTGTTCCTAATCACGGGGAGACTTGCAGCACATTAACCTTCCAGAGGAGAAGTATTTCATCTTTCAGTATGGCACCAGCAATAAGACTTGTGACTTACATAATTTCTCAATCAAAAAGAACTACAAGCAGTAGTATGCATTTTAAAGGTGGAATGATTGCACTACAGCCACTATTGTTGCCATCACAAGACACTTACAGCATTAAACCTCACTAATACTAATTGATTAACTGATAGCAACTGAAGCTGTTCCATTCCCTAGAATGCACAGATCTCTCATCCACCTGCATTAAAACTGTCCTCAAAAACCTATTCACAGCTCACAGCATGGTGCAGTCCCGACCGACAGTGGGATTTATCCACAGACACCAGGATAATGCTCTGATCTGTTCTCCGAGACGCTCCCCGATCCTCCAGCAGAATCCTCCCTCCCCAGCGGCTGCGTGCACCGAGCCCCTTGTGAAATGCAGGCAGAGTGCGGCTGCCCTGAGCCATGACTTCATCCCAGAGCCCTGCAGAGCAAGTGAAGGTTACTGCAGCAGTCTTTAAAGCCCATTAAACTGCTGAGGCGATTCAGCATTTTTATTAAATGTAGCTTTTATTCTACTTATATTTTTTTCCCTTTATTTTCAGAGTTACCAGTTGGGTTTTTTTTTTCTTTTCAGTTTTTCTTTTTTATGTCTGCAATTCTTTACTGTGGTTAAAGAAAGAGACTGGAAGCTCGGACCCCTGGGTTCTCCCTGCTGTGCCTCTGTCTGGCTGTCTGTCTATTTATAGCATTTCTCTCACTAAACTGGAGAAGTGTTGAGTTTTGCAACTGCATTTTGGGGACAGAATCCTGAAGTGTTTACTGCCGTATAAAACTAAGGTGAGTTAGAGAGACTTTTGCCTCATCAGGAGTATGTATGAAAATAAATAAAACCTAAAATTATTTCTATCAAGTTCTAAGGCACCTTTGCTTCACTGTGGTAAGTATTAGATTTTCAAAGGAAAACACTTGCTACTTTCCTGTTCTGTATTAGATTTTCAAAGGAAAACACTTGCTACTTTCCTGTTCTGTAAGAACAACCACTAAACCCATGTCTACCTGTCCAGGGGATATAATCTGCAGGGTTTGCAGCTGTGGATGGCAACTACATGGCCCTTTCCACACTACTAAATAAGGAGAAGGCTTAACAATAAAAGGAGAAGCTGAGGACAATTGTCAGTTAAAACTCTAATTCTGTATTATCCACATCTCCCACTGTAAATGCTATATCCATAATCAGAGAATTTATTTTCCTTAGTTCTACTTTTCTATTATGTAAATCCAAAGAAATCTGAAGTTTTACATAACAGGGAGGACAAATTGTGCTTTCTGAGAAAGGGAATTGGTACTCCTTCTTGAACAGATGTTAAGAATGTTTCTGAGTGTGCTAGACTCATTTACGAGTCTTTTTCACACATTTGAATCTTGGGGACATCAGCAGTTTGTTCAATATTTTCAGCCTCCATCCTAAATGCCACACTGGGAAAATGAGAGGAGGAAAAAAAAGGAAAAAGAAAAAGAAAAAAAGGAAAGAACCCATACACACACAGAGCTAATTTGCCATCAGTGTGACAAGCAGTGTAAGCAAGAATCATGGCAAAACAGTCAAGGCAAGGAAGACACAGCCAAACAGTTGGTAAGATAGAATCAGGCTGGAAAAATAGTGCAAGATGATTTTAACATACAGCTGAAACTAGTCACCTTCTGGACTGTAATCTTGGGGTGAGTTTGCCAACCTCAGGTCCTCCCTTCTGAGGGAGAACTGAACTGACACTGCTTCAGCATTAGTGAGACTTTCTGTGGTCTCTGTAGACTTGACATAAAAAGGAGCCTAAGCAAGCAGCACATTGGAAATCTGATTCTCCTCTCTCCTAGCACATTTTAGTCACCTTTAGAGAGGTACTAAGGTGCACTGGAGATACAGCAGGAACAGAAAGCACCCTTTTATACCAAGTTCATATAATGCACAGAAGCATAGAGCACAGCAGTGTTTGGTACACTGGTTATACAAAAACATAACTAACAACAGTGCACCAGTCTTCAATCAAAAGAATGATTGGTCTTGGCAGATGGTGAAATTCAGGCACTTAGTCTCTCCAAAGCACACTGATAGGCACATCCCTTGGAACAGGCTAGCTAAGCAATAAAAAGGTTTTCCTCTTGTTAAAAATATCAAAAGTGAGGAAGAAGTCTCTATGGAGACTACAGTTTTGCAAGACTTAGTTTCTTTCCTGTTCTGCTTTTCCTCTGTCCTTTACTGATGCAAGCTGCTAGACTTGTGAAAGGTTTAATATTAGCAGTTATTATAGAATTCCTCATCAGATTAGTATAGATCCCAAAAGACCAGCTCCACTTTGTTACTTCAATTTGTATTTTCAACTGAGCACACCACAAGCCATCAGCACTATCAGAGCCATGAGTCACTTTATGCTGTTCTGAAGGGTTCTATGGTTCAGCAGAAAGAACATTTCTCTGGCAATCCAAAAACCTTATTACTGTTCCTAGGCAGCTATTGACCTACAAAACAACTCTGAAAAAGTCACTTCCCTTATTCTTGCTTTGTTTTCCTTCTCATATTTCGTGTGTCTTGTTTCTAGAAACAAGTTCTCTGGGGCAAGCTAATGAACTATTATTTTTGCCAAGCATCCTTCTTTTCCCTCATACATTCTGGTACAAAGTCTTCTAGTTTACACTAGAAAACTAAGGAAAGTTTCCTGCCACTGCTAAATTCAGATGCCTGAAGCTGGTGCTCAGAAGTAAAGGGACACTATCAGATAATTTACTCTCCTTCCTACACTGACAAAATATAACACCAGTTTTATTTGTGTGTGATTTCCTGTTTTCTGCTGGAAGCATTTCACCAAATTTAAAACAAACACCAAAAAACTTGAACAAGTATTTTTGTTTGGGTGGGATGTTTCTTGTCCCTGGTGATTTTCCATCTTACTTAGAGCCAGCCTCAGAGTGGTGTACTATCAGTGACAAGGCAGACACAGTGGTTGTGGATAATGGGACCAGTTTTGCTCTAAGGCAACCCCAGTGACTTCATTGTCTGGTCTATCTGATGATAGGGTATAAGCTGGTAGAATGACTCATCAAGAAGAAAAAAAAGAAATAGGAAAAATAGCAAAGGCAGCCAAGGAAAGACACAAGGCTGTCTCCTAAGGAAACTTAACAGCAAGACAGCAAGAGAGCTTCAAAATGCAGGAGTCAGAAATCTCTGCAGAGTGGGGTTCAGCAAAGAGCTATGATGCTGTGATCAACAATGTGGAGCCTAGGGGAGTCTGGGAGTGTATTAGTTTAGTGGGAAGGGATTTTTTTTTTTAGGGTTTTTGTTATTTTCTTTTTTTTTTTTTTTTTTAAGTAAGGGGAGTCTCTTGCTTGCTCCCAAACAGCCAGTTTCTCCTCTTTCCTCTGAGCACCCAGGCCAAGAAACAGGAGCTGAGGTTAGCCTCCTTTTCACGTAAGCTCCCTGGGAGCAACAGCAACTCTTCAGAAGCACTGCACTCTCTTAGATTATCACTTTATTCTCAGAATCACAGAAGGCCTCAAACAAGGTCAGGCTTCCTCATGCAATGCACTGTACAAACCCCTGCTGAGAAAAGAGTCCCAGTTCTTAAGGCATTTAAATAGATACATCAATCAGAGAGGAATAAAATGGCTGACAGCCAAACTAGATGAGCAAGATATTTAAATTCCCAACGCTCCAAGTCTCCTGCCCAGTGCAGCTGGTTCTAGCTCCTCTCCTTCAGCAGAGGTAGATAGCAACCTGGTGGGAGAAGCAGCCCAGCATACACTATTCTGCCTGTCTCTGAAAACATTTTAACATGTCTTTAGCTAGAGCTGGTCAGGAGTAGTCTGGTCACTAGAATCAGCAGAAAACTTAGGCAGAAAAGCTGCAATATTTGTCTTTGTATTGGAAAATATTTTGCAAGTCTTATGTTTTCTCAGGTCATCCCACTGTATCTATTTACTCAGCTCATGAAGATTTGAAGGAACATGAGGAAAGGACTGGAAAATTACACTGGAAAAGAATCAGACCAATTAAGTAACAGGAGAACCAACACCACAAGAAACAAAAAAGAAAGAAAAAAAAGACCTATGGGTATTTGAACTGAAACTAATTAATTTTTCAGTTTCTGAAAAATGTTTCCAAGCTAAAAATCTGTAATGTCATCTCAAGCCCACTTAAAACTTTTACATCACCTTTATAAAAACCTCAATATAAATTATTTTAATGGGATTAGAAGTCAGAACATAGACAACACTGTTCAGAGATCAACAATGGAACACAGTCTCAAAGTATTTGAGAAGTCATGCTCTAATGTACTAGATGCTTGAGAACATACTGCTGGTATTCTGGAGTTATTTAGATAATGTCTGATTGTGGCTTGAAGTCAGTAATAACAAGCCATATGTTCACTGTTTCTGAAAAATTATTCTTTATTAATTCTATCAATAGTCACTGTATGAATTCTAAGGCAAAAAGGATATACTCTACTCCTATGGCATTTGAGTAAATTCTTGTTTACTTTAAAGGTCAGTTAAGATCTCTTCAGGATATTTCTTACTATTAATCCATTGGATAGATCTCCAGAATTTACTCCCTTTATTATGCACTAGTAGTACATACACAAATATACCTTGATTTAACTTGAATGGAGATTTGCTTTTACAGTATCCTTCTCACAAAAAAGAAAACAGTACATGAAGCCCTCACACCCTGCCAACCCAAAACCTTATCAGTTGGCTTCAAATGGTGTGTCTCAATCAGTGAAGCTCTGCCTCCAGCTGTCTGTTCCCTTGGCTTTCAAATGCAGGTAAGAATCATCCTAAAGGAAAAGGATCTATCACATCATCTGAGAACCCAAGCACCTGAATTTGGTTCAGTAATACTGCCACCTTAAACTGGGAGGTTGTATACAGTCCTTGTAGACAAAAAATCCTGACAGCCCACGCAGATTTTTCTACATCTCCTTCCAAGCAATCAATTTATGTTGAGATAGGTCCTAGTTAAGTGATTTGACATACTTCATCTAATCTTCAAACCTGAAGTCTACTACAGTTAACTAGATTCAATGTGAAGCTCAGTTTCTCCCTTTAGAGGAAAAAAACAAAGCCCACATGAAAACGCAGCACTTTGTTATAATCTCTCTCTAATCATCAAAGACACTCACTGTTTGAAAAATCTTACATACCAAATTAATGATCCATGTAGGACAGAAACCCAATGTTCTCAGTGCTGTATAAGACAATGCTTAACAAATAATAATAGTAATTACTAAGTCTTATGCACCACTGCACTTTCTAATACTGCCTTGAAGTGAAAAGGACAAGATAAGAAGAAAAGCTGTTCCCAGGCTACTGCCCTCTCTAATAGAATCCCCAAAATCCATAAATATCAGACCAAACCTTGTTTTGGAAATGTTTCCTATTTGTCCATCACTAAATTTAACATTGGTTCCAGAGGAGTAACCCCCAACATCAATCTGGTTCCCACAATGCACTGTGTGCAAAGCAGGACTGCAGCGATTTCCACATGCCACATACCCCTTCATTCCAAATCATCAGGGACAAGGGTGGTGAGACCACATGAGGGAACTACAGCTTTGTTCATTAGCTATTTCCTGATTACATTATAACCCTCACATTGTTTGAGCATACATGAGTTGATGAGTTTTCTAAGGTGGTACCTAATTATCTTATGTTACAGTAGAACTAACATTACAGGAGCTTGTGAACAGTCAGAACACTCCTGATAAAAAATGGGGATGAAAAATTAGAACTAAAAATTCACAGGCTCAACATGCTTTCCAAGCTGAGGGCTACTGGAAATGGCTGATTCCTCAACAGGAGGAAGAAAGAAAGAAAGAAAAAAACCCTTCTGGATGAAAACTTAAAAGAATTCAGGAGGGAGTAGCTCCTTCCTCCTCTCCAGATGGAAAACAACTGCTCTAAGTAACACAGCTACATTTCAAATGAAGGAACTGGGACAAAGACTTTCACTAAGAACCACTGTGCCAGGAAGAGTGGTCTGCTAGACAGCCCTTAAAAGATGCCATGATTCCCTTTGCAAACATTAAATTCCATCACCATTGTAAATTTAGTTTGAATATCCACAAGTTCAGTCCTCACAAGGACTCCTTCCTCCCCTCATTTGTAGTAGAAACAGCATTGCAGAACTGTCCTTTAATTAGGAGCACTGATATCCTAAACATTAAAGATGCAGTGCACTACAATATACACAGCAAGAAGGTTCACCCCCAGTAAAACACACAGAAAAAGAGGGCAGGAAATAATCATGTTTAACCCCACTTTGTCAGTGGAAAAAAAAAAACCCAACAAAACAAATCAAATCAAGTCACATTAAGTGATCTGGTCAGACTGGGCTTGAAACCAATCACCTCCTTAGTCACACCTCAGTATCTGAGGCAGGTGATTGTCATCCCACTCTAACTCTTTCCCCACAATGCCTATCTAATTAGGTCTGCCTCTCTCTAGTGAAGGGAAAAATCTACTCTGAAAATTAATTTGAAATTTTATCCCAGACATCCATTAATAAGCCAGGACAGGCTGTAGGTAGAACATCATGCAGTACTACTGTAAGAATTACTACAGCAGCAAGGTACCAACACACAAAACTTCATTGTTTACAGGACAACAAGAAAATTTTATTCTGCTTTTGTGGGAAAGTTTAAATCCTTTCAAAGTATTCAGGATGCATCAAAACCAAATGCATCTGTTCCATCAGCACAGACATTTGGCTATTGAACTATCTGGTACCTTTTAATAGAAAGCAGATAGAGGTTTATTGTAAAATCTGTATCAGCTACATGTAAAACTATCAGATACATTCAAAGATTTTGTTTCAAACAGTGACCATCTTATCTGGTTCCAAGTAATGTGGGATCTTTTGTTCTGTGGAACCTCCAGAGTCAGCTATTTAACACACTGCTTACACACAGACCTAGATGGACAGGCAGCAGAGGGGCAACAATTGGTTGTAAACTCGCAGCAATTGTGTGGGATGAGAGTGACACTGTGGCAGTCAGGGAGAGCTGGTGCAGGACACATCACACTGCAGAATGACAATGATGATAACAAGTGGTGAGTGAAAGTGGTGGAGATGGAAATCCAAACAGCCATGTATTTGGCAGCTCACAGTAGCAGGGCGCAGATTAGCGTCAAGGTCAAATAAACATCATAAAACATTGCTTAAGCTGTCAATTAAAGAACAAACAAGCTCATCATAATTATACAAGATAATTGCGATCTGCTGGGTGTTAATTAGATACATTTTATCAGAGCTGCTGTCACTGAATGGAGAGCAAAAATGGTCAAAGATGTAGTTTTTTAATTGTAATGGTTTTGTAACTAGTTTTGTTCTTCCTTCAGATAAGACTAACACCTGAGTTTCCCTGGCTATGTTTCCCCAACTGTACTCCTTTTAAGAAGTTTTAAATTTTCAAAATAAAATTATACTACTATCTAAGCCTACCAAAGAAAAGTATGTGTAAAGAAACATCTAAAGATAGAAATGGTAAGAGATTTTCACTTCCAAATGGCAATAAAACTATAACTTTTCCCTCTACAGCTTCAAAAAAGTCTTCCACTTTATTAATTTTAAATTAAATGAAAATCTCAACCCATTCTAAATAATAAAAATTGACCAAAATGCCTGAAAGATTAGCTTCTAGGTCTTGGCCCGTTATTGAAGGCAAATACTCTCCTGCTGTTTTGGACAACGAGATAGGCTTTGGGGCTTTGGATAAGGTCCTGAATGGAAGCGAGAAAGACAGGATCATCTGAGAGTCCTGCAGAACAAAGGCTGCAGCCTCCCAGCATTCACTTCTCATTCTGAGAACAAGGATGTGAAATTATCTCAGAGGCACACAAGGATGGAGTAAATGCTGGAAAACACACATGTCCTAGTTCTGTTCAAAGTCTGATAAATAAAGTATCATGCTGAAATAAAAGCAAAGGGAGAAACAGAGGAAGAACCTTACAGTCACTCTTGCCTCCCCTCATTACCCTTCCATTACAGCAAGCCTCTCTCCATATTTAATTCCTTTCCATACTCAGAATTCCCTGTTTATCTCTCTAGGTAACAGTTGCCTTAATGTATCACTTTCTAGCAAAAACAAAAATGTCCAATATTTATTCAATCAATAGAAATATCTAAACTTCCAGCCTTTGGAGCAGGGACCTTTTGTTCTCTATTTGTACATCACCAAACACATAACAGGAACTTCCTGACTTGCATTCAACAGCAGCACTAAAAGGACAGTTAGGCCAGCAGAAATGCCAAACTGCAAGCTTCATTTAAATTCAGGTTTTATTCATTAAGATGATAACCAACATTTATTTCATAAGATACAGAGCTTGGTATAATTTCTGCTGGTTTTCAAACAGAAAGAAAATACCAGAATTTTTTGAGGAGAACAGTGGCACAAAGGTTTACCACACACAGCCTAAAATAGTGTGAGAAAGGAACTGACTTCAGCTTGAATAATAGTCATTAAATCAAAACACTGGAAAATGCATTCCTTGTAAGAACATAGCCACTGGAGGCATGCCCAGTCCTAAACAAAGAGTAGCAGTTCACAGCTGTAGGGGACATACTGTGGGTATAGACTAATCTAAGGTTTAAAATATACTTGTGGTCTGCAGCAAACTTGGGGATTCCAGTGACTGTTGTGAAGAGACATTTCAGGTTGCCTTCATTCCTGTATTTGGTAACAGCATGTCTCTGAAGTTCTTTTATCAGCCCTGCCCAAGTTATTGGAACAGCTGCATGTTTAAGCTTTATACTGAAAAAAACTTAAGAGTGAAGAACTTCCAGAATTATGTATGCATGAAACAGTAAATCACTTGCAGGTTATTTCAAGCAACAGGGAGTGTTTTCATGGTAAGAAGTGTTGTGTTGTGCATATACTCCAAGCAGTGCTCCTCCAGTATAGTGGCAAAGTTCGAGGTGACTCATGTGTGCAGGTAATTGATATTATTAACACAAACAGAAAATTTGAGGTCACTACTGGCAAGCAGTATAAAAACCAGGTTTGTTTTCTATGAACACTGAAAAGGAATTACAAGAAAAGCAAACTGAACAAAGATCAAGTTAAATATTTCATATATATGTATATTTAATATTCACCTAACAATACCTTATTCATAGCTTCTGCAACCTAAATGGATCACAGGTTGAAGACATTTCCTCTTGTTTCACAAGTTAAACATTACAACACAATGTCTTTTTTTCCTTCCTTCCTACATTAAATGTCTGTGTTACTGGTTAGTAGTACATACAGCTGATACTCATGAAAGGTCTTGGTTCTTCACCTATCTATAGAGTTAAAGTGAACCCAGAAAAACTGGATAAGGACTAGGAGCAGGGACTTTGAACTGTGCACAGACAGACCCAAAGCTTAAGTGAAGCTGATGCTACAATCCAGAGACTATTGAAAGAGATGAGAACCTTTCTCTTGCTGGATATTGAGAGGTTTTCCATCAGCAAAATGAGCAGTAATCAGACTTTTAGATTAAAAAATAATCTAGAAAGCAGACAACAGAGGAGGGAACAGAAATAACAGCCAGCACAGCCTGTTAACTTTTCAAATTCTTTAGAAGTTTGGTCTAAGACAGAAGAATTGATCCTTTGCACTTGGGCTTCTTGCCAAAGGAGCCTTTCAAAGAGACATTTCAGATAAAAGGAGGCAGGCATCTATCACAAGTCACCTTTATCAGTTCTAGGATACATGATTGCTAACAAGGCTGAATACATTCATTTACACAAGATGCCACTAAGAACGGAGGAAGTCAAAGCAGTATTCACTGACTCTTCTGCTTCTCCTCCTCTGACCTGGAAACTATGCCTCTGGTGATCCATCTTCCAAAACACCAATACTTGAAAAATGCCCTTTATGTTTAGAAATGAGCAGCTATGTGACCTGCAATTCAAAGAGAGATTTCCATTACCTTGTGACTTTCAAAGCAAAGCGCAGAAATATGGAAGAAAGGCACACGCCTCAGATGCAAGATTCTGTCCTGCTCTAGCAAAGGCATCCCTCATCTGTGACCTAAAGCAGTAAAATGTTTGACTCATAACCCCAGAGAAATGAGTTTTGTGAAGAGAGCTAAACAGAAATTATCCAACATCAGAACAGACAACTTGGGAAACCACCTCACTGCTACCAACTAATGCAATCAGGTGTGAGCATCTGTCTACTGAAGGAAAGAGTGTGGGCAGGGAGACCCAAACACTCATAGCCTCATTCTGAAACAGGGTCCAGAAGACATAAGTATTAGAATAGCCAAGTGGCATAACCAAGTATCCCCAACAACAGCATTTCTCACCCTACCTGATAAGACTGTGTCAGTACATGCACACATGTTGCAATAACTGCATCACTTGTTGATCATTTAACAGCAATAAACAGTTCACCTCTGTTCAAATCTGACATTAGAATCAGAATCAAAGTTCCCTAAAATCAACAGCTAGAGAAACTCACACTAAAGTATTGGCAAAACACCTGCAGTCATGCCCTGACAGACAGACAGGAGCTGACAGGCTGAACACTTGCCTCTAAGAGCTGCTCACTGCTACAGTTCCTGTCTCAGCTCCTAGCACTGCGTTTTCCTCCTGTGCTGTTTCCTGCCCACCCACACCCTGCACACACCAGCCCTTAACAAGCACCACCTTACCCATTTTTAGTGTCAGATGTAGGGCAAGCAAGGGAATTTTCTTTGCTATCTGGAACAATTCAGCTTTTGTTTACTTTTGTCTCCAAAGACAGAGATACATAGCAAAGAGTATATGTTTCAGAACTCCTCCTGTGGGTGCCCAGCAAGGCAAACACCTCTGCTACCTAGCACAAGCACAACCGAGCTGCTGTTCATAGGGTAACGGTTTTGAACTGAAAGAGGGCAAACTTAGATGAGATATTAGGAAGAAAGTCTTTACCATGAGGATGATGAGGCAGCAGCACAGGTTACCCAAAAAGTTGTGGATGCCCCACCCCTGGAAGTATTCAAGGCCAGGTTGGATGAGGCTTGGAGCAACCTGGTCTAGTGCAATGAGTCCCTGCCCACGTCAGTGGGGTTGGAACTAGATGGTTTCTAAGGTCCCTTCCAACCCAAACCATCCTATGATTCCGTGAAAATAAACTAATATCATTGAAAATAGTAATTTTTATACTGTGATTTCCTTTTGCCTCATATTTTACAGCAAAAGGCTTGGAAGGGTGAAACCTTTAATCCTAAAGTTACTGGAGTTCAAAAGATCAATGGACTCAAGAAAATTAGACATGGTAAATGGATTTATAAAACTTTTCAAAATGGGCAAAGTAAGGCTTATTCTTGTCTTCTGACAGTTGTATTGCTATATCATAAGTTACATATATACCATTTTAGACCATTTGTGCACTACTGTTAATAATGTTTAACATCCAGTGGAAAAAAACCACCTACCTCATGCTACACTAATTATGATTTCATTCACGCCATTGCCTTCATATTTAGTTATCCTTAGTGGCTATTAATGTAACCTTCAACATCATCACACCAGTAATTAGGTAACTGCTGTTATTCTTGAATGCTACTGAAAGGTTTCTCCATGTAGTATCTATTTTTGCTGCAGGAAGATGGCAGTGATGGCAATGACCTGCAGAAGGACTGGCTGATCAGAAGGCAACTAAACCAGTCTCTTGGTGCCCTACTTAAATCACCAGTTTCTTCTCTATGGTATCAAGTCCCAGAAAGGAATCTGCAGGAAATAACCCCAGCCCTTTATCCAAGTTAGTAGCATTATGATGCAATGCTATGTGTATGAATGCATTCTCACAGAATCACTGACCACACAATTGATATTGTTGCCATCTGATGAAAACCATGCGTGCTAACATCCTAGAAAGGATACACTGCCCACGTTGTACAAAAGGCACCTGCTGAGTCATTTAAATATATTTGTATGTAACTTTGTCAAGTTTACAGACTTAATTGAATATTTGTACAAAAGAGAAGAATGTAGTGCATTGTACAATAGATAATGTTTAGTCTAGTACACTGATTTATGCTCAAGCGGGATAAAATCTACATTTCGTCTCCTCTATTAGAGCTTCCTGAGTACTGCCAAGAACCATTTCTTGGAATAAAAATGAACATTTGTTCTCATGGTTGCAATTCTTTGTATTCCTTTCACTAACAAATCATCTGAGTACTTTATTTTTTTGTTCTATTTTTAGGAACATTGATAGAAAATTCAAATCACGTAAATACTTTTCCAACTCTTCTTATTTCTCTCATGATATTTGTTTTGGGAATGATTTGTCTTATTGTCTTTGTGACTCTCTCCATTTCTTCACAAAAGCTACAATTAAGCAGGCACAGAGTAATAAAATGGAAAAAAACCAAACCCAAACCTCCCATATGGCCAAGATATCCAACTACACATCATGAAACAGTCACATGATAAGGGCTCCTGACCAGCCTCATGATTTAAGTGTATTTGCATGGAGGCTATGCCAGACAATACAGCAGAGGGAAAAGTAAGAAAATTCAGTCATGGGAAATCAAAAAGCAGAAAAGGGATAAAACTTTTGAATAAAATATTTAATACATCCAGTTCATCCAGTTCTGCTCCCTCTTTCTTACCCAGAACCAAGGCCCATTCAGACATTCCAAATAGGAAACATCCTTTAGATATTTTGCACTAGTCTGTTGGAGTTTAAGGAATAGAAAACCTTTCACATCCTACATGCATGTTTACTTTTTCCAGGGTTTCTCTTCACCTGCTAAAAACATTATCAAAATAATGCTGGTGCATTGGCATGTACACAGTGTGTGAGTCAGTGGAACTGGCATGCAGAAGTCAAAGAAGGCAGAAAACTCCATGCCTCTCCCCTATCAGGTCAGTAGACTCATGAATACAAATGTTCAGTCTGTAGAATCTACAGAGGATATTTATGTGCCAAGTTGTAAGTGTCCCACAAGTAATTTTTCCTCTCTCCAAAGCCTAAAATATTTCCCCCAAAATATAATGCAGACTACATAGTTCATATAAATAGATTTATAAATATAAGTATATATTTATTCTGTAATGAAAAGAAAGTAGAAACAAAGGGATCAAATCTACCACCAACACTAAACCCAAACTTTTTCTGTTTACACTTCAAAACAGGTGACTTAAGAACTTAACATTAGCACATGGGCTGTGGAATATGGATTCTGACAGAATACAGTCACAAAGAGTGCAAGTCAGTTTAGGTCTGCACAGGAGGTCTTCTGGTTTATCGTCTGGAGGCAAAGTAACGCACGTGAGGTTTAAAAAGATTCAGATTCATCCCTTACATTCTCCCACAGCTCTGACTGTTTGCCTAGGAAGCAGAAATACCAGCAAGCTTGTGTGTGCCACTACACAGTAGATTTGAAAGATTAATTGTTCCATTTTCTAAATCCAACCCCCATGAAAATACCTAAATAAGCTAACAACAACTTCTGGATGATCCATTGCTTTTAGATATGGATTCAAAGTGTAAAATTCATATTCAAGTCATCATTTCTAGAAAGCACATGTGAAGCATTCAAAGCTTTGGGTCTGATTTAGCATCTCCCAGTGGTGATCAACACCAGATCTAAGTCAGCTACTCCACTGGCATATCAGTACCTCTGAACTACGTCCCTTTATTCCAGCAGACAATGTGTAGAGATGCACCTTCCTCACTACAACTCAACATTTTTTGAGAGATAAGTGCAGACCTCATCTTAGAATTTTGTACAACCTCATGACTTGGGTTTTGTCCTAAGTCAGTCAGGGTTTGTTCAAAAGCAAAAAGATGTTTTCTGAAGCATAGCCAAACATCCTTCCCATGGGAGAGGAAAAAAAGGGATTTCTCATCACTTGCTGGGGTGAACTACAAGAATTATGTGACTAGATAGGGGAATTTCTTTCTGAACAAGACTCACTTTCTCCATTCCTCCTAAGGAACAAAGAGATGCAAGATCATATTTCTTTGTGCTGCTGCCAAATAGTGGAAATTTATCATCATAATTAAAGAAACAAATTGCCAAAAACAAATATTATTTGCAGCTGGATTCCTCTGTCTTCCATGAAAATTCTCTGTTTACATTTCAAATGAGTGGAAAAATAAGATTATCATTTGAAAGAGCCTCAGGCCAACTATTAAGAGAGATAGTGGAGCTCTGAACTTTTGCCTGCAAAACACACCTGAAAGACTTTCTAATTTCTCAGCATGTTGACATTATTTAAATTCCTGTCTTACTGAAACATAGCCAAAGCTGAAGCTCTAGCCTCCAGAAAATAAACTCCTGTTTAATAATGTGATGGGCAAATGCATCCAGGAAATGTTACAAAATAAATCTGAGATAAATTAAACAAAACTGACTTCCTTTCTTATGTCACATACTTCTAATTTTGGCAGTTTGGGGTAACAAAGGAAAGAAAGCACTTAGAAATGAAAATGTCTGTTTAGCAACAGAGCTATAAAGCCCCACATTTCCAGATCTGTAATGGAATCTAACAACATATGACCTGCATCACCTAGCTGCACTGTACACAAATCTCACATTGACTTCAGTCAGAAGCAACTTATTCCTCTTTATTTACAATGGTGATATTGTGTAGGAATGTGGGTGAAGGAGGGCTGGGTATCATACAACACTGGAGGTTGTATCCATCCCTCCTGTACAATGCTAGATATTCTTGCCACTCCTTGACCTTCAGAGAACTGTTTCCTGCAAACCATTCTGCTAAAAGAACAGAATGTCAGGATGGAAGTCTAACTGCCACCAACACCAGATGTGTGGAGCTACAGATCACAGATGCCATTAAAATAATGGTAGACATAGTTCTTCATTAATAGCAGACATGGAGAATTGAGAGTCAAGACTTACACAGACTGTTGATAAACAGCCTTGTAAAATAAAACAGATTAATAGAATATATGAGGAAAACATAAGCATTTAAAATTAAGGAAGGGTAAATTGGGGTCAGAGCAAAACACAAAGTTATCAGACTGCAGTCTTTTTCCCTGTGATAACCAAAGTTCTCCTGCTGCTTGTTTACTTCCTTAAGTACCTGGCTCACCCCTTCAGTTTGTCCTCAGCAGAACAGCCTTCTCTTTTGCAGGGTGCTCTTGACTGCAGTTACACAGACTTGCAGCAGGGCTGCATGCCAGGAGAGCACAAGAGGGAGGATCTGCAGGCTCCTACCTGAGCCTGGCACCTTTTACAGATAAGCTACCCAGCTGGCTGAGCAGATGCTGGCTGAAATAAGGAAACAATTATCTTTGCACCTGGCTGAATCCTTTGGATCTTGCTAAGAGATAGATGACCAACCATGAAAATATGCCAAATAGTGGCCAAGAATATTTAGGAGATTAAATAGAAAATTTGCCTAAGTCCTGTGGGTAGAGGTGATTTTTTTGGCTGTTATAAGGATGCCTACTCATGTACCATTCTAACCTTACTCACTACTCTGGACTGGGGCTTCATTTCTTGATAGCACCAGATGCTGCTCCAATTACAAAGTGAGTAATCCATACTTGATCTTGTGAGTAAGCCACACTGAGCAATTTATTTTGAGTTGAGCTTGGGAAAAAATATCTATCAAATGAAAAGGTAAGTGGGAACTAAAACACTTATTCACTAAAACAACCCAGGGCAAAAAAAGAAATCTCTCAGCCAAGATTTGCCCCTCTACAGATTTAAAGAATGTGCTGACTGTGTTATTTAGCACATTGTACTTGCCCCTTTTCTAAAGAATAATGCCTCTTCCCCATTCACTGCTTTCCTTTAATCTCTTTTTCTGAGCTTCCTTTCTTAATGCCTCTCTGGGAGCATACAGGTGATGCTGAATGCTAATGAGATAATACCTACTGCAGCCCTGGACCAAGAAGACCTAATTTCCTCAGGCACTGTATGATTCTAGTCATCCAGCTAATTCAGTGGGCAGTCTAGAGGAACTGTACACACAACTCCTCCTGTAAGCTGTGGGGCTTCTTCATCAGTACCTTAAACATAGCCATGTATTTGATGAGGAAGATACAAACAGTAGAAAAAGCAACAGCAAATGATAGAATAATCTTTCCAGCAAATTACCGAGAGAGGGAGGGGGGAAAAAAGATCTCTAAAGTAGCAGCAGCTTTCCCTTACAAACAAATCAATAACAGCAAGATGCTTTGGTCTCCCATAGCAGCCTCCATCTGCTAGGGAACTTAAAATGAAAAGTTTTTACAACAGCCTTCGAGAAAGGAAACATCACGTTCTTCACATGGATGAAGAAAAGAAGGGACAAAGAACAATGGCCTCAGGATCATACAGAATAGAACAAAGACTGAAGAAAAACACCCAGAGTATGCTTGCTCAGCACTGGAGGAGTTCTTGGAAGCATGAGATAGTTCCACATACTATGATCACAGAGCATTACATGGGGTAAAGGAGGGGATGGGAAAGTCTCACTGCTTCCCACAGAAAACCCCACAGTAATAAGCCTGGGGATGGAGTTTTCCCAGAAGACTTCTTCCCACATCACTTATTTGAGAGGGTGGGACATCAAACCTCAAAATATGCAGCTTGACCTGACATACATGTTTTTGCACAGTCAGTCTCAGACAGACAAGGCAGCTGTCTGCTAAAGGCATCCTATTACTGTCATGCAATTCCAGAAGTTTATCTGGAGGGTTTTCTTAGGCAACTGTCTCCATACCAATCTTCCACTGTCTTGTTATGGGAGGAGAACTAGGGCAAGGGAGCTTTCCAAAGGGAGAAAGAACCCCTAAGGTTAATGGAAAACATTGCATGCCCCATGTGGTTTCTTTCCCTCTGGGAAGAAAGGAATGCAGCCTACCTTATACACCAAAAGTAGAGTCCTGAGGGCCAGGTAATCTTGAGTGTTTACCCTATATTTGACACTATCTGACACCTTCTTCCAGCAGGTTACTGACCCTCTGTGTCTCAGTTTCCTCCTTGTCACTGCAACGAGCTGCTTCGCTGCTATGAAGCAACATGAGAATGAAAATGGTAGAGGCTACTCAGAAGGGGAAAGCATTATTCATTTTTCTGAACTTTCTGTACAGCTTTGCAGTAGCCATAGGTAGGTCACAAAATGCCTCTTTCACAAAATCAAAATGAGGAAATTCCTTATTTCTTTCTCAAGTAATGCTAACAGTAAATGCCACACCACTATGTACTAAATCAGCATAAGCCTTCACGGCTCATATGTCTTCAAAGTGTTTATTGAACTTGTTTTGAACTGCAGAGGACTGCAGCACCCTAGTGAAAAAGAAGTGAGTAAGAAGAGGTAGAGAAACTTAATAAATCTGACTTATTCTAAAAAATTAACTGCTCTAATCTCATAATGATGGAAAACTTCTGGAGAGACTTGCTTTCCTGCTCCTTATTGGGAGCCTTTCTGGCTCCCAATGAGAGCCAGAAACTTTGCGAGAGAAGGGGATGTTTATTTGAATGCATGATTTCTAAAAGCCCAGCCAAGCGCCTAAGAGAAGCAAGGCAGCTTCAGCCTCCAGAGAAATAACCTTCAAATCACAATTTGACAAACAATATCAAAAACTATCAGAGAAGCAAGGATCTAGCTGACTGCAGTGTTTTCATTCCCTTCTCAGCAGTGTGACCTCATCACAGTCGCACTCGCACAGAATCCTATTACTGCTGCCTCAGCTGCAGAGCTGCAAGACAAAGGAAGGTTACAGACATCACTCCCCTCTGTGCCTTGCTAATCAATAGTTTTTATCTAATTTCTTTGCTTCAAGATACAGGAAAACAAGGTGCTGCATTTGAAATGGAAGGCTGGGAATAACTGAGTGTTGTGGGAATCAATACAAAATAGAAGAGCTGACAATGTCATCCTGCCTGAAACACTATGAAGACAGATTTGAAGTTCCTCTCATTAGCTAGATGTTTATATTTTTAAACACTGACAGTGTCAGCAGAAAAGCTGGCTTTATTTAATAGCCATTGTGGTTTCAGAACTTTTTGTACTACTGGTTAGTCTACTTGATTTCCTTACGTTTCTAGTCTGGATGGAAGTTTCCCTTTTGGTGTCAATTTAGGGCTCAGCATGAAGTGGCTCTGCTAGTCTGCTGCATTTAGGTAGGTAATTTACACATGGCAACACAAGGGGCTGAACCCTGGCTAGCAGGGATCAACACAGCCCAGCTGATGATGGACAGACATACTTTTTTCCATTCATCTAAGTGCTAGGTAACTTTTAATATCCTCACATTATCCAATTTCCTCCAATTAGCTAATAAGAAACATGAAAGCCCAGCACTACTTAAGCTAGAACCAGCAAGATTAAAAAATTCTCTAATAGTCAAAGAAGGAGCCCACAGACACTTAACTCAGAAGAGGGCAAGATGTCAAGAGTTAAGAGCTGTAAAATCATCTTCAGCTATACTTCATTGTGAAATAGAAGCAACAATATCAAGCCTCTTCCCAAACTCTGAAAGGCTTCTCTAAACTAAAGCGTATAAGAGAGAGTTGAAAGGAAGGCTGCTCAGCCCACTCCACTTGCCTTAGTGCCTCTCTGGAGAGTCTTTCACCTAGGCATGAACACCATCAACAACCCACTCCTTTCCTCCATCTCAATCTCTTATAGTGTTCCTGTGGGAAGTCATTAATTCCTTCCAGCTGGTGGGTCTCTGTACTCCTGACAGGCAGCTGTGCTCCTGCATCCTCCTCTGCCCCACTTCCCCCACCCCAAGAGTGAATTAACACTTTCTCAACAACCCCTTAGCCAAATGGATGTGTAGTGCTACAGATCTCCTGACTTTGTTCCAATATGTTACATCCCAAATACAAAAGAGGCAGCAAAAGGAGCACTGGAGTAGAACACATAATCCAGACTCTGCTCAGCAGAACTCTTCAACTGCCTTCCAACTCAGGGACTTCAAGGTCAAAAAGACAAGAACTGTCCAAGCATCTAGCATTTTCCTGCTGAATGGGTGCATCAGCCTCTGCAAGGCTGAGAAACAAGGCACCTATCACACATCCAAGCTGCCCTGGGATTCTAAACTGAGCCATTCCTTTACCTGCTTCCCCTTATATCCAAGCAGGTTTGTCTCAGTGTGTGCCTGCCATATTGCAGTGGCAAACGCTGCTTTCTGGTAAAAAAGAAGGGCAGAGCAGTCCCCTTTATCCATTTGCTTAGTGGTTAGTGTGGTCAGGATGTGGATCCAGTTTTCTTTTTTCCAGGGAGGGCTTCAAACCCACTTCCCTAGACATCTCCCCCACTTTGAGGTGAGGATCTTCACCACTGGGCTTCTACAGAAAAGGAACTGTTCCCAGACCCCCACCTTGCACTGAAAAGGACAGCACAAGTCCTGCTTTATTATAAGGGGGAAAAGGGAGACTGGAGTGCTTACCTTAAAGAGTGCTCCAGCCAGCTAATCCCACATGGAAAGAGAAATGAGCCACTTTTGCTGAGCAAGGAGCCTGGAGAGGGGTATGGCTGAAGGCACACCCTTCTCCTTAGCAGTGGCTGCTTTAAGCAGCTTCCTCCCAGCATGTTGCCTTTTCTGGCTGCCATTCTGAGGCTCCCCACTCAGGGCTGGGGATCTCACTAAGGGGGCAGGCATCTAGAACCCAGCATTATGGCATTCACATAACACTTTGGGTCTTGATCTGAGGTGGGCTTAGTGTTCCCTGGCAGAGCTTCCTTTCATCTCATGCTGCTATTAGAACAGCATCATCTTAGGCTTTGGCTGAAGAACTGTGAAATCAAGTGAAAGCGAAATTCCTTCTGTCACAAAAAGTAGCTCTTGCCTATGAACTGCAACTGCTTCCCAGCTGAAGCTTCCCAGCTAGAGCAAAACATTATTTTTCAGTAAACCAGAAGATTTAATTTTTGTATAATTATGTGTAATTAATAAGGTTAGCATATAACATCTACAACCTCCCAAAAATGCAGTGCAAGCACCAACTACTGCATGATGCTGCTTCACTGCAGCTTGTCATCTTCTTTTGGAATGCTGTGAGTTTGGTCTAGAAGGAGCAGTTTTAATTTAAGAATTTAGCTATAACAATCTCTAAAACTCATTTAGAATTATTGACTTGCTTCTGTTTAATGGGTAAACAATTTTTTCTGTAATGAACTCTCATAAATGTGCCACCAGCCAGGTTTTTAAATAAAAATATAATTTGAATGTAATGGCAAATTGCTCACTTGTTAAACAGTAATAATTTCTCTCATTCTTACTTTCTCTGTAGACCATAGAACTGCTTGGGAGGTTGGAAGTGCAAGAGTGAAGATAGATAACCACTAACAAGTCCAAATCTGAGCTGCAGGAAAGGCAAGAATTGCTTTAAAATCTATGTTTGTCCAGCTGTTTGGCTGATGGTTTAATGCTAACCTGGCAGGAAGGTTTGGTGCTTACCCAGTGAAAACTACCCATGCAAGCAGTTCTGATTTTCTAGACAAACAGTAAATTCAATTGAAATTTGGTGAAGTTTTAGAGTCACAAAAGGGAGACATTTCTCAAAATGTCAAAACATTTCATGTTGACATTTTTTATCTAAAATGTTTGTTTCAGAAATGCCAAAAAAGTTTCATTTTGACATTTTCTCAATTGAGCTGTTTTTTTTCAAATTGGCATTTTTCATGTAAAAGTTCAGGTAATGTTCAAAAAATTAATCTTCTTTAAGACTAAAGACTAAGGTAAATAGCTGAAAAATTCAGTGAAATATTTCCATTCAGGTCAAATAAAATATTTCCCATTGATCAAACACAAGTTTAGTGTTTCCCTGAAAAGTTCATTTTTATTTGAACTCAGTTTTTCTCTAGTCTTTTACTTATAAAACAAAAGAGAAGTTTACTCTAAACTTATAAACATCATATTGATGTTTAATAGTTCTATTTTGGTTTTCACAAATCTTATGGTCAGGTTCACAAATGAGTTCCTGCATCTTAATCCATCATTGTGAATCTGAATGATTTCAGATAACTAGGTGCACCTTTTAGCCCATCACAAGCATAAGCTAAAACATGTAACTTAAGCTTCTTTAGCTAATGTTTAAGCTAATGGGTTTTATTTTGGTTTGGCTAAATCTTTTGTTAAAGATCATTCACCACCAGAGGGTTCAATTCTCACATGCCTCTGTGACTTGGTCTTGGCTGGGGAACAGCCACGACTTTATTATTTATGAAACTATATGAAAACTCAGGAAAGGAGCCTAAATATTTTTCCTGAAATAACACCAGCCAAATAAATACAAGCTAGAGATCTGGAGATGGATTAGATCAATTAGGAGATGAGCTGGGACAATGCATTGTTTAATCCCCTAATGTTGAGATCGTGCAGCTCCAGCAAGTTAGAGATCAGTTAAATGTTTCATATGCATTGTGCCTGATTTATTTTATACTAGGGTGTGTTAGGAACTGGCAGTGAGTAGGTACCATGGAGATATTGCCCTCTATGGAGAGTAGATCAAGTTGCAGATGTTTCAAAAAGGTCAATCCTAACATCTAGTCTTTAAATGAAGGGTTGGAGGGTAAGGGGAGCCAGGAAACAAGAGGTCAATCATCTTGACTTGCCAGACAAGTCTTACAATAACTACCAAATATATTTCTATAAGCATCTAACTGGACAAAAGGTGAGCATGAAATTTAACCTGATCCAGTGACTTTTTCAGCATCAAAGGAGGAGGTCCTACCTTTTCCTCCCTTCTCTGCATTCCTACTGCTTGCTGTACACCTGGTCCATCTCTTATTGATGGACCAGCTCTGCTCCAGATACAGAAAAAGGTGTAGATTTTGCATTTATTGACTTAATAACTTCACTGTTTCATATGGTATCTCAAAAGTAAATGGAGAGAATGTAGTCTAGGTCTATAAAATTCATTAAAAACTGATCATAACATCTTCTGTAGGTAGTAAAGATCAGTGGTTCACTGATCTGGTACTACTCATTACTTTCACCATTGATTTTGGTGATGAGAACACACCAAAAATAGCACACAGGACAAAGACATAAGAACATCTCAGGTCTTTTTTGACAAACTGGTGAAATGGAATGAACAAACCAATTCAGTAAGGAGAGATGCAAAGTTCTACAGGTAGGCAAGAACAGCTAGTTACACAGAAGACTGAAGAGGAGACCAATCTAGCTATTCCCACAGACCACAAGCTGAGCAAGTCTCAATAACATCATACAAATTTTTGGAACACTGGAGGCAATCCTTCAGGCCTGTTGCTCATTGGAAAAGCCTCACCTTGAGCCCTGCATTCAGTATGGCACTTCTGGAAGGCTGTGGACACTGGGAGAGAATCCAGAGGACGGCCATAAGAGGATCTGAAATTCAAGTGCACGAGGAAATCTTGATGGAATGAAGCTTGCTTAGAGTAGAGAGGAAGAGATAGGAAGAAGATGCAAAAGCAGTCTACACAAAGGTAGATCACTAGAACATAAACTGCCTATATTTAGCAGGACAAGAAGTAAATTGCAGCAAGGAATGTGTCACATGAATGCAAACTATTATTAATGAATTGTCATTATTAATTTATTAGTACTATGTGATGTGTCTGCCAACATTCTGCTAAATATTGCCAGGCTGTGGGTACTTATGGTTAGTTACCACTCATAAAGTTCTCTCCAGAGACCAATTCTGGACATCAGCCAGCTGGTGTAGTCTTTCTTTAATTTAAAGGTTGTCCCACTTGCCCAGACCTATGAAGGAAGGCATTCTGCATGTTTAATGCTGGACTAGTAGCTTTATGTCCCTTTGGTTGTTTATTTACTGAAGGAGAAGCAGCAACATGACAGCTGTAAAATTCTGCAGTAGTTTGATTAAATTGTTTGGGTGCAACCTAGCCAAGAGAAGCAGCAAACGTGGCTCAGGCTTTGGGCTCTGCTGCAGCAGAAGAGCAGTGGGAATGCATTTGAACTGCAATTTGATTGATTATGGTTAACAGATATTAATTATAATTAATGGGGAATCTCAATAGAGTTAAGTTGTATTTTTCCAAAGAAGATTAGTTAAATAAAAATTGGTTATAAATAATACACATTTAAACATAAATTTCCAGAGCAGTAAATGGAGTTTGGAGACAGTGTCAGAAGCCTACTTAAGTCTCAAACCAATTTCATTAGTAGTTCTGTGCCTCAGGAAAAAGAAAGAACATAAATCAAAATCCAGGAGTTGCAGTAACACTTTAACATATTATACAATTAACTTAGGGCATACTTGGTTCAAGAAGTGAAGGGGTTAAGAGTCTATACAGTGAAACAGAGAACTAGTTATCTGGATAACAAAATACTAGTCAGGATCCACATCTGTAAAGAATCTATTCCCAGCACGGATTACTTGCACCCTTCTCCCAAGCACCATCCCATCCAAAAAGAAGATATTCAGAATAGGAAAATTTTTCATGTCCAATATTTTTCCTGTGAAAGGAAGAATCCTGTAGGAATGGCACATTATGTTGTAATGATTTTTTTCATCTTAAATAAAACTTAAGAATTCAGATAGGATCATTACAAATTTCTAGATCAAACAGTCCCCTGTTTGTGGTCTGGTTTTGTTTCAAAGATTTGAAGTGTTGGTTTATAAGGCACTTTTTACAAAGCTCAAAGTAAAATATCAAAATGACACTCTCCAAAGAACTGAAAGCTTAAAAAATTTCATGTCAGCAGAAATCTGAAAAAATCATTTTCAAACTACCACAGAAGTTCATTTAATTCATTTCCCATTCAAGTAGTACTAGGAAACCAACATCATCAGATTTCTAACATCTCTAAAAATATTGAAGTCTCTGTGGTTGTGATTCATTAAGGCAATACCCAGATAGCTGTGGGCAGGATTTGTCTCACCTAGTCTAATCATCACAACTTCCTTTAATGTCAGTGGTAAGCAACATGTATGGTACAACATCATTTCATAGTAGGAATCTAAAACAGGTCAGATGCATCCTATTTCCCTCCATTGGCAGTAAAGGAAATCTAGATCAGATGGAAAATTTCCACCTTGTTGATGTCTTAAGCAAAGCATTCATGTTTCTGCATAAATGAAGAAGTTTTAACATGAAGGGTCAGACTCAAAAGGTTATCACACAACATCTGTTAAGAAGAGCACAAAGAAGACAATGTCTACAAATGTAATTCATGGATTCTCTTCACCATCTACCAAGTGTGATGTGGAGGATCTTCTTCAGGGCACTTGCAAGGCCATGTGCTTTCTCTTCTTTTATGTCTGCTTTTTATTTGTTGCTCAAGGCAGAGATGTGTAGGTGTCTTTGATAGTTTTGCTTTCTGTAGCCCCAAGGACTTCAGCATAGAAATAAGATTTCACTTAGACATTGAAAAGATAGAAAATGTGTGAAAAATTGTAATGATGTTCTCAAGGTTGTTGGATTAACTTCCTGTTGCTATCACTGACAATGATTTATCCAGGTTGTTTAAATTCTGCTGGTAAACATGATGCAGTGAGGCCAGAGATGCTCTCATTGTGCTGAGACATAGTTTTCCAAAGCCAGCCACGAATCTCTTGCTTTCTCTCAGTGCTCTGCTGACCATGCTTTCAGTAATGATGATAATAAGATTGAGTCCCTCCGTGACTGTGAGTTTTGTTTATGGCACAGGACAACTGCACAGTCCCTGTAAGCACAGGGGCAGAGTTTGGACTTCCTTGTCCTGGCTTACCTCCGCTTGTGCCCTTTTTCTGTAGGACATTACAGCTGGTGATGAACCCACCCTCTGGGAAGACAAGCTATTTGTCCTTTTTCCTGCCCAGCTACTCAGTTTGTGGATCAGGCCAGGAGCTGACTCAATGAAAATGTCCAAGAGGACATGGGGTGGAAGGAAAAGGATGGAAATCCTTGGCATAAGAGGAAAGTCTGTGGCAAACCAGTCTGCTTGTGGTGATGGGAACCAGACCTCCAAGACTTGGTATGTCCAAGATCAAAAGAAAGGGTGAAGCTGCCTCCTAAGCTTTGAGAGCCAGAATCTGAGAGGGACCACTCTCTCTTTGGTGAATTATAGCTGATGTTTGGCCACCCTTTAGAGCAGGAGCAGGCCAAGTACCTACAGCCAAATCTGCCAACAGTCACATCACACGAATTTGCACTGAAGTTTAGTTGCCTGGTATTTTTCTAATGGAGAGCATAATCAGCTCACTATATATTATCATTGTGTAACCATCTCTCCGTCATCTAAAATATGCACAGCTATACAAGCACAAACCAGATTGGCATTGCTATTTTTTGAGCAAACATTCCTTTGTTCAAGTGCAAAGCTTTGTTGCCTTCAGTTGTCCTGGGCTTTAGTTATTCTAAAATCTGACTTTATAAAAACCTTTGGCAAAAACAGATGAAGTGAAGGCTCTCTGTGTGGGAGTGATTAGTATTCTGGAGTGTTGCAATCCATTTTCAGCCTGATTTTTTGTGTGTTTTTCCCCCATCAGAACAGTACACTTGTGGGCTCTACACATCTTAAAATAGATTGAAGATAACATTTTTTAAAATCTACACTTGGGCCCTTTAATTATCCAACTTTTTTACAACTTTCAAAGGAGAATTATTCATTTTAGGAAATAAAAATGTGAGCAACAACATTTCTGAGGCAAAAATCCAGCATAGGGGTATTTGAAAGGAAGGCTGAAAATACTTGGCTCATGTGTGCTTTCCTTATTACAGGTGCAGAAGTCCTTGAGAATGTAAACATTGTGTGGTTTAATTGTTTCTGCAATACATTTATGGAAAACAGATATTTCCTAATTATATAAAATTAACATACTGACAAGGGCACAGTCTTGCAGCTAGATTCAGATATGCTCAGAAGTGTTGAGCACTTGCTGCCATTCTCACTGCAGTCTCTGCGAGCTGAGGTTGCTCAGCATTCTGGAGAACTGGGCTTTAATTGCCTTGCAGTTCATAGAACTTCACAGAAGATGTATGAGGCTGTTGCAAAGCCTGGGCCTCATATACATCACTGGAGCATTCAAGTGAGATATGGCATCAAGAGCTGAGCAAATATTTAGAACAGAAACAACTCAAAGCAAGTGCCCAAGCTGATCAATGGGATGTTCCAAGTGGCCTGAACTGAATGTCAGGGAAATAAATTTGAAAAGAAAAAAACCCCACAAACCAAAAAAACACTGCAATGACTTCAGTAGCTTTCAAACTGGACCCTTCTAAAACAAAAATCAGATTCTTTTTTTTCTCTTCCCTCCCTGTGTATATTTTATGATTGAAAATATTTGTCTTTCAGTTCTTGTTGCCTTTATGGATATTGTATACATAAGCAACTGCCTTCAACCCCAGCATATTTCCATTGACTTCAGCAATATCAGTAATATGCTTAGTGATAGGCAGGTGCTTAATTACCAAGCAGAAAGGAGACCTTAAATAGTGCCCTGATATGGGAAAGCTGGTTTAGGTTAACTACAAATGTAATTTGCCTTGTGGGAACCTTTGTGTCACTTCTGTGATTGAGGGCAAACCATAATGGAGTAATGGACAGATAATGCACTTAACTCCATTTTTTTAAACAATATTCTATTGATTTAACTGAAAATCTCAAGTCTGTGGATTTGCTCTCTATCATGCCAGCCAATAACTGTGCTAAAGGAAAAAGGGGAGGGGGAACCACCAACTCTTCACGCTGAAATTTTAACCCTTTCAAGTTTTTTTTTCCAATATAAAGCTCCTTTGTCTCAGAAGATGATACAAAACAAAGCCAGAAGCATTTCCTTGGCAGTCCAATTGGAAACACAGATAGAGAAGAAAGGCAAAACAGGGACAGCCCAATTCATGTCACAACTCACTACATTAGAGTATGTCTGAGCCCTGAATTTTTTCTGTGTTCATGCCAGCACTCCTTTGATGATTACTTTATCTGAAGAAGATAAGACATTATGAATTTGATTACAGCATCACTCCATGTGCTTTGACAGAGCCTCAAGCACACTGGTAAATTGCTGTCTGAGCAGTTCCATTATTATTACATAGCATGGCTCACACTTAAGGACTAAGCTCAAATAAATATAGAATTTTAAAAAATGACAACAGTCACTCTTAGCCTTTAAAGAAATTAGTCTTTTAAAGTTACACTGTCTTCTCACTACCTGCAATGTCATTCAGTTAAACATTAATAATTGCTGGCCTGTGTATTACCCTCAAACTCAAAGCAATCTCAGAGCCCAGCTCTACAATGCTGAAATGCCATTTTTGACCATCTATGTAGAATTTAATCAGTATTTAAACTGCACAGGACTGACAAGGAGAACTGTTGATGGCAGTTGCTTTGAGACTGATCATATAATTTTCAAGCTGAATTTTATGACTCTGTAGCATTTTAAGCAGAACAGAAGAGTAACTGTAATTTTAACAAGAGGAGCACTTTATGGGTTTTTTTCCTATGCACTAGTCTGGAATTCTGCACATTTAATAGTCTGCTAGTTTAAAGACCTCAGTCTTGGTACAAAGAAAACCAATACAGACTACAATTCAGAGTAGGTCATCTGAAGAGCAAGCATTATATATCACTTCATTGTCACTGTAAGTTCAGAAAACCAATTATTTATTATTATTATGCCTTAAAAATACAGGATTATAGTCAGAGGGAAGTATAAGGAATTTTGAAGTTGTACGAAACCTAAATTCCTTCTGACTCTCTAGAGACACTAAAAGAGCAAGTGGGGGAGAAGGTTTGTAGAAGACCTTACATGTAGAAGACATCACCCAGATATCTCACTGGAAGAGGGAAAGCTCTCTGTAGACACAGTTAGTTAATTTTGTCTTTTAAGTATGCAGCAGTCTACCTGAGAAAGAATGGTTTCCAGCCCTTCAGCTAGCATGTGACCACCAGAAGAGCTGGGGTTTTATCGACCACATCTGGGAGAAAAGCAGTTTCCAGGGGACAAAGAATAATGTGGCAGGGACAGAAGGGGGGTTAAAAGGGAGAAAAAAATAAAATTACTAATTTTTGAATATTATCTTTAGTAAGGCAGTTAGTGCCTGATCATCTTTCAACTAACCATGATTAGTGCAAGTCATGGCAGGAATCCAAGAGCAGACCTAACCAAAGCTAGAGGACACATTTGGGAGAGTAGAAACTGCAGCTTCATCAGTGGAAAGAAGAAACTTTAATTCATAAGGGCCAGAATCCCGTGGAGTGATGCCAGGAAGAAGTGACTGCTTCCTCCTGTATCATAATATACTTGCAAACAAAGGTCTAGAATCCAAAGGCTAAATACTTCTTTAACTGGCAAATAATGTCCTTATTTTGCTTGATGAAAGACAAAAGAGAAATCCCTCAAAGTGTCCTGAAAGGTGCTAAAACATGGTCATATAGGGTTACATAGATATCAGATGGACTGGTGCTCATAGCCAAGCTGTTTGGGAAGCAGCTTAGAAGTAAAGGAAAATAAGAGAGTAAGGGACCTTCCCTACCCAAGAGGATACAGACAACACATGAGAATTGCAAGGCAATCACAAACACACACGTTTCTCTCTGTGTAAGAACAGGTGAATGCATCAATGCCTTTCACTTTACAGGACTCAGGGCTACTTCATTTTCCTGAGAAAGTTCCCTACAACCAATCCAGCTGCAAGCAAATGACAAGTGGTAACAGATCTTGGTTCATTTCTATTTCCAAAGGCTGAAAGCTCAGAGTGAGCCAGAGGTATTGTAGCAGCCTCCATGTCGGGTCCAGCTCTGCAAAGCCTTCCTGCTAGAAGCAGTTCATAGCCATGCAAGCTTCCTGGGACTGCTTTTGTATGGCAGGTTTGCATGGCTCAATCGTGGGCTGTCCACGGAGCTGTGTTACACTCCCTTCCTCCTCAGCTGCCATGGTGTGCATTAAGGGAAAGCAAAGAGGGCCTCCTGCTTTGATGTGCCTCACTAGAATCCAAGAAAAGTGTACAGAGAGTATTTTAATAATTAAGAATTATGGATTTGAAAGCAAAGCTGCTAGCATTGCCAAGCTCAACCAAAGTCTTTGAAATGAACTCTGTCAAAATGTGTTTCTAAGAAGAAATTATGTTATAAATTATTTTTATGGAATGTTCCAATGTTAAATGAATATTTAGGTTGCAGTTCATGAAAACCTCCCTCTTCTGAAAAAATGTTTTCATTTTTTAGATTTCTCTTTGTCAGCATTTCTAACAGTAAAAATGACAAACTTTCATGGGTAGGTGCCAGTGGAGACAGCTGTATTTTATTATTGAATACTTCTGGTGCTTAGTTTGGCACCAGTCCTGTTTATATTGCTAGTAAGATTTCATGCAAGCCTTTGCAAGGTCTTGTGTTTAAACTTAAATGTCTGATATGGTTCCTAATTGATTCCACCCAGTTCCCTCCCTCCTCCTTCTCAGTTCAGTCTGTAAAAGAGAATTTATCACTGTGTGGGGAACACAAACCTTTCAGTGCTGCAAACACAAAGACAATTCCATAGCAAGATCCTAGAAACCTCTGATTCTACTAAGAGTCTTTTCAACTGCTAGGAAAATGTATTAATCTTGCTGCTCCTGCCCTTGGATTCCTATTTTTTTGTGTGTGTTTTAACGAACTGACTTTGCTCAGGATTAAATCAAACCAACCCATGTACTTCCCATCTTAGAGCAAAAATCTAGCTCCTGGCTGTGCCTCCCAGTTCTTTATTTTTCTGTTTGTCTGTGCCATAACCTCTGTGCTCACTACAGATATACCAGGCAGTTTACTGCACGCTTGCATGAGAGTCAGTGAATATCAAAAAGAGCTTCACAACGAGATCTCTTAAACAGGAAGATGGATTAGCTTTGGTGCCTTTCTGCAAAACACAGAATGGGTGAACCTCACTTCTGTCAGGGTTCATGTTACATGAGCATGAAGTCACCAAGATCAGAGGATTTGTTTTATGTAAGTGAACTTCAGAAAGCAGCAGAGGAAAAGAGCATTTTAAAAACCAACCACTAGAGCTCCATAATGACAAAGAAGGCAGATTCCTCTGCCTTGGTCTGGTCTATATAGAGCCAAATATAATCTAAGAATAAAACACCCACTAGCCAATTTAGCATGTAATGAGCTACTCCTAATGGAAATCAGTGAACTGCAGTTGGCCTTGAGAATCCCTTGTCATTGCCAAGACCTCTGCAATAGCCAGTCTGCTCACACCTCTTCTATCATTGCCATGTCTTGTAGCAAATACTGCTGGGCCTGAGATGCACTTTTTGGCAGTTGCCACTACAGTCAGTATTACAACATCCATGTCTTTACTGCAGTACAAGAGCTGACTGTATGTCATATTTTTCAGCATTCTGATCTTGTCCTTATCAGATCATGCACAAAGTTTCACAATATTTAAAATTAGGTTTTGCTTTTCCGTGTTTTATATCAGAGCAGCCTTCAAAACTCATTCCCCATGTGCTGCTGATAAATATTATGAAAAAAGATAAAATGGGTTATTCACAATCAACTCAGCTTCCCATGTTACTCTGTATTCTGTGGTGGGGCCCTGTTAAAACTGTAAACATACTCCCTTACCTCATTACTTTAAATTTTGTTACAGTGAACTGCATGTGCAGCTTATCTTACCGTAACAAATTTCTCTATAGCCATAGCTGGAATGACAATGTGTTTCTGTAGAGGAAGAAAAACTACATAGGCCTTTAAAAGTCAATGTTTCTCTCCCACCCACCATATAAAAAAGTCTAGAAACTTCCTGTAGCCATAAAACTATGAAGATAGTTGCACAGGGTGATTGTCCTTCAAGGGAAATTAAAGAATACTATACAGATTTCAGTATGGAAATAAGGCTCTAATTGCATGTTATGCAGATATTATTCATGACAGAATTACAACAAATATCATATGCCAGTAAGTCAGACCAAGAGCTGTTGTGTTTAGCTAATCCCTCTCTCCTGGGGTGAACAGAAGATGGTGCCTCAGTAAATCGGCACCAGTGTCTAATTAGTGCTCTCATTCAGCCTACTAAGTAGGAAGAGATGGCAGAAGCAATAGGTAATATTCAAAAAGCAGAGGGGCAGACAGGCAGATCTGGATTAATATAAATTGCAGACTCAAAGATCTCTAGAGAGTGCAAAACACAAGCTAAAATGTTATCCAGCTTAATCACACTAGAATGCAAAACAGAAGTCTCATAACTTCTTTTGCTGCAATGGATATGAAGCCAAATGAACCCATGTTTCCTCTAACTGTTTATTTCATCTTCTACCATGCAGGAAGGGGGGAAAGTAGGGCTAGGGCTAGGATAATAACTTATTCTGAAACATTTTTGGAGCTAAAGGTCAGGTAGAGTTCCAGGAGAAGCGAATTCCAGAGGAATTTAACTCTGAGTAAGAATTCCCATGTCCAGCTCCCACTCCCTTCCTGATGGGGATGATTAGCTGAAGTTTCCTGATGAATGTAGGTGTTTGTAACAAGTCAGAGAGAGAGAAGTGATAGATTAGGTCATTTACCCTAGTCTAGCACCACTATGTGGATAGATCAAATATTCACATTTGACATAGGACTCTTTGGTGTAATGAAGTTCTCTCCCACTTGGAAGGTGGACAGCTTCACTACAATTCAGCAGTCACCAAAGGTGCCAGACAGTATTCAGGTTTCTTCTCTGTTATTAAAGCTTCACTAACAGGCTTTGCTAGAAGCAGATATGCTTTTTGATTTTTAACATCTAAAGATAAGAGAAACATGACAATTCTTGACTATGGAGAGATAAAACAACCATTTTGCAGGACTGGGATAGCATTTCAGACTATTGCACTGAAGGTGCATCCAGAGGACCTTGACATGCTACATTTTGACAAGAGGCAGGTTTATTGATTGAATACTCCTCAGGTAAATAGAATTTGCTGAGAATTGTCTCCAGTAAACAGAGCTTGCTTCAGTACCAGGCCAGCCTGTGTTATCATCAATTTGATTTTATGATAATAATCATCTGCATTAGATTTAGCATCCATTTAAGTTGAACTTTAACTATGATTTAGAATTTTCTATTGAAGGGAAAAGTTGCAAGAACTATAAACCCACAATGCACTGCGACAGAGAGCACCAGCTGCAGAAATCCTAGCAGAAATCACAACTTTCCTTGCCCACAGAAAGTGCAGGCTGTTTCCTCATCACCCTACTGACTGAATCCTATTGACAGGATCCTATAATAGAAGAAACACGAGGTCTTATTTACTAACTGCTTTCAAAAAGGGCCGGAAATGCATCATTTGGGGATCCCACCATAACAAGGCTGTTTCTGTTACATTAAAGTGAGTACAACATTTTAAAGTTTTGACTTTGACTTCCATAGGGGCAAGATTAGCCTCATGGGGTAGAAACCTGCACTGTGTTTACATGCAAGAACCAGGGACTGCAAAAGAGAGGGCACAGACAGTTATCACATTTCCCTGGATCTGGCTTAACTGCCAGTCCAGACTCATGATCCAACCCTTAGCCAGATTTCCCATGTCACCTACCAGAGCCTCCCATGAACGTTATACAGTCATTTTAAGCTCTAGAAATTCAATAGTCAAGTGAAAGAAGCTGCTGATAAATCATTTAAAGAAATGCATTTTCTCTTTCCAACCATGTTAAAGGAAATAGGTCACAAGTTCTACAGTGAACCCACAGAGGTGTTTTCATTAGGTTTCACCTGAAAATATAAATGAAAAAATATTAGACTTCATCTAATAAAGTCAATATCTGAAGTCCAGGCTGGATTAGAAAGGTGGAGCTTTGAGTTTAGAAGCAAAAAAGTAAGTATTAGAATTAAAGGCTAGATCTGGATCCCAATGAAATGTAAGCACATGGACCTCGATAAGAAAGAACCCAAATCTGGTTCACCTAAAAACTGAAACATAGATCTGAGAAACTCAGGCCACCTATACTTATTTTTTCTTTTCTCACTTTACTTTTTTTTCCACCTTATTTAGCTGGTTTTTCACTTGTAGAAACAAAAAGGAAGAAGAGTAAGGATAAAAGATATCCATCACAAACCAGACCTTCCAGATGCTCAATTCCAGTCTCAATCCAGCTTTCATGAATAAAATTGAAAAAATCAGGTTTTTAATGAACAGGCTTGTGCAATGACACCTTGAAGCCATCCACTGGAAAAAAATTCAGAGTTCTACATTTCAACAGAAATGCATCTGTTTTCACACTCCAAAATGTAAGAGATGCCATCCTTCAGCCTGCTTCTCTGAGAAGAAGACACATCAGCGTTAATGTCTCCCATAGGGAATAATCAAGTGTCCAGCCCTTTTTTATTCCAATGGGAAATTAAAGCAGCAACCTTTCCCTTGGTCTTAAGCATATAACTTTTAACAGCCATTAGAGTAACATGGCTTCAGAAGCACAAGATAAAAAACTGTCTTTGACTTGCTTTGGGGCTTTAGCAGTTTGAAAAGATTGCCAAATTGTTCACATTCACTCAATTGTTTACCACTGATTTATACAATTCCCTACCAAAATAGTTTCTTATAATTTTCCTTTTCCTCACTGCCTCCTCTTGCTTCTGGGAGATTTACTGCTGCACTGACATAAGTTTTCCAAATCCACAGTACACAGCATGAAAGCTGTAAGGGCTCTTAATTCATTTGGCAAAACCCATTAAGATTTTGTGAGTGTTGTAGAAGTTTAACAACCTTCCCAGGGGAGGCGTTCAGCAGGAGTGATGACTCAGAGGACAACAAACTGCCACGCACCAGTTTGTTGTTAAAGATGAATGCTGTTCTTTGCTGCATTGAAGGGAAGCTCTTAGGAGCTTGTGTCAGACTGCTTTGATTCTTGACTTTGCCATGCACTTTCTGGGTGACCTTGAGCAAGACATGCAGCTAGCTTCCGAGATTCAATGAGACCGAGGGCGGGTGGCACTCAACAGATGAGAATTACAACTGCCAGTGGCCTCATCATTCACAAATATATATAGCATAGTCTATCCACTTACAAAACCCAAACCAAATGCTTATCCAGCTCTGATTCAGTGAGTATACTCTGAGAGAAAAGTTTGAATCTGAATGCGAACTCGAAGCTTAGTTCAGCAACAACTGTCCATAAAACTCCTGGGTTTGGGTCTAAGAAACAACCAAAAACCACCCCAGTTCAGGGCTCTCTCCACACTGCTAACAAGGCACCTTTATTTAGATCATATGACAACTACAGATGTTAGGTTCAGTTGTTATTCAAACCAATTGATTCTGGAAACCTGCAAAATTCCTATGAAGTATCCCTAAATCTCCTGTGCAGCCATCAGCGGAAACTCTTGATGACATTTTGCTTCTAATTGTACAAAAAAGATAACAGTTCCTGAGGACAATTAGCATTTTCTCATCAGCTCCCTGTTCAGCTTAATCTGTCTGGCTACTTGAAACTTCCTAGAGAATGAGAAACAGCACAAAATTGAACATTAATGCCAATGCTTAGTGGAAGATACAAAAAATTCTCCTAGCACACTGAAACAGAGCACTGCATTTTAACTTCTGCTTGGTACCTAAATTAAGCTCAGCAAAATATTCCTTGGTTTATAAAACTGTATTAATTAAGAATGTGTCTGATTTCATTTCTATGAGTAGGTTCAAAATGACAGATTTGAAGGGAAAGTTTCATCAAATTTTGGTTCTAACTAGACACTGAAAATTGATGACTGAAATATGTAACTCTCACATTGCCAACCCAGAAAATAAATGCCCAGAGCACAGATACCAATATAGAAGGGAATCAGCAGTGTTTTAATTGCATGCAGTAGACTTAGACCATCAGTGATTCAAGTGTTTGCAAAATTTTCAGGCCCTGGTTACAGATATGCATTTAAAGATTCTACTGAAGTGTGGCAAAATTTTGTCAGGAGCTTGCAGGAGAATCACTCATTTATTGCTGCTTTCTGCAAAGACAGGTGAAGCCCTATCTGTTTCTGCAAATTTTCCTGAATAAAGATTGTACTTTAAAAGATCTCAGTTTCCCATCCACAAACATCAAGGTTATGTCTGTGTAGTTCATTGTTTTCACGGATTTAGAAGCATGAGAAGCAGATCTTAGTCATGCTATTTGGAGGGTTCTCAGCTTTATCACTGCCTACTGCATGCAGGTCTTTTTGCTATATCCCAGGACAGGATCTGTTCCTACACCATCATACTTCTCTTTCCCCCATTCACAGGTATTGAGACTGGCCAACGAGGGCAAAGTCATGCAATACACCAGGGACCACACTGGGCAAGGCTGAAAGTGGGAGGAGGTATCCACGATACATCTGCTGTGCAGTGTCCCATGACAGGTCCCATACAATAAATATTTGCTCTAGGAAAAACATCCCCTTTGAATAGAGAGGAGATACACACAGGGCTGAAGCAGCTTGCTCAGTTGGTCCAGAAAGAGTGAGAACCTAACAGTTCAAAGGTAACTTTTTATCCAAGATGATACCATCTCTCTTTTCCTGAAGCTAGAGATCCCTGTAAATTTGTAGCAAGATTTGTTCAGTACTAGTGTGGCTACCTACAGGACTGTGTACTGAGAAATTTAAATATTCCAAAGTCTTATCCAAGTGAAAGAGAAGCTGCAGCTGTCCTCGTGTGCACCCCCCACATGCAGTGTCATATTTTTCTGAAGCAGGAGAATAGTCTCATACAGATTTAGATTTATTTTTTTTAAAGGCATCAGGGTACTAAATGTTTACAAGAGAATCAGTAACTATCTGCTGGAAAGTTCACCAGACAGAATCCTTACTTAAATATATCATGTGGTTTCTACCTACTAGACAGAAGACCACATTATATGTCATTTTGAATAATCCTACCATTAAAAGGGCAATTCCTTTCCCAGAGCAGGGATGGAGACTGTTTGCCAGCGAGACACTGGCTAACAGATGGCCTCTCAAAGTCACCTACAGGACACAGCAGATGAGTGTACTTTGAGGCTTTGTGTCTGGGAAAGGACTGTTAGCACTGCAAAGGAAAGCTTATGAGTCAACAGAAAATTTGGGTTCTCGCTATTGCCATTTCTTTGGACTCTGCAAACACAAACAATTCACTGCAGGAAAGAAGTGCATGAAAGAAAGACACTGTGGGCTGCCTGGAGTTGTTGCTTGCATGCCACCTACTATATGAACAATTAAAAATAGGATTGCAATAAAGTAATCCCTACACATTTCCTGTATGTAATGGTGATTGAACACTGGTACCCAAAAGTCCATCCCTTTTCCATGGCATTCTGTTTGAAATTATAGCCACTTGATGTTAATTTTCAGCCCTGGCAATTACTGAATCATTTCTGTGTTTCATAGAAGGTGTGACAGGAATATTTCTTTTGGGGTGAATCAATATCAGGCTATGCCAAGAAAGAGAATATTTTACAGTAGATAGTAGATTTTTGGTTTGGGTTTGTTGTTTTGGTTTTTTCCCCTGCCTCATAGAGTTTCATGAATTCTGTGGGTGATGCTAGTATTAAGTGTACATGCATGTGGTATGTGGGTGGCAAAGACAGTTATTGATTGTTGTATGGACATATCTGCAAGAGCTAATACTAATGTAATTAGAAATCCACTGCAGTGACTATGGAACTATGCACACAGCTTAATAGCATTTGCATAATGAGTGTAGCAGAATAGATAACCTTGGAGAATGAAGATCTCTGCTTACAGAAGGCAGAGGTGTAGAATAACCATCAGCAATGCAATCCAGTGTAGCTTTAGTTGCTGTTTATAACACATATGTACAGCTTATTTACTTAGACAAAAATGCTACAAAGTTTTGTAGGGAGTTGGATGCATATCACCCACAATCTTCTCCTTGGGAAACAGTCTAAAAAGATAACAGGGCAAATTAAATTTATGACAGTTCCTTTCTGCTTTGACTCAAGAGGAATGAACACTTATTGAACTTAGAAGAAAGGGTTTCAGTGCACTGGACATTAAATTCTGGGCCAGAGATAATTTTCTGACATCACAGCTCTGGGCTACACCTGGTTAGAAGGTCTTCCACTGCAGGGTGAAAACCAGACTAAGTTGTCTGTTTCTAAAGAACTTAGAAGTGTTCTTTATGAAACTGATTTTTTTCTACAGAAATCCTGGAAGTTGCTAAAACCTTCTGAGAACTACTAATCAACTCCAATCTCTACTACTTCTGGCAGATGTTCAGGGTGCTGAGCACCTCACAAGGATTTTACTGTGAATCTCACTAGAATGGATCATCTAATTTAAGCAAAACAAAATTAATTTACTGTGCTGCAGTCTGTAGCAACAACCATCTCATGAGAAAGAATCAAACCTCCAAAACAACAGCTATGAATGTGGCAGTTGGACTCAGGACTTACCAACACAACTGAACAAGGACACTAGGAGCAAATTTGTAAATATTTGCTATTTGTAAATAAAAATGCTGACACTTTTAGTAAATATTAGTAAATCTGAAAATTCAAGTTAACTCTGAACAGGAATCTGAGCATTTGCCTCAATGTTGTTCATGAAAAGCTTGACAAAAGGATGTAGTTGGCTACAATAAGGTTTGTACTGGACGAAAGTCTGGCAACCATGACATTGACTTCTGTAATACCCAGCAGTAGATAACTCTGTAAATCCAAGTGAACCTCTGTAGGCAACAGCTTTTAATGGGACACCTGCTCTGCTAAATATACTTCCTAAAGCTTCAGCATTTGTCTTTTAAAATAGCAATTCTAGTTGTCTCTGTCACTTGTGAGGTAGATGCTATTGCCCAGCACAGAACATCACTGTGTATGCCTAACAGCTGAGCAGTCTTCTTGCATTCACAATCTTTGGATGGAAAATTGCTTTTCCATATTGTTTTTTGGGAAAACCTGTCCATTGGGTTTCCATTAAAAACATATAGGGAAATGAAAGTGGCAAATGTTTCTATTTTAAAGAAGAAAACAGATGTTTTTATAGCAGATATATATATTACAGCTTCTCTGAAGGAAGGTAAGCTGTCGTGAAATTCTGTGCAGAAAGAAAAAGCATGACTAGCTCAAGTGTCAGTAAAATGTTCTAAAATCCATGGAGACAGGGTCACATCCTGATAGCCTTCTTCCCACTAGGTGTCACACAGAAGTCTCTGAGTGTGAGCAAGGCCAGGAGTGTGTAGCAGAAAATTACAAATGGCTACACATGCAAATTAATGAATGAACTGGTGACCTGACAATGCAGTATTCAGGAAACACCAGCTGGTAAAACTCTGTACAACAAAATGAGGCTAAGAAACTAGAAAATCAATGGGGCAGTGTCTTTTTGTGGCATCCCACCTAAAGAAATACACATACTTTAAAAAGAAGTGCAAAAGCAAATGTTTAAATAAAAACTATGATAAAAATATCTTGTTATCAGTACTTCTCATGTAGGAAATATTCTTTCAGTACTACAGTAAGTTTAATTGCATTAATAAGTGTAAGAAATCTTCTCAAAGCATTTAAAAACATTAATGAGTTAAGGCTGATCAAACTCTTACAGAGAAAAAAAGGACTCTAAAGAGGTTACTTCTGTGTCAACAGTAATAACAAAACATAGCCTGTCTAGTCTTTCATTTATACACTCAAATACTGTTATTTCTGAGTAGATCAATTTTAAATGTGAGTGCAATCTATTAAACTTAAAAGTGAGGTTTAAATTATTAAAATTACTTCTATTACCTTCAAGAAGCAAGGTTCCATTTAAGCAAATGAATTAAGCACTTGCTTAAGTACATTTCTATTGAGTTCAGCTGTTTAGCAAATGCTTTCCCTGCAGGTCTACTGAAGCCTACAGCATGCAAGCATATGCAAAATTTGGGGATATACTTTGCTGCATGATTTTAATACAGGTGCAGCACTGAATTTGAGACTAGTCTTGGACCCACGATCCTAGGCTATATTAATCAACAAGCAACTGCATGGCTTTGTTCTGGTTTTGCCCTTATCACACAGTAAAAATACAGTTGGTAAAGAAAAAAAATAATTCAAGATCCTTTCAAACTATTTATGAAAAAGTAAATTCCAGGAATGATTAATGAAGTGGTACCAGAGGCAAACAGACTCCAAAACAGGGGAGAAAAAACCCCCACAAGCTCTAGATCATTCCATCCTCTGTCAGTGCATAATAAACACTGTGGTCTTCCAGTCTATAATTCACCAGATTCAATATTAGGTCATTTAAGAATCCCTGTGTGGCACAAATAGAAAAATGAGTTAGCAGCAGAAATATAATGATTAATTTTACATGTAGTAAAAAGAGATCTGCATGCCTATTCAACTCCTCAGAAGCCCTGACAGCAGACTCTTTATTTTATTTTATTTTATTTTTAGTCTACAGTTGACACACTGTTTCTGATGACTTGAAATGAGGTTGTCAGGGGGAATGAGTATCACTTATGAGGAGGTTTCACTGTCAATGGGCATTAAACCAGCACCAACCCTGTCCTGCAAAAATGAATAAAATTAGTAGCTCCCCTTGTATTGGTGCAGGACAATATATATAAGTAAACAGGAAAGCATGGAGCAAAATGATGATGTACAGCAGCACAAAGACAGCTCTAGTCTCAGCATCTACATGTTTATTAGTTGCTGTGATATGGTCAAATGCTAGAACCTAAGCTACAAAGAGATTTCACCACACAACTGAGAATAGGTAGACTGAATTAAGCAAACATGATGCTGATTGTTCCCTTTCAGCGGGAAGAATGATAGTATGGTAGCTGTATTTCAATACATATGCAGTGATGAAACTATTAGGAATTGGAATAGTTGTCAGGTTATAGGACTAATTAGCAGCTTTATGACTGATAAGTGAAAGAAAATGTCATATAACTTACTGAAATGCTTTATATAACCACACAATCCCAATGAGTATTTGCAGGGAAGTGCAGCAATAGACCTAACCTTGTACCTAGCCACAATGATGGGGAAAATCCCCAACAATTATAATAAAAATAAGGAACATTTTAATAATTGGTAGTAAAAAATCCCCACAGCTTTACAAGTATGTAGATATACAAAAGTCCATTTTATCCTAAGAATTACTCATAAGAGCTGTAGTTGTAATATGACCACAATCAAATGAGGAAAAGCTTTCATGGGTCTCCAGAGTCTGGGTAATGTATAATTTTCATGTGGATCTTGTATTTGTAACATTTCCTTGTGGGTCTCCAATCAAGTCTTTCTAGAACCAGTACATATGAGAAATAATTTGAAGCAATGAACAAAACAAAAGTGAATTTCAAAATCTCAGCTTTACAAACAACATCCAGGACAACTAACAACCTGTATTTGCTGTTCAGGAGAGTGGGACTGAACCGTTCCAGAGGAAACCTCAAAAAGGACTAGTCCCTGAAACTTGAGTTGTCTTGATCTCAAGACACTATCACAAAGGTCATATCTTTTGGCATTTGATCAGCTAGGGGTGTTGGAGCCTGGAAGGAAAAAGAGACCTTTCTCTGGAGCAGGTGACCCTGAGTATGAACCATTCATAGCTTTGTACCTCCTCCTGCAGAGTTTTCTCTAGACACACTGGGCTCAGGGGAGCTTTTGCCATTGATGTTGCAGGGCTTTGGGCTGTGAATTTACTCAGCATCTGCTCTCTGGCAGGCAGAACAGTCTTTGGGCAAAAGTTCAGGCAAGTTCCTATGTGATTGAACTGGATCCAGTTCTTAAAAAAGCTTTAGAAAAGAGAAAAGCAAATATCCAATCTAGAGAATCAAAGCTACTAAATAGCTGGATGAAATCATGTGGCAAACAGACATCTTCTTTGAAGGAAGTAGTTGTATGGCTTTGGAGACATGAACAGCCTTCTCTGCTGAAGACAATGAACAGAGGGTCAAGACAGGGCAGCACAGAGTGCTTCACAGAGGCTTTCAGGTAGGCTACCCTCCAGCAACTGCTCCACGTGATCTTAAAACAAACTGTTAGCTTAGGCACAGAATAACAATACAATAATTTGAATTGCAATGTCATTGTTCAACAGAGGAGCAGCTTCTTATAGTGTTCTATAACTCAAGGGAGTGAACTGTCTGGTTCATGACTGCAGTTTTATTCTGCAGGAAAAAGCAGGTGGAATAGCAGAAAGCTCCACAGCTCCACTGCACAAGGGCAAAGAATTCCCTGAGGTGCTGCGTAGGCTCACCTCAGATGAGAAACTGTTCTTTACTCAGCTTGTTTGCTGTCATTTCCACCAGTGAGAGATTATTCATTGTTGAGCTGGGTTTGCAGCAACTTTTTAAAATGCCAGTGTGTTTCCTTTGGTTTGGACTTAAGCAATTAGTGGAAGTTTAAAGCAGATTGGTATTTCTGAAAGGTTATCTTCTGCAAGGGCAGCATCTCAGTGCCTTCAAAGACAGTTGAGATGTACAGGACGATGAAGAAAAAAAATAGAAACTGGTACTAACATAAGAGCCAAAGAACCTGGAGGATGTAAGACCATCTGGGCATGGAGAAAACAATGACAGCAAATGGAAACAGAGCTTATGACAGGCATCCCTGAACACTAAATTGGAATAACCCTGGCAAGTGTGGAGGAGAGAGCTATGAGATCCAAAGCCCAAATTCCTCTCAGTCAAACTCTCCTGTAGGGAACAGTTTTTTCTCATGAAAGCATCAAGAAAAGAACTCTGTAGAGAAGGACTGGATTTCAAATATCCTCAGTCGTAAACAGTCTTGAGACATTCTTACTACTTATTTCACTGAGGTGGAAGATGGACTGATTGTTAAATGATGATGTCAGTAGCAGAAAGCTTGGCCTTGACCTCCCAAGTAAAGATAACAGTATGTCTGTGTGGTCTGTACTGAAGGTCAAAAAAAGGGAAACCTTTGTAGGCCATGACACCTCTACAGATTCCTTCCTCCTTGTAAAAGCTTCTCAATATTGAAGAGTTCTAAGTTTCTTTGGCTAGAGAAAGCAGTACGATACATGTAAGTATTAATACTGTAATTACTAGTACTCCTGTCTATTGTGAGTAGATATTACACTTACTTATAGGCAGCATAAGGTACGTGAATATTTTTCTCTTAACATTCTCTCCCTTTTTCCCTGTGATCATATCAGAGAGTTATCCATTCAATTTTATGACATTTATGAAGGTGAAGCCCCTGAATCCAACTTAAATTTGAGCTTGCTTTTCCAGGGGAGCCCCACATACCCAGAATCAGACTTGCTCTGATTTACAATCTTTACTTCACATTATAAAATAAATGCCAGGATGATGGAGAGCTGCCTTTCTAGGTCAAACAATTGTAGAAAAGTCAGGAGGAGGCTGGAGGGGAAATGCCTGTTCAATCAGGAAAGTTCACTAATGATTTCTAAAATGTCTTAATTGCTTGAGCACGATTTAGAGGCATCCCTTTCATGCCTCAGACAGGACAAATAACTCAGCCTAATATTTCAGAATTAGCAACTTGCTGAAGTAACCAGACTATAATCTTCCTAGTCATGGGTTAGAATTTTTGAGGTCTCATCAGCACACCACAGCTTCTTTAAGTGTTTTGTGTAACTGCAGGCTTATCTTCAAAGAGCAGATGTATGAACTATCATTTTTGATTAAAGCCATCCAATTGGAATTAAAAAAGAGTCATCTGTTCACTGCAGTTAGAATCATCTATTTTAAATACATTTACATATTCCCTTAGCTGTCCAACTATTTTTTTTCCACTTTCTCTTCTTTTTGCAGCTTGGAATCCTGCCACATTTATATTTTGCACTAACTACTCAGGGTCCTAATTAGCAGAAATGGGATGTCAGCAGGGTACCAGCCAGCAAGGGAGGCTTTTTGCTTCATTGGGAAGATGTGCAGCATGTGGCATGGATCAAAATCTTTGCATCCCATGCAGAGAACAGCATGATGTGAATTGCAGAGCAAGGTAAATGGGAAAACTTGGGTATCTTGGAAATTTGTGAATTGGCAAAAGGTGCCAACTCACATGTTTTAGCTACAGGTAAAACGAAGGGGGGGTTACCAAAAATAAGGCAAAGAAATCCAAAATTTAGTATCTGAGTATGTGACATACTCAAAAATAACCTGCAGTTCTGGTTTTGAGCCCACAGCTGTTCTGCACACCCCAGGCCCACTGACATCTAGGGCTAGGTAAAATAAGAGATTCGTATATAACAAAACATACTGCAATGTCTCACTGTGGCTGCTTGGCCCCCAAGATTGCCTACAAAGCACAGGGGGAGCTAAATGTCTCAGATAAGGTCCAAAATGAACAAGAAAGGAGCTTATTTGGCAGCAGTATTAGACACCACCAAACGGCAAGGACAGAGATGCATCTCCTACTCAGTGTTGCTCCATGCCTCCACCACATGGAAACCACAGCTCATGAAAAGATGGAGGGAGGATTTGTATCCCCTAATTTGGATGCCCATGGAATAGAATTAGGTGTCAATGCCATTAGTCACAAGAAATGGACATAGACTGCACAACAGACAGAGCCAATAGAATAGAGGTCTACTCCTATGTCTATTTCTCACTATTTTTGGAATGTGTTTCTGCAATCAGGCCCAACCAAGGCCTTCCTGTTTGTTTTGGGAAGTCTTATTTTTTGAAGACATTTTTGAAATGGATGTTTCTCACAAGATATGAATTCAATGTACAGAGACCTCACTTGCACAGAGTGAGATTCATTGATACAAGGAAAGAATTTCAAGTCAAGAGTCTCTCGGTAAATCAAAATAATTTAGGTCTGGAGGGAGTTTTGGAGGTCCTTTAGCCCAGCACTCTCCTCAGAGCAGGACTAACTTCAAATATAAACAGGATCTACTTCTTCACAAGGGGTGCAGTAGAGGACAGTTCTGGTCCTTCATCATGTCATATTCAGATACTTTCACAGGGCCAGGAGCATGATCTTTCTCACTATGATGGGGCTGTGTCCAACAAGAGTCTGATATGATGCTGCTGAAACATGAAGATGGGCCAGAAAAGAACTTGTAGGAGTGAAATACAAAGGCAGAAAAAAAAAATGAGAAAGGAAAAAGAGATTGAGAGCCAAACCATAGCTATGCCTAGGAAAAAAAAACAGGAGAGGACGAAAAATGTACAAAGGTTAGAGAAATAACTTCTCCATTTCCTAATGCAAACGTCTGTGCTCATTTTCAGCACGTCGATTTCTGCAGCCCACATCTACCAAGTGCACAAAGACAAACAGCAGTGACTTGTAGATGGCAAAGCTGCTGATTTGCATGTGTCCAGACATTTCCTGGGTTAGTCATTGCTGAATCTTGGCATTTGTAAACATATACAAAGGAAAGAAAATTGAAAGAAAATTAATTACCCTTCATGGGCACAGAGCTGCCACTGCAATACTATGTGTGCTTCTGACTAGTCTGCCTGTTCCTCTCTTTACAGAAATACAGCAATAACAAAAGACCCAACCAGGAAGGTAAGAACTGCAAAAACCATGTGGGTTGCAAGGTCAGCTTCATCTAAGAAATGATCTATCTTTTCTCCTCACCTCTGAAACACACATCCATTACAACTTTGACTCTTTTCAACAGACACTCAGAATAGCAAGGAGGATTTCAGTTCTGCAATGGACAGAAGTAGACAGAATTGTGGATACACAATGAACTGGAATGGACAATGCCAAGGGCAGGAGTGGTTTTTTCATGTTTTTTAATATATACATACACACATATATATATGTAAATAAATATATGTATTTATAACTAGCCCTCTGGTCTAAAGTCCATTCTGTTACCAGAATTTGTTTTAGTTCTGTCTTCTGTTACTTTGTTATTCTTCTTAGAACATAACTGTTAGGAACTTCATTCTTAAGCAAAGGAAGAGGGTGCTGTTTGTTCAGCTGGCATAAACCAACAGCTCAGATCCTGCCCAGCTCCTGCAGGGAGCTCAGAAGGCCACTGCCTCCTTCTGTTGGTGTTTAAGGACAGAAGAGACATAATTACTGAGTCTGACTGCATTGCAAAAGCAGCAAGTGCCTCTGAAGTTAGGCTTTCAGAAGAGATCTGGTCTTGCAGTAACAACTTTGAAGAGAGGTTGCGCCAGTGGTTAACTGCCCTCACAGTACATGAGTAGATGCTGATGTTCACAGTTGGTCACGAACAGTAAAGAGATGTTTTTTCAATACTTTAAGTGGAAGATATTTGTCCAAATATCCAGACTCAGTGGAAAACTGAGTGTTTTTTACCACTGGTCAGGCTGATGGCTTTGGGGCAGTTTGCTCATACACTGCGAAAAGGAAATCTGATCCTTGGAATTGCAAGTATGGTCCTTTGAAGTTGCAAATGTGGTGCTCTCAATGATTTTCCAAAGCAATGTTGTGCATTGCTCACTAAAGAAACATGAGTTATGATAATTCTTAATGTGTTAACTATATATCCAGCATTAAAATCGTATCTGAGCACAGGAAGGCACTAAGAGGTGTCAGGCTGCAGGGTTGAGGGTCTAATCTGTGGTTTGTTTTTACTGTAGATACAAGAGGAAAAGAAAGAGTGCACAGGGTTCTGCTCACAACAAACAGCAAAAGCAGAGATTTTTTTTCTTTGCTTTTTGAACAGTTTTGGTGTTGCTTTAAATTTTTTTTTTGCTGTTGTCCTGGTTTGGACTGGACAGCTGTTTAACTTCAGGGATTATAAAGCTGACAAAGGTTTCGTTTCTATTTTGCTATTACACAAATGTTGGATCTGTTCTGAAACATACAGAGTGGCATGGAAAAAAGAAGGACCACATACCTTACAGTCAGTCTTCCTTTGTGTTTAGGGACAAAAATCAGTGAGAGGAGAAAAGCAGAACAGAAAAAAAGACTAAAACCTTGAGATTTCTAATTTGAAGGAAAATCACCAAACCAAAGAATTAAAGAGAAGACTTCACAGTTTTGAACACATGGCCCTTTTTCCAGTTCTATTGGAAAAACTACCACAAGTGTTATTCCATCTTTACAAGCTGGACTGATCTCTGCTTCAGAATGACACACCTTGAAGCAAGTATTTACACTCTGTGCAAAGCTAAGAGTTGCAGAGTGCAGAAGAGGGGAGAGTCAGTCACCTGGGTCAGAACTCTGAGAGAAACAAATTAATGAACCCTCAGAAGCCACAAGGTTTTATTTCAAAATTCCAAATGACATTAAAGCCAAGATTTATCTCCCTGAAACACAGACATTGCTCAGTAGAAAGGATTTATCTGCCCCAGTTGTACTAAGTTTGCTTCATTCAATTCTCTCTGGTGTTGTGCTAGCAAGACACTGTTAACCCCATCCACAGTGTTTCATGTGATGAGTGTGGTGATGAAACACTGCTCTGTATCTGCTGTGTATACATTTGGTATTGCCAACAACACTGGGCTGCAAAAATAATACTACAGGTACCTAAAAAGAACAGATTTTGTGGTCTCTTTATTGCTTTCTTCCTAGTGACTCTGGAACACAGTAAAGAGTGGGTTATATAAATTTCTCTAATTAGAGGCATGAATATTCTGATCAATTCAGAGCTCTTAGGCAGTTGTTTTTATCTGCCTAGAGGAATGCAGTCACAGTACTGAATAATCTCAGCCAACCTCCCTGTTTCCTGAGCGCTTTGTAGGAGGTTAGATACTATTATGCTGTCATTACTCTGCATTACAGCAAAGCTGAAATCTCTTGTGACTTTCTTCATGGAAAAGTTAGTGACTGTGGAAGGGAAAACATATCTTTGGCAGCGTGGGATAGTTCTAAGAATGACGAAAGAGCTAGATAGAGTGAAGACAGACAAAGCCAAATAAAGAGAGGTTGCAAGTTGCACTCTCCTCTGAGTTAGGGACCTAAGTATCCAAGCTGCCCACAAGGAAAGCACTGTGGCCAGTGATGGTAATGGCAATGCTCCACAGGTTCTGAAAGGCCAACTATGGGCTAGATGAAGTGGAGCTTCTCAGAGGAAATAAAATGTTGGCCTCGAGGCAGAAGGTGTGGCTTTGAACAGAAGGTGGGCAAGAAGAATTTGTTATGAATTAGCAACTCCAGCATAAACTGGCTCTCTTGGAACAATTTCCCAATGATGATTGTTTCTTCCAGGAAAAAAAAATCATTGGGCTTCACCCTGGGAGGGCACAATGAGTCAAGAGCACAGACACTTTATTTTGGAACAGACTGCCTAGTACTGTTCCTGAACAAGCAGTTATTTCAGTTAATGTCCATCTGTAGGCAAACTGCATATCTTAAGAAAGAGAGAAAGAAACTTTCACCTTTTTTCCCCCCCTCTTTTTTGTAGAAGAAGTAAAATCCATCAACCACATTTCTGCAAGGTGCTTTACACTCCCAGTCCAGATGCAAATTATAACAAGTTAAATGAATGTCTCACAAGTTTTGATCTCTGCAGTGCTGATCTCATCCAAAGGCCTTTGTCTCCTGCCCCAGGGTAGAAATAATGCTTATCAGCATTGATGTACTTTTATCTTGCAGCAGGGCAAACAGGAGACAGAAGCCTGCAGCATTTTAAGCACTGTTATGTAGCAAGGGCTACGGGATGAGGTGACCAAAGTAAAGCCTGACTCTGGAAGTTGTTCTCCTTATCTACTGCACAAAGCTGCTGTACCAGTAAGTCATATCCAGAAATATCTGTGTATTTTAACTCTACCTTAAAGATCTGTCTAATTAGCCCAACACAAAGTTAGCACATTAGCTCCACTTCAGCAGACTGAGAGTATTTATTACTGAGAGAACTCCTATCAGAAACCTTGGAATTTTTACAATACATTTTTGTCCATAATTTTTGGAGCTACAATAATGTAATACCACACTCCCTCCCCAGATAGCTGCAGGGTCCCTTTTAATGAATAGGAACAAACAAACTATCCAGCTAAGCCCAGAAACATGACCCCTATCAAAAGCAGAATCAAAAAATACCCCGAAACAATATACATATATGGAGAACAAACTTTTCTTGTTCTTCCAAAGATTAACTCAGCAGGTATTTGGCATTCAAAAAATTCTACAACAACAGAAATGATTTTGTGTTTGAAGAGGTTTTCTTTAGCATTATTATTGCAATTACTTTGGAAAAGAAAAGGTTTTAGAAAACAAGTCTGAAATATTAATCTAGGTAACAGTCTGTACAGCCAGTGCTCCTGTGCTCTCACTAAGTGACAGTCCGTAAAGTCTTTTATGGTTTTAATCTAGAACGTTTTTCAAATTTCCTGGCCATTAAATACCAGATCCTGATCAACATTTACTGCTCAGTCAGCAAGTGGCATTTTCCTTTTCTCCACAGAATAGTATCTGATGATTCCTGCACTATATTGGGCATGGAATAAACCTACCCTGAGCTCATACAGGAAGGGACACAGCCATACAGTGGAGATACTGAGATGTTTGTTTGCCCCATACTGAGTACCACAGTTTTGTAATCCTTCTGTCAAACTCAGAGAGAGGAATGACTTGGAAAACACCTCCACCTCCTCTGGGACCAGGTAGGACCTTTCCACCGGTTCACCAGTTTTATGGGAGAGAAGACTGGAAAGAAAACAGAGCAGCTGGCAAACAAGTGTTCAAGTTATGCTTTCCCTCTCCCCTGACCACACTGGTTGCTCTACCTCCCTGCCTCACAGACTGACAGGATCCAAGTGGCACAGACCAGCACCACTCCAGCCATCAGACTGCCCAAGGTAACCCAGGGCAGCCGGGGACAGGCAATTCCCCATGCTTTGCATCTGTACAACACTTCCAGCAGAGGCTTGTGAAAGTAAGCAATCCCTCTGGGCTGCACTTCCCTCTCAGTAAAATTGAAATTATCTATTTAGACTACCAGTGCCCTTTGGCAGGGATTGTCTGACAGTAGAGTGTAGCACAGGCTGCTCTGATCTTCTTCAGGATATCAATGTACCACTACAAGTCAAGAAATACTACGTGCATGACAGAGTTTATAGATCCTGGTGCTGCTTTTAGTGATCATTACCTTTAGGTGCATTGAGCTTTGAGCACTGGCTACCTGTCTGTGAAAGAGTCAGCTCTCTTGGTCACCTACATCTGAAGTTCCATTTAGAAGCATTAAAGCTAGCGAAAGCAGAAGCCAACACTCCACAGTTCTGTGTTAGAAGACTGGAAGAGTACAAAGAAATCGGCACTGAACCTTGAAAGTAATACAGATTGCTTGTGCAGGCTACCCATGATGGGTTCTCCTAAGGGTTCCTGTTGCAAAGTATAACATTCCTTTAGTCAGTATTATGGGATAAGATGGGAAGGCAATGAAAATACGAAATAACTTGGTCATCCCTCCCAGAGATGGAGCTTCAAAGCAAGCATCAGGAATTTTCCGCTTCAAAGCAAGTATCAGGAATTTTCCAACTTTTTATTAATGGAAAATACAGTCTCCACATCAGTACTTTTTGACAGAAAGGCTTGCTGTTGACTTTTTTTTTTTTTCCCTTTCTAATTATTTCCCCTAGGAAATCTGAAATTACACTGCTCATCTCAGCTTGGATCCAAATGAACCCAACACTTCCTTGGAGTGAACCTTTCTCTGTGTGTGGGTAGCATCACAGCAGTCTGTCAAGAAGCAACTGCTCCCATTCCCTTCACCACTCTGATCCATCAGAGCTTGGGATTTTTAATTCTGTTGTAGGGTATATATTGCTTATGGATGCTCCAGAAAGAGAATGAGTAATAGGATGAGTGTGTCTTGGGCTTGAATTGGGGGGCTTGTGCTACAGAGGATTTATTGATTCGAAACAAGTCCCAATATGAGTCACTATGCAGAAATGTTACACGGAGGTTTTTATTTGCAATCTTGCACAGTGCGAATTGCTCTAGAGTGTTGCAAATAAAATTGGAGCAAGTTCATTCTGCACAGTTCTGATGAGAAATTGCTTAGGGTTTTTACAGATGTTAAGGGCACATGACCTCTGGCTCAGCAACACAAGAGCGATGGCAGTGACCCGAGGAAGCAGGCAGGCTGCAGGCAGTGTGGGCAGGGGAGCACTGCCGCCTCCTGACAGATCTGCTCACTACAGAGGAGGCCTGGGTGGAATCAGGGCTGGCTGTGCACAGCTGGAAGAGTATGTGACACAGCAATGGGAGAAAGGTCTAGTTCAAGGTCAACCTTAGACAGCCTACAGGGGTAATTAAAGACTGGTCATAAGAACTAATCACTTTAAGTATTTTTATTGTTCACTGCCTGCCTATGTGTTAAGAAAAGTGCTTACCTACTGGGTTATCAGCTTGGAATTTTCTCAGCACAGGAGTAACCTCTGTACCTACACCCACACTCCCCTCCACAGCACTGCCTGAGGATCAGAAGCATCTTCCATTTCTATAGTCACCTGGGCAGAGCAAGTTGGTGGCAGCCATATGTTGACAAGGGTTTGGATACCAAGGTGAACAGAGCAATCCAAGATTTTACATGGATGACACTAAGTAGCCCTTCACAGATAATTGTCCTGCTCTGATCTACAGCCACCAACCAGAGAAACAGAGGTGGCTCAAAATTATTTCATATCCGTTTTGAGCCCAGCTTTGCCTTCTCTGTATTTCAGCATTTAACTCTCTACATTGCATTATTTAGCTCTGCAACTCTGAGCATATCATCCAAACTCTCTGCCTGAACACTGCTGCAGGGAGGAGGAACAGAGCAGCATGCATTTCTGTAGCTTGAAGCTGATCATGGAAACACAGAGGCCTGCAGTTCCTGAAGACTGCAGGTGAGAAAGTAACTAATTTTTCCTGGCTGATTTTCCTTCCCTTACCAGCCTCCTAATGACTTCTACGCCTTTGTTACTCTTAGGGTCCAATTGATCAGGCTGCTAGGAAGAGCAGAAAGAGCAGCTAGGGCAAAGAATTCCTGCAGGATTGCATAGGCTGATGTTACTTAACAGACAGATGCAAAGGCTGTTCTGAATGTTGAAAATATTCAGCATCTGCTTCAGTTCTGGAAAGATAGAGTTGTTTTTTTTTTTTCTTAGTTACCAGAGCAGGCTACTAAACACATGTCTTTTTCTTATTAACATGAGGAGCTTTTGTGTTAGTTCCAGTGCCTGATTGTCCAGTGTGATTAGAACTGCCAAGAACAATAACCCAGGAAATTTCATTTTCCACAACATTTTAGCACTGGCTGACTTGGTGGAATCCCAGCAGTGAGCTGTGAGCAATGATATATGAAGTGAAAAATGTTTGCCCTCCCTCCCAAGCCTCTCTGCACACGGCATAGACTTCCTGCTCACAATCCATACTGAGGTCATGGGTTGTGCTGTCAGACTGAGCTCCAAAGTAGATCCTGTCTGCGTATTTGCCAGGTGGTTTTGATACCACTGTGGCCAGATAGATAGCAAATTACCATCTCAGAAGAAGTTCTCCCTATTGCTAGTATTAGTTTCAGACCAGAACCTCCTGGGAGATAATACCAAAAGACTGGCTTGAGGCCCAGGGATAAAGATAACTTGCCTTAAATTTGTGTTTGCTTAGTTTATGTTATAAGGAAATAGCTCTGTATCTAGTCACAGCACATTATGTAGAGCAACCTTTAAAGCAGCCTCAAATGCCATATTCCAAGGGAAGTGGATGGACTATAGCAAAGTTTGTCTGGCTTAAAAAGTTTGTGAGTAATGTGAAAGTGTGTCTGGAACAAGAGATACTGTAGTTTACTGTAGCATGGTCATTCTGAAAGCTGTTCATGTGGAAAGAATGAAAAACTATAGCAAGGTATGCAGGTAGGGTTCATAATAAGCCATAGCAAGCTTTCATCAATGGTTTTCACAGCTTCTCACTGCTCAGATGCCATTTCTGCATTCAGAGGTTAGGATAGAATAGGATGTGCAGATCCATTGATATTTTCCGTTCTTTTCACTGACTGACTTGAATAAGAACCACAGGCTCTGTGCCACAAATGGGAAAGGCAATTCTTCAAGCTTTCATGAGAAGTTGCTTAAATTATTAGTTTCAGCAGTAAAATGTTGGCTCTATTTACATTTACAGAAGAAAAAGTTGGGTATAAACTTGCCAACAACCGTACAGACTCTAAAAATCAGTTTTCCTATTGCCCCTGCCCTGCCCTGGCTACAGTATCTGCTAAATATGCAATAAGATTATTTTTTACTCTTAAAATCACACAAGAATGTCACCAATTATACTATTCTTCTCATATAGAATGAAGCAGAAACAGATCAGTAGTTAAAGCAGAGATTCTCATGGGGGGGTCTTCTCAAGATCTTTATGTTTTATTGTATTAATATTTGAAGTCTATTCTGAGTATCCAGTTTAGCTGAAAAGAAGTCACAGTCCTGATGGTGTTTTCCAATTTGTTTGTGCTTTTTATTTCACTTCTTTTAGGACCATGATTCTGTTTATTCAAAGGACACTGTTCTGAAAGCAATATCTGCAGATACAAGAAATACTGAAGACAGTGACAGAGGGTAGAAAAATATGAGTTCCATAACCCTTCACCTCTATTCCTTTTCCATCTGTCTATTGGTTTTACAGAGGAAAACAAAGGAAATTCTATTGTCTCGAGTTTGCCGGTGCAAAATAAATCAAATATAATTCTTGGTTCCCTCCCCCTCTCAAAAGAATACACTAGACTCTGCAGCAGCAAGAAGGCTTTGGTTTTGTTAACCCTTCCAGGGCTCATGCATTCTTAGTGATCTTAACCTCCACCTTCTAGTGACATAAAATTTCCACTATTGACACCTCACAAATGAAAGCCAGTTAGCACTATGGGTAGGAAGAAATCTTTTCCAATAGTATACTAAAGAAGGAAATTTATATATTTTTATTCTTATATTAGACCATAAAAAAATTCCCCAAAAATACATTCTTCTATGACAAACAGTGAACACTGGGTGTACATGGTTGGAACAGGAAACCTGAGTCTCCAGAGTCACAGCTTCTGCTGCTCAAAGCTATTCCTGGCAGCATCTCATGCCAAAATGACATTCCTATACTAGGCCACATGAGTTAGCCAACGTGGTCAATCTGCAGGCACCACTTCTTTCAGAGTATTATCTATACCAGGATAATGACCTGGTGGCTAGTAGCAGCTGAAATACTGCTGTGGAAAGAGGTATCACTGAAATCAAGTTGGTCAATAGAACTCAGGATGACTGTCAACATCAAACTACCTCTTTGTGATTTGTCTCTTTGACTCTTGGAAGAAATTTCAGGAATAGGGCAAATAAAGTCCATATTAACCAAGCATGGGCTTGCTGTGAAGGTTCTGTGATCTCCCTTGGACTCATATGCCTCTCAACAGCTGTGCATATATAGATATATACATGCTGTACATAAATATCTATGTCTACATATGTATATTTGCAACATTTTTTCTGGGGTTGTTCTCTTTTTACAGTCTGTTAATGTTATGTGATGTTCTTGGATCAGAATCATACTGAAAATAAATGTCTCCTGTAAAGAAAGCTGTATATCCCTTCAGAAAGAGTAGTATAAATTTACAGACTGAGCATACTGGTAAACTTTTTGAGTTCAGTAAACCAATGAAAATGTTTCAAGACAAGTAAAATTTAGGCAAGCACTGAATTTGGAAAGCAGAGCTCAGGAAGCTGACACATCCAACAAATGCAACATGTGGAAATATTTTAAGACTGGAATCTGGGGCCACAGCTGATAATATAGAATTCAATACTCCTGGTAACCTGTAAATTTCCCATGGAAGCCAAAATCTCAAATACAGAATTTTAGAAGAGCATAACCCATTCTACTGACAAGAAACACATGCAACCTGACCATAACCAGCATCAGTCTCTCGAGATAGCTTTTGCTTTTGGCTATATCTGTCCCACAATCTCCTCTAAGGCCTTTAGACAAGACAGCATTTCCTTTGAACCCCTCAACATCAGAAGCAAACCTTCAGACAGACTCCCCCTCCTCACAGAGTGATCACTACAGAGGAAGACAGCACACTTTCTCTCTACCCAAGGACTGATCTTAAACAATTCTGCTCTAGGCTCACAAAGCAATCCCCAGCACAAGCTGGTTTTTACCTTTAAGCCTCTGTTGAAGGAGAATGACATTGATTTTCTAGAAGAGTCTGCCTTTCTTAAACATTTTTGTAATTTAATCACAAAACAAACAAGGTCCAGAAACCTAAATTATTTTGTGTTCTTTGGCAAATTTTCAGCCAAAACAATTCATAAGGTTTGGCAGTTGTTGAACTGGCAAGAAAAGTCTTGGTTTTCCAGTTTTCCCCTTTACCTGGGTGTTGCTAAACTCATCAGTTAAGGAGCAAATAAATTCAGCTGCAAAAGGATGACTAGGGAAAACCTAGGCCTACTGCTGAGTGGAAAAGGGTCAAGAAAGACAAGAAGGATGATCCAGGGAACTACAGGCCTCATCCTGATCCCTGAGAAAATGGTGGAGCAAATAATTCTGGAAACTATTTCAAAACATCTAAAGGACAATAATGTGATAAGGGGTAGTCAGTGTAGATTAATGAAGGGGAAATCACTCCTGACCAACCTAATAACCTTCTGTGATGAGATGATAGGTTTGGTGGATGAGGGGAGAGCTGTGGATGTTGTTTATCTCAACTGTAGTAAGGCTTTCAGTGCTGCCTTCCATAACATCCCTATAGAATAATTAATGAAATGCAGGAGAGAGATAGACACAGATACAGATAAACAGGATATATACATATAGTATACATAGAAGAAGTCAAATAAGAAAAAGATTCAATTTGTTTAGCAGTACTAGTTCCACTCCTTTTTTAGCAGATATAAAAACCTTTTAAAACACTTGCAAGGAGCAAGAAACGTTGACATGGTTGAACCAAAATCACCACTTGTTATTGTTTCCTTCATTGCTATTACCATCATAATAAAAGGCAGAGGATTAGACAGTGTAAGGCTTCAGTATGGGTGGTGACATAACAGAGCCACCATTTCAGATGACAAAGGCACACACTGATTCTCAATACTGACATTAGCCTGCAAAGTCATTACTGTCTCCTTTGTCTGCCTCTAAACAGTACAAGGCTTCCTAATCCAGCTAACACAGGAAAGACGAAGCCACCTGAGAATGGACCAGACTTCAAAAGAGGTTGATATCTAACTACCTGAGTGCTGATGCAACTGGACGAAACCAACAGATGTTTAAGGACTGAGTGGGCCTGAATCCTGAAGCAGGAGGCCCAAGATCTTTGCCAGGAGTAAATACTGACAGCAATAGCACCATCAGACCTTAAAAAAGACATTGCATTGTCTTTCAAATCCTGGGATCAACCTGCCTGGGGGCTGTGAAGAGAACTTAATTCTTGTTTGGGCTGCAGCTGCTGAAGACATCACACATAACACATTGCTGCCTTTTATTCCTATGAAGGGAATAATTCTTCACATAGGCACCGAGTGGTCTTTGAGAAAAGAGAGCAGTACTCTACACCTTGGCAAGTGTTGAGTTCCTGACTGCCACTTCACAGACCACCATAGTGCAAAACTCCCCACGATGCTCCAATGTCAAGGACTTGCCTAACAGTCCACAACATAGACTCTCTCTGAGCCAAACTCTAGAGGCCACAAGAAATGAGTTGCATAGTAGTGTGCAAATACAGCTTGGGGTGGGCTAAGCACAGAGCTGCAAAGCCAAACAGATGCTAACACTTGCATTAATACTCCCCAGAGCACCCAGACCTGCAGCTCCAGGGGATCCCTATGCTGCCCTTTAAAAGTAAGGCTTGCAACTGAAGAGCTACAACACTGTTTCAGCATTAACAGTTATTAAAAATGAAAAAAGCCTGTCTACCTTAATCACCAAAAATGCCAATTTGCAGGACTTATTAAAGCTCTTTTTAAATGCAAACCTCTCCCATTTTTAACTTGAGACTTACAAGATCTTTCTGCAGTTCTGTATCTGCCAAAACCCTGCCTCTTTCTTTCATTTGCTCTCCCCTCCCTCCTTCTTCCTTTTCTCACATACATATCATTTACTCAGAATACAACCTAATTACAGTTTGTGCTTATCTGAAGGACCTGCTCCACAGCTTCAGTTAAGGGGATAGTTTGAATTAGCATGGACAAAGACCTTGCAAGAGAGAGAAAGACCAATTGTTAGACTTGCAGTAATGAGCAGAATCCACTGGGGAAGGTAAAAAAGGCAAGGCAGCATCTCCTTGAGTCTTGGATCTAAACGGCTGTCATTGCAGGTGTGGGGTATGGCTTATTGTTGTAGCTGAAGTTAGTTTCCCCTCTGTTAAACTCAGTTGTTTGTTTGGCTTTTTTCCCTGGCCTAATCTTACACAGAAGTAAGTGGTGATTTCGCTGGAAGCAATGCTGTGTCCTTTGTTGCTAACCATAATGACAGTGTTTGCTGTGCTTCTAGCCAATATCCTAAAGAGACTCCAGAGAAATCCTTTTTTCCTCCCTCTCTGTAGTCTCACAGAACTAGTTTTACTTTTCTCTTTTTTAAGACAACTTGAAAGAAACAAGCACAGCACAGCACCGGAAAGTGTCTGCAGTAAAATGCTTTGCCTTTGAAAGAAATCTCTGTGAATCTCTGGCACTTATGAACAAAAGAAAGGAAATGGAAGGTTAAGAAGGGCAGAGCATCTGCTTACATTGTGATTGTTGTCTCCTTCCAAATATCAAGCTCTAGAAGGCCAGAGCTCTAGTTCTGACTGTGAGTATCTTGGCTTGTGTCAAATGCTCTTCATGCACCCACAGACTTCAGCTGGATTTTTGCTATCGACTTCTTTGGAAGTAGCACCAAGCATCAAAACCTGCACTGGATTAATCTTAGTATTTAAGGATTAATAAAAATGATCCCAAATGTTGCAAATTCTGCAACCATCCAACACCTGTAAGTGCACAGCACACTCGCAACAGACCCAAACTCTTTGCCCATGCCCATGTCACCCTAGCAAAGCAGTGCAGAGACATGCCCCCAGTGCTGTACACCCTTCTGCCAGACAGAAAGCACACCATGTAGGAGCAGTTGCTTGATTTTGTTGAAGCACTGGTGCCTAACATAAAGCCACAGTCCATTCACTGTGACTAGGAAATGGCTGTCATGAATGCCATAAAGGAATGCTTCCCAGGAGCAGCTCTAAAAGGCTGATGCTTCCACCTGGTTCAGAACATGAGGAAGCATCTGGTGTCAATAGGTGCTCTTCAAGAATTTGACACATATGGATATATATACTATGAGTCAGTATAGCTTTATGGGTGAAAGATGACTTGGCTGTAGAAATCTTGGGAATTTCCATCTACACAGCTACCACAACAAATGAGAGAAATGCAGTAGACAGGAAATAAGAAGGATTCAATTCTGCCTTCACTTGTATTTATGCAGTTGAGCTGAAATCAGCAGGCTCACTTTTCTCTCATAATTATTCTTTTCCCCCAGTAGTCCTTCACTAAGCTTAAATACAGTTACCTCTCTCATACCAAGGTAAGTGAAAGGGGAATGTTCACTGATCTGTTAGTAACCCATAAACAAGAGAAGAATGTGGCTGGTGGAATTTTGAAAACATTTTGTATTACATTTTATTGGAAGGAGTCATAAACTGAAGAGAATAATTATGTTTTAGGGAGTTAAGTAGTTCATCATAGGAGTGTTGTCTAAGAAACTGAAATTAGCTGCACCACAAAGTCTTATTGCCAAAAGGGATATCTCCCTGCTGTCTTCTGTTCTACAGTTGCAGCATTTGCACTGGTGCTTTACAGGCTCTTGAAGTCTGTGGGAAGATTCCCACTGATGTCATTGTGGTTTGGATCACTTCCAACAGACATCTTTTACCTTTCCAGGTAGGTGAAGTCATGGAAAGGTTTGCATTCCATAAATTCCCCCAGATTTCATAAAGTAATACCACAAGTCCTGAGATAACCTCATCTCTTATCGAGTACTACATCAACTATACCAACTATAGAAGGAGTTGCAAAGTTACCCATTCTGAATGGTTTAAATAAGAGTATCACATGTAAGATGTTTGTATCTGCTGACAACACTGAAAATGCAAATATGGTTAAGAATGAAGACAGAGGTGCATTAGAGATATTCTGATCTTTTAGGAGAATGAGACAGAAAACAGAAAGTATTGCTTTTTGGGGGGGCAATGATCTAAACCAGAAAGGGTTTAATAAATTAATTTGCTATACAATATGATGGCCAAGAAATGTTTAGAGGGCTATAATATGAAAATCTCTGAAACTATCTGCCCAGTAAATGAAAGTTATAAAATAAAGAAATAAGAAGGATGTGATAAGAATGAGACAGAAAAGGAATCAAGGGAATTATGTTGTTGCCACATACAAGGCTCTGACCCACTCTTCTGGAGAATGCTGAGCCAAATTCAGTTCCAAGTCACACTGGTACCACTTTTCTGTCCCTAAAAGCTGTCTGTGCTATTAACAACTGAAGAATCTGTTCCATTTGGGTAATTTTTCTTTCCAGAAAGGTTATTCCAGTTGTGTAGAATATGCCACAGCAAGCTAATAAGATAACTCCAGGAATTAGGAATATTTCTTTTAAGAAAACACTTGTGATCATGCAGGTAAGAATTTTTCCAATGGCTCTAAGGCAGAACTAGTTCCAAAGTGATTTCTTGAGACAAAAAATAACTATTGAGGAAATAAAAATAATACACCAAGCTGTAAATGCTCACAAAGCTCTTGCTTCTCTTGGCTTCTCGGAGTCTGCATCCTAGAAAAGTGAAGAAATTTGCAGTAAAATAGAAATGTGAAACTCACAGGAAGGTTTGCTGAAGTTTCCAGTAAGTCTGTTATTTTAGAGCACAGTGGGGATAAATACAACAGCACTATGGGGAAATCCTGCAGTGCCAGGTGGCATGTAGCAGTGTAAACCAACGACAGCACTGCCCTAGACAATTCACTCATGACCATGTCAGCTCTATACTGCAAAACCTCGACACTTCCTGCCTGGCTTCTGCAAAGGGGTAACAAGCCAGAATATATAGGGTTTTATTCAGCTTGTAAAAATAACCTGCATTTCCTATTCATTATTTATAGGCATTCAGATTGCAACAAATGGTTCTGATGACCATAACAGTGCTTTTTTATTTGCAGGGAAATGGGTACATACAGCACAGAGGTAAAAATCCAGCTCTGCATTGATAGTGAGACACATATAAATCCAGTAATTATCTCTGGATTTGCTGAAAATGCACAGGGGGATCAGGAACAAGGGCTCTATTTTGTTTATGAAAGTAAAAGAACATCTCTTCCTCCTTTTGTTTTACTGGATCCATTTAGAGTGAAGTTCTCTGACCTGCTACTTGGTATGTAAAGCCATCCTTTGCAGAGAGAAGGTATATAAAGCCACAGAGCTTTTAGAGAAAGCAGATGCATGAGTAAAGCAAGAAGTAGAGGATTGATGCACAAAGCCAAAAATTTGTGAAGGAATTTGCAAGGAAGGAGAAAGCACATTGTGCCAGCCACACACACAAAAATAAAAATGGCAGGGAGAAATAGAGGAGTGGGAATAAATCTAAACTCTTGCTGAGATTTCTGGAACATGGACTTCAGTGGCAGGAGTTTCATTTAGAACATAGATGAGTCTTAACACTATAGCATCCAGTGAGTTATATGCAGGTTTGAGAAGCCATTTCTCCATTCACAGGCCTTACTGAAGGCAAGATGACTTCTGACAGAGAAAGCTAGTTCCCTGCCTTTGCACCTCTTAAGCCCTCAAGTCAGCACTACAAGTGACACATAGGTTTTGTGCAGACTTTCTGCAGGCAATCTGCCTGCAGTCTGACTACAAGGCAAGCACTCTCTTGAGCAGTAACAGTTGTCCATAGCACGGCTGTTCAAGCAAGACAAAGTTGGATCAGAGCATGAGTCAGTTCAAGGTGGGACCTTCATGCTCTCCCAAAAAAGAGGAGTTATTCTCTACATAAAAATTTAATGGCTGGATACTGCCTCTGCACAGTGAGACAATCCAGTTAGATTTCCCTGTGTTTTGTTATGTGCCATTGATAGAACACAGGAGATGGTTGGTGGTTAAGGTCCTAGAAATGCTAGCACATGCAATCACTTTTCATGAGCTGAATAAATATTTTTTGAAGTGACTACTGTCCTTCCTCTTTCTGCATCTTTGCTAGCAGTGGAGGGGTGTTGTAAACAGAAAAGACAGTGAGCAGTATGACTTTCCTCAGTCTCAGGATGAAAGCAGAAGGTGCTGAATTAAATAAACATCTGCCCAGGCAAATAGCAAACAATGTGTTTGTCTAGTAAACTGAGCAAACAGGACTTGGAAGTCACAGAGAGGAGAGGATCAGACAGAGGAAGCCAAGATGGCCATTTTGCCAGATGACTTTTCTTCATGCTCCAGCAGTCATTGTTGTAATTATGAGGATCTCTGGGGAACTGAGGAGTCTGAATTTTTGTTGCTTTAGAACATTGCCAATAAAATATAAAAATTGCCAACACAGTGAAAACATTCACATGCAAAGGAGTTTGTTGGGGTTTTTAAGCTGCAAAACGTCTATTGTGCAAAAGAAAAATCCACTCTAGGTTCTCTCATCACACAAATTTCAAGCTCATCAAAAGGGCCAGATTAACTATCTGGCAGGAACTGAGGTCTGGTGTTTATTCAAAGGTGAGGCACACACATTAACAGTGCATGTTTTCCTGCTAACATGTCTCAAGCCTGCCAAAAATGGCAGCTTTGAGATCAGAAGGTTAGTGACTCTTCATGGACCTGCAGAGTCTTCCAGCCAAGGTATAAGCAAATTAACATGAGGCTGTGAGGAACACTGAGAATACCTCACCATAGCAGCAATGGGTTATATATAATTTTTAGATTTACTGCAAGAATTCTCTAGATCAGGAATAGCTCAGGAACACCTAATTGCACATCTTATGCTCATGTGAGACACCCAGTTTATGAAATTATACAGATGTATGCACAAAACCTGAAAGCTCTATCAAGGGCTACATTAATTGCATGCCTGTGGATATGACAGGCAAATTTGCACTAATGTAAAATGAGGCAAGGATGGAAAGAGTAGTCCATCACCCTCCACACTGGAGAGGTTCCTTCTCCCTTGGCCTTTGATAGATACAGAGTGAGCACGTAGTTCAGAATAAACCTCCATGCCCTCACATTGATCAGCCTTGTTAGACCTTTGCTTTGCAGCTATTAGTAAGAGATGGAGTGTTAAGCAGGGCAGACTCTTCAGCACTGCTACAAACCAACCTTCTCCAGCTATTTTTCTTTTTCCTTTTTCAAAACCACTTCTATGCTGGGTCACAGCTTTCTCCCCTCTGTTGTCAACTTTCATGAGAATTTATACATTATTTTGTACTTAAGAGCTCTAAATATGGATGTTTAAATCAGTTTGCAGCCCTGAACTTCAGCTTTCAATAAATGATGGCAAGTGCTGAACATATGGCTCCCATGTGCAATGTTTTCTGATCCCTGAAGAGCTCCATATAAGGTGTAGTCTGAGACAGTACATTCATTCAGTGGCAGCTAGAAGCAGACACTGACCCCACAGACACTGAATGAAAGAAACTAAGCTTGGAATTTCCTGCCTTTATTAAATTTTCTCTTTTTCTTCCCCCCTCCCCCCAATTATTTTTCCATCACTCTTATATTAGGACATAATTTTTCTCTATGTTAAAAGCAATGCTGGGCCTTCAGCCACTGATCTTGTTCCTGTCCTTCAGCAGGCAGGAATATGTGTATTTTATTGAGACAATCAAATTAGTTAACTATCAAAATACTGTAAATGCTAATCACTGTTGTAACCTTCAGTGGTGATTGACAATAACTCAGTTACTACTTCCTTTGACTTTAATGACTAGAATAGCTTTTGCATGAATTTTTTTGTTATGCCTCAATGATTTAAGTGTATGACATGCAGGGAGGGGTATATTTCTTCGCTCCCCTGTTTCAGGAAACCTCTGCAGGCACTGAAAGGAGAACAGAATTTGCAAACTGGGGGAAAGAGAAACAGCAACAGGAGCTGGTGGCTGATTTCAGACATTCTAGTCACACAGCCTTTGGTGGAGCATACATACCCAGTGCCTTGTAACAAAATGAGAATTTCATTTTGTTTTTGAAATGCTGTTATTACATTCAGGAAATTTGCAAAGGCACCTTGACAGAAAATGATCCAATATCTGAACTTCCAGTGCAACAACATTTACTTAGTAAATGACATTTTAATGCAGAAAGTCAAATTTGCATACTAATTAAAATTTTCCTTTAAAACATTTAGACTTTTTGGCCTTCCCACCTACCCACAGTGACAGAGATTAAAAGATTTTTTTATTAAGTCCTGTCAAACAAAACACACTTTTGTAAAGTGCTACAGTACAAAGTAGCACTTTCAACCTATTTTCTAGTCATTGAGAATTTAGGCAGTGGAAGCATTTCCACATGCTGCTTAATCTCAGAAAGGCAGCTGATGGCAGAGAGATGGGAAAGATTGGGGTTTCTCCCTCACTAAATTTACACACTGTGGGAAAACAGCTTCATGTACTGCATGCTGGGTAATAAAATAAAAGACATCACGCTTGTAAAACTACTCTGGCTCTTTACTAAGAGATTTATAGAGATGCTGCAAGTGAGAGTAACACTTCAGCTGTCTTCACCTTGTTTGACTTCCAGGCAGGGCTAGAGGGTGATTTGGGTAAAGCAGGCAATAAATAGTCTAAGATGGCAGAATGAGGACGTTACAATCAGACTGCAGGGAAGGAAACTGCTGAGCAGATCTCTCCCAGCCTGTTCTTCCCAAGCAGCCTGGGGCTTCTAGACGAAATCAGCTCCTCAGTCCTGGCTCTGAGTGACTGTGGACTGTGCAGGCTGCTGCCTTGCTAACCTCCAGCTCCACGCATGTCCAGGCACTGAGCAGAGGCTCGCAGCTCATCAACATCACAGGGCACTGTGAGTAAGGGAGGAAGAGGAGGAACGAAGCCAGAACTGCATCCTTTTTCTGAGGCTGCCTTTTTTAAAAAAAATCAACCACTGAAGCAAAATTCCTCATATAATAATTTCCTGGCCATGCAGTTTCTTACTGTGAAATGACCACTGCTGTATCTTTTAGTGGAAACAAAAATATTTCAGGAGGATCAAGACAAACTTGTTACACCATTTTTTCCAGTCCCCTCTTCGTACGTGCCTGTTAGCAGCAATAACTTCCTAAGATGTGGCCTCCCCACAAACCACGAGGATCACTACAAACAGGCAAGCAATTCACTAAGCTACTAATGGTTTTTGCTCTTTTGTTAAGCCAAGAACTGAAAGCTTTGCTTCTGTTTTGCTTGACAGGACAACTTCAACACTCTTCAAAGGCTGTTTTTCTTTGAGAGAATGTATATTCATTTCTGTGTATGATCAGACTTGTCTATTCTCTGCTGTATTATGTGAGTAAAAGCACGTTTACACCAAGTACTGAACTTGCCATAGCCGTTAGAGCCACATGGCACAGTGTGCCACAGTGTTCAGGGTGTTCCCCAGCAGGTTATCAAACATGACAGAGAGAGGGACAAGTTGTGAGTCTGTACTTTGTCCCACATCTGGAATCACCTCCTCCCTGAGGACTGCAAGTGTCCTCCTGGGCTCAGTCTTACAAGGCACATGGGAGTTTTTCCTTCCCTACCCTGCAAGCAACTTCAGATCATGTTCTCCATGCCTGTGCAGTCTCACAGACTACAGCAGCCACACCTACTACACTCAAGTTTTACTGCAGTGAAAGCTTAACATCTCACAGGTTCCTTCTGTAGTAAAACTGTGCCAGCAATGTATTCCTGTAACAGTCTGAGAATTTTACAAGCTCTGCTGAAACCCTGATAGAACCATTTCAAAGACACCTGAGAGGCAGATCCTACAAACACTGCAAGGCTACAAACATTTAAGTCATTGGCACCACCCTAACATCACTGAGGACCCAGTCACATCAGTGTGGATTCCAGAACTGCTCAGACAGACATACTTTCCCTGACCTTAAGGACAAAACAATATTCCTGGTCTTTCTTCCTGGTGACACTTAGGCCACCTTTTTCTACTCTGCCAGATGTCTCTCAGTGAAACTAAACTGCATTTATCTTAAATGCCATCATAGGGTTTCCCTGCACAAATACAATCTTGCAGTGGTGCAAACAGGGTAGCTCCCTGGAATTAGCTCATCTGGAATTAATTATATCATTAATTAATCATATCATTGTGAAGAACAGAACTAACTAGACATACCTCAATTTGTCCCAGGAGGATGGGACGAAGCTCTGTCAGCAATTAATCTTCTCCTCTTTGTCCCATATCTCATACCTGGGTTATGTGCAGAAAGAAAGGCTACTGTGGACTTGTGGAATAGGGCTAATTTCTGATACCCATCCCTACCAAAGCAGCCTGGCCTTTAGATCATCATCCTCTGAGCACACAAATACCACAAACAGCTGTTCTTAGAGAAAGGGAAAATTCTACACAACACAAGGCACTTTGTAATGCAGGTAAGGTCTTCCACAGAAGGAGTTCCAGTGATACAAATACTTCATTGAAAATTATATCTAAAAGCAAATTATACCCACAAAATGTACTATCACAGCCCAGTCCTTAGGCCAAAATGTGAATCAATTCTCTGTTGATGTTGCCTTTTTTGCCAAATAGTTAATTCTTAAAGAACAGAATGGGAATTTTTCCCCCATAATGATGAGTACTCAATTGCTTCCTTTAATGTCTTTCTCTGCAAAGCTCTGACTATTCCATTAAAAGGTACTAACAATCTCCACATCCTGAAAAATTCTCAAATATTTTCACTTGATTCCCCTACCCTGGCTACTTTTCCTTGATGATGATGATAATGATGATGATGATTCAGAGGTCTGAAAGGATATTTCAAACACAAGCAACTCTTCTGGTTTTTTGGTTTTTTTTTTTGATTTCCATACAGCTCATAAACTCACAAGTCTAGTTGTCCCCTTCCTCTTCCTTACTCTCCTCCTTATTTCCTCCCTTACAAATTTAACAAAGCAATATCCTTTACTCTTTTGGGACAGCTTTCTACCTCCAGGGTACAGTAACAACTCATTTAATTTAACCCTTTGGAAAATAATGTTTTGACATGATGTTCTGACACATCTTCAGCTGCAAGGAGAGCAGGTGCAACAATGGAATCACACAAAGGAAAGCTGAATACTCTTATTTTTGTCTTGTTGAAAGAGCCCTGTTTGCCTTTAAAACAGAGAAAGGAACTTTGCAAATACTCCTAGTATGTTGACACTTTATTTCCATGTAGGGTAACATTTGTAACTTTGTTGTCTCCGGAGGGGACTTGAACATCAAAATCACTGCGGCTGATGATGTCAGTTGCAGCCAGGCATATACAACCCTTGGGCCTCAAATCTTAATTATATGTGCTATTGTTTACAGCTTATAATTATTGATGTTAATTTACTGAGTGCTGTTACACTTCTAGCCCCAAGTTATGTTTTTGGCATGTTAATCCATTTGCATGCAGATGTGTCTGATTGTACAGGCTGAAATTAAAGAGTATTTTTCACTTTAATTTCATTTGACTTTGCCATGTTCTACATGAGCTCAAAAATGTAATTTGACTATTTCTAATAATGTTATAAATATTGTTGGTATTATTTGACATAATAGCAAGAGAAAAATAGTTTGCCCATCTGCACAACACAAAGCCATGTTTGTGTCACGTGCTTCAGCAGGCTGCTGAAACCACCAGAGGGCAGAGAGTGGAAAGCCCAACAGGTCTCCTCCTGCATGGAACACCTTCCCACCTATGGCACTTAGCTGTGTGAGTCAGCTTCAGGTGGGAGACAGAGAGAGGGAAAGGTTCATAAATAGCTCAGGAGTGTGCACTTGATTGGGTTGTGTTTCATTTCAACAGGCTGGGTAATGAGCCCTGCTCCTCCTTCATTACTCACAGCCTGCAACAAACATCATTGCTCCCTTTGTCATGTCAACACCAGATGGCGATGGCTGCAGCAGACCATGCACATGGCATCTTAATGTCATGCATGTGACAGGTCTGGGCAGTCATGTGCTTCAGGGTAAGAACTTGCTTAAGCAAATTCCAAGTGAGGATTTATACTGACATAGCTGCATGGGGCTTTCTAAGGACTGAAGCCAACCATTTAAAGCATTTTTTACATAGGCCTTTAAGAAATTGCTTTTGACTTAAAGGATTATTGCTATTGCTGACTTACTCCTTTCTAATAGCTTTGCTTTCAGTGAAGGCTAGATAATTTTGTCTTCTTTAAGAAAAGCCATTTAGTTTAATGTTGAAAGTCTCTGATTCTACAATGTCTTTAGGCATGGGAACATGCGTAAACTTCAGTGTGCTGCCAGGTTCCCACAAGCTTCACACTACCCAAGAGCAGCTGGGTGTCAGAGGCTGTAAAAGACAGCAGAGCAACCTCTTGGTGAAGACAGTGTATTGGAAAGGAGGCAGCTCTGGGCTAAATTAGGGAACCAGGCACCATATCATGGGATGTGGGAGTGCCCAACATTCCAGCTACTCAGCTGGAGGAAGGAGGTGGTACAAACCCTTCCCTAGCCTTCCCACTTTCGGGAAAAAAATCCTAAGATGCCACATTTGTAGGAATCACCTTAACTAGGATAGGAAGTTTGCATTACAGCAAGATACCTAGCTAGTTCTGACACTTGTCAGAGCTGTGTCAGTGGTGTCACCCCTGGCAATGGTAGCTCCCACTGCTGTGTCAGGATACAAATCACTCTGAAGTTGTTCAGGTACCTACTGCAGAAACTCCTACGGTATAGCAGTGTTTTGTGCTGGCAGTGAGCTATCTCATCTCTGATGCAATTTGACTGACATTACAGTGAAGTTACAGACACTTTCCATGGGAATTAGGTGTCTACTTGCCATTTATACCTTTCTAAATCTCTCCCTAAGTGCCAAGAGAGAACACTGAATGTGAAATTACCCCCCTTTTAAAGTCAAAATAAAGAAGCAGATTTTTAGCAGAAGCTGACCCTGAAAGAAGAAAGCTGTTGTATAGTATAGAGAACAAGATCTTGATCTTCCACTCCTCTTCCTCTCTAGGTGCCACCCAGGAGCAGCTGAGAAAAACTGAGAGTTGAACCATTTGGCTTCTCAATTACTTTACTGCCAATTTTCTTAACAGAGGAATATGAAAACATAAACAAATAAAGAATACAAAATAAAAATAAAATAATTAAAAAAGAACAAAAGAAAATAATAAAAATCAGTGGCCACTGACATACCAATTACATGCATTGTCTAAGACATGGTAAAACACTCAGCTCATTTCTGCAAACACCAGCATTTCCAAATGGCTGAAGGGCCATTGTGGTTACAACATCCCAGATTAGAAAGCATCTCCAGCTTGCCAAAAATCTTAGTGCTGCATGACCTCAGACAGCAACTCCTAGCTTTTGTCATTATTATGGATGCACCAAACCTCCTCGATTTAAATTAAGAAGTGAATTTATTCAATAAATATTTTTGGCATTGGTTTCATCAAAATGTATACTTAATTCTCTTATTTCACATATAAGCCATGGCAACAGAGTTAATAAGTGTAAGGAAAAGTCATTCAAAAGAAAATTTTAGCAACAAAGGCAACATATTAAATAGCTTTCCAACATTATGGAACATTTTTATGGCTAAGAACAGGAGGAGACTAAGACACTTCTTTTTTCTGTTTTAATTAAACCAAAGTGTTAGATTTACTCTTATCCAGTGAAACAAGTTCTCTTCCTCCTCTGACTCCCTATCTTCTCCAATCGATAAATGTGTATTAATATCACTTGGTATTATTAATTTTAGAAGTAATGAACTAGAACTTAAGGTTCTACTTCATGCCTTTTCCTAGATCATGTTCCTAACCAAAGAGAAAGATGGTACAATTCAAGTAGTTATTTTTGAAAACAACAGGAGAACAGGAAGACATGCAATAACTTACAGAAGTATCTCTGCTCTCTGATGTGAAATCTAAGACCTTGAACAAGCAGCCCTTCCATCCCCCCCGAAATGGAAAACCACAATGAGATACACCAACCGAACACCCACCCTCACTAAAAACAGTGCTCTGGGACCAGAATTTTACTCCTTTCTCCTCCTTCACCATCTCCAGGCCAAAGCCTTCCTCTGTTCCCTGCCTGCAGCTAGTATGACAAAGGAATTTATACAAGTATCCCAGCAGGAAGAAATACCATTCTAGAAGGCATCCAAATTTATCAGGTTCTCTGGAAGGCCATGAGGTGTGTGAGATGCTTCAGCCAGTACTGCAAGTCCGTCCAGCATGAAGAATAATGTTCCTAATGGCACTATGCTACCAAACACTCATCATGACAAACCCTCACATGTGGATCATACCCTTATATCACAACAATTCTCTGCAGTAAAACAGGCTATTAGGAAGAATGATAATGTTCATAAACCAAGGTATTGAATACAAGTCAGAGGAAATATTCTTGCTATATAGAAGTAGTAGAGAAAAAACATTTATTGTACACATCTCTTATCAGCTTATTCTAAGCTGATGTGCTAGCAATGCAAGGTATAGGAGAGGGCAGACAATGACAGAGTGATGCTGGATTTTTTTTATCTTTTCCAGAGGAAGAGAGAATCTGAGCACTAACAGTTTTCTTATCTGGCAATACTTACAACTGAAGACATAAGATATCTCTAGAGCAGGCAAAGCAAAGCTATTCTTAAGAATATGGCACCGAGCATGCTCTACCTCCTGCTGCAGAAGACAGATGTGTTTCACTGGTGTGCTGACTAGGACACAAGTCATGAAGAAAAATCTAACTTTGAATCACAGGTATGAGAGCATAAAATTAATTTTATTCTGTGCTCCCTTTTTTGTCTTCATCATGACAAAGCCAACTGCAAAGCCACTCAGAAGAGTGTATCAACACTATTTTTTAAAGCCTGATTTTCCTAGCTAGAGAAATTCTTGGTTGTTGCAGTCAGTATCATCCAGAATAACTCCCTGACATGGAGGCACAGATGGAGACATATGTCTAGATTGCATCAGCTTCATCTATATTACTTCCCACAACACTGTAGGAACAGTTTATTCCAAAATACATACTTGGCACTTGCTTAAGCAGCAGTTTTGTCATCCCAGGTGTTGGTGAACTGTGAAGCCCTCTGAGATAGGGATTTGATGTGTCACCTACATGTAAACTGAGGCATAAAACAGCCCTAGGATTTAACCTGTGGCCATTAGGAAGGATAGAAAATGAATCCAGGACTCACAACTGTCATCTTTTTCAGGCTAAAAATCTTGCACCATATGAACAGGCCTATGGAAGAGAAGGAAAGAGAACACTAAGAAGTGCAGCTTCCCTGCAAAAGTGGTAACAAAGATGGATTTCCATAATGTTCGGCTCAGCACAAGCCCAAGCCTGCTAAGGCAAATGGGATTGTTACCACTGACTCCAACAGGAAAACATCTGGCTCAGTGCTGAGTGATTTTAAAAATGCTGCTCTGACATTTTAGGCCTGAAACCAGACATTTTCCCTGACATTATGAAACATAGCGAGGTAATATTACAAATAAGTGCAAAAAATAAATCCAACTTGGAAAACATAAATGACCTTTCGAAGCCTGAAATCATGTAATAATAACTGGCCTGACCCATTGCTGAGGTTTTATTGTTTGAGCTTCACTTACATTTTTGCCTTTCTCCCTTGGATAAATCGAAACAGTTAGGGACTAAAATCCCAGACCAAGTGGATGCCTCTTTACCAACAAAATGAAAAATATCTTGAAATAGTTCCAAATATCTAATTTGCTGGAGGGGAAATTACACAAAGGAAAAAACCCAAACCCTCTCCCCCTGAGTCCTCCAGGGTTTGCCTATATTGTTTGTTTCAGACAGCCCATTTCTAATGAATCCAATAATCAGCTGGGACTTGAACCTGCTCTGCCATCTCTCACGGTTCTTTCAGTTCCAGGAAAACTGAAGCAAATGATATTTTTCTTGCTCAGCATTAAAAAAGCCATAATAATACTAATGTTTACATTTGATTCCAAAACCAGTTTTGAGCTTCAGTCAAAACAGAGATGAAATTTAATACACACAAGGTTCAACCTTTTGGGAACCCATTATGTCTTTTTGGTTGGCTTTTCAAATCTGTTTCTTACCAAGAGCCCTTCTATCCCTAAACCTGTACTACTTTACCTAAATTGGGATTATTAGAGCAGTACCTACACCCAATACAGTTATTTGGGTATTAAGTCAGCATAGCATTTTAATGGCACTCTACCTGGACCCAGATGAGTAACTGTGCTATAGAAGTCTATTGCTAAAAAGGCTCATACACTATGATTTTTTTACAGCTCTGCTAAAAGTGTGTGGATCAGGGCTCAGCTCTTTGTGAGGAGACAATGTCAATGATCTTCTCTGAAAGGAACATCAATGTTATTTGCTTTGCCAGCTTCTTCGTCTTACAGGGATGCCATTCTAAGAGTACATTAGCATGCTAGGTGGTATCCTTTGGTGACAGGTTCCAGAGTGGTGTTTTTGTTGAATTGTAATTTAGCCCAGAACTTGGTATTTTAGTAAGAATTTCTGTGAATAACACCACTAAGGAAATGCAGCTGTTTATTGATTTGGGTACCGTGTACTCTACCTTCTCTCCCTCCCTTCCTATACTATACTCTTCCTATGCCTCTAACATCTTGTCCTCCACAGACACTCCCCTGGTCAGCTCCCACATTCCCCAGGTGTTTGGATGGACAAGAGGAGTAGGTACTATCTTGGTTCAGACTAGTGAAGTGGTATCTGGTGGCCAGGGCCAACAGGTCTGATCTGCATTCCAGTCTGGGAAAGATTAGATATTGTTCCATCTGCTCTTCCCTCTATGGAGATGCTTTGGGTCTCCTTATCTCTCAGTTTCCAAGTTCTGCTAACTTTGTTGGAATTTCATACGTTTGAAAACTGTCTCCTCTTCACTCATTTTTCCTTGATAACAACACACAGATTGGTAAATTAATCAGAGAGGATAGATGCTGACAGACAGAAAGGTAGACAGGCAGACAGCCTCATTTCCTTAGGAAACAAGGCTAAAGAATGAACACAGTCCCTAGAGCTTTTGACAGCAATGATTTTGGTACAGTTGTACAGAGCTACCTTTAATTGGATGCTGTTGGATTATGTTCCGTTTTTCCTCTTGTTCTGACCTGCTCCTTGAGTAAATAGAGCCATCTGCCAAAGCAATGGCTCCTGAATTAGAGAAGTGCACCTTCCCCCTGGGAGAGCAAACTAGGCCAGCAATTCACTAGGGCTTTCTGCAGCTGAAATTATTATTCAGGTTTCCACACTATAGGAGCAAGGGATCTGTATCTAGCTGAATAATCTGGCAGGAAATGCAGCTAAGTCATAAAAACATATTGGCTGAAAACCATGGCTATCTTATATAGAGAACCTAAAGTGACATTTTCAGATAAAAGTTTGTCATCCCATTTCCTGGCCCAAAACTACTTTTTATTTACTGAATGCACTTCTCAGACAGCAGCAAACTGTTTGCATCGAATCCTTAGCCAAAGCAGAGATGCTAAAAGTCATTAGCCATAGGCAGCAAAGCTGCACTGACTGCTGTATGATCTATAGATGATCAGGAAAGCAATTTTGTTATTGTGTGAAAACATGGAGGGCTTTCTTATTTCTTCATTTTGTCAATGAGAACTAATTTTTTTGTTTGTTTTTACAAAAAAGCTTTACAAAGAGCATAGTTTAGATTTCTCCAACTACTGTCTGTAATGAAAAAGGTTTGTATTTCCAATAACAAGCATTTCTTTAGCAAAATAGAAAACATTTTCCTAGAAAATATTTTTTTTTGTGGTTAGAAGTTTCTTGTTAAGAGTGTTTTTTCTGTAATGTCTGCTAGTAACTGTGGTTTGGCATTTTGGCAAAGAGGCAGGAGGACTGAAGTCAGTTCAAAGCCTCTAGTTATTCCTCTGACAGCCTAGAGGGCTCATAACATGAGGCAAAACCAGTCTTAGTCTAACTGGGAGAGCAGGGGGTGTCACACAGTTAAGCAGCCACATCTCGTACAGGTTAGTGCCAACTGGAGAGCCAAGGCCAATGCCTCAACCCACACCTCTCAGGAAGTACAGTAGGTGGAGGGAGACAACCAACTTCCCAAACCCATTTTACCTCTGAGGTGAACCAACTGAAAATAACTCATTAAATAAAGATTCAGTTTTAAATAAGTTCTAATAACATTTTAAATAAAGATTCAGTCAACCCATCTCACTCATCTTTTTCACTTAAATAAGCTGTTCTTCAGTTAACTATGTACAAAAGAAAGCAAGTAATATTTTTCCCCCCTTTGGAAATACTCCTTTGCCATAATGAGCATCCTGTGTTCTCCTACATCTGTGTAAGACTGTGGGAGGCACTGGCACAGGCCTGGTAGTAACCATGCAGCAAAAGGCTCTTTGCAAACCTCCCAGGATTACATGCTATCCACCCAGACTGGCCCATGCACGCTCAGGTCTGCCTTTTAAGAATAGCATGTCCTTAATGAATGTTATTGATGCTACCACAGGGACTGTCTGGGCACCTTCTCCCTTCACAATGATCTTTCCATATTATTACAGGATGCTGTGGGAACATCTGGGAAATTATCCCAACTCCTTTTTTGGATGGACTCTCTGCCAACATGCATGGGAGGTTCATACCCAGAACAGTCAGCCAGAGCTGGAGGTGCTTGCATCATTTATTATCTCTGGCTTGCAGAGTGTGCCTTGAGCAGCTGGATAAATTCCCCGGTATGGAGGCCTACAGGTGGTGTAGCCTTATGGTAACACTGGGAAAAGTTTAGTTACCCATTTTTGGAATTCAGGACTCATGAAGACTTGAATGAAGTGGTACAAATAATCAGTTCTCCTAAACCAGTACAAAGGGCTGTGCAACACCATTAAATCAATTGTAACTTTGATTAAATCAATTTAAATTTAATTCATTAGGAACAAATCAAAACCAGCCTAAAATAAGCCTTTGTTAAACCACTTAAAGAGGTTCTCTAAGCTCATATAACTAAATCTAGTTCCAGACTTATTTAAGGTATGTTTCTGACATACATAGAAAAAAAATCTGCTGTGAACATCACAAGAGCTAATGAGGGCTCACACCAGGTCTCTAAAGATAGATACTTTGGGCAATCAGATCTGTTCAGACAGGTTTCACATTCTGCATTTTATTTTCAACACAGATGCAAGAAGGACCACTTTAAGATTTCCCAGGTCAAATCCATAAGTTTCCCACTGTTTCTAAGAGGTTTCTGAACATTTTGTTCAGTGATTTGTTCCAAGACTCCATAGACATTTTGATAAAAAATCCAAACCTAATCCCCCCAAAAAACACACAAACAAACAAAACTAGATCAAAACTCCTACACATAAATAGTGAAGCGGAACTTTACAGTTCAGCAGCAAAGCAAAGACAAATAGGCCATGAAGAAGTGAGCCTCTAAAGCAGAATGAGATATGAGTCACCAAGCCACTATTTCAAAAGTGAGGGTACTTCCTACCTACCTGCCCTCAGGATGCTCAGAGAAGCCTATGGAATACTATGGCAAGAACCTCAGAAAACAAATCATTTAGGCAGCAAAGTCTGAAGCTGTAATGAACAAAAAATATTAAAAATTTCTTGAACATGAGGCACTTTCTGTCCTTCTTGTTCAAGTGGGCTAAGTACCTAATGGTGTGTGATAGAAGCAAAGTTAGGCAATTATTTTTCTCTGTTCTGCAATCTGTGTAAAAGCATGTGGGGAAACGTCATGTCTGGTTGCAAGTATCATGCTGTAAGGTCTGGAAATCCACATTCTTAGAGCCCAGACAGACATGAATTGACAAGCACTAGCCATACCTAGAGCAAATGTCAGATTCAGAAAGCCCTTCTCTTCAGATACGTGCCCCAGCACAAGCAAACCAGGTCTTAATCCTTAACAAGACAACAAGCAAGCACATATGGAATCTCAAAAGCCTGTTTTTTCCTCCTTCTGGCTGCTAGACTGGAAGGCCAGTTAAGGAAACTCTTAAAAAAAACATTTCAGTACTTAGGTTATTTGAATCACATATCAGGATCTTAGGTTTCATGACAAGTAAACAAAAGCCCCAGTCTATCAGCCTACAACAATATTGCTAAATCTTACAAGAACAACATACCAAGAGACAAGACAGACTTATGTGAGAATGCTGATAGCTGCTCTGGATGATGTTTATTTGTTGAATGTGGTTTTAGTTTGAGCTATATTGCCAGATTTCATTTCTCATCAATCCAGAATTATGGTCCAGTCCTCTAAGGAAGAAGACACAGAAAGGAAAAAGGAAATCACCATTACACAATAAGGATTACCAAAAAAATTATTATTTTCTTATTTCTGTGAAGTCCTTTAACCCATTCTGGTTAGATAAGGAAGTCTAAAACATTAAGTATAAGGAGATATAATTCCAGCATTTTGAAGTGTTAGTAAAGCTAGATACAGATGCTAGGATTTTTGGCAAAGAAATCTCTAATTAGTTTAACTGTCCTCTCTCTTCAGAATCTGTTTTCACTGTGCCCAGGACAACCTTATCTCTCTAACTATACTCAGTGTATGTTATTTTACGCTTACCTCATACTAACCAGGTAACTATTTTACACATTCTTCTTTCTGAGAAATAATAAAATAAAAGGTTTGCTTCCTACTAAGCCACCCACTCAGAAGCAGTCTCTTCTCATGCTTTGCTTGATAAAACACATGTGGTCCTTTCAAACAGTGATTTGACATCTCGAATAGATTAAAAGTCATATCAGAAATATATCTGTTGAGTGACAACATAAATACTTATTTAATAAGTATATTAAATACATATGCATGGTTATATACTGTTCATGCAAGATTTTAAATATATACCCTAGTTAACTGCCATATGGATATGTTGTTGTGGAAAAAAATATTTATAAAATGTTTTTTCCAAATGTTTAATCTACAGCAGATGAGCCTTGCATTCATCTGTTTGGCTTGGCATTCACTACAGGGAGATCTTATTAATCATACAGACCTCCTGTAGCAGAGGAAACAGAGGCTATTATAGGATTCATCTGTTTATGACTAAACAGAAAAAAGGATCTTCATCAAATGAGAGATCCCTTTCAGAAAAGCCCTCTGAAATGTAGAAGGTTGTGAGTAAGCCACATGCTGGTTTTCATCTCCCAGCATTGCACCCTCATTCCTCCTCTTTGCATTGAAATAACAAAGCAAGACAGGCTGTATGTATCTGGGGAAGGAGAGGGGAACAGAGGAGTAGTAACTATGAGGACAGACCTGGAGAAATCCAGATTTCATTTGTTCCCTTTCCATGCTAAGGTTTGGGATACTTGTCTCCTGACCTGTTTGTTATTCCATTATGTTTGGGAAAATATATAGAAGGATATATGGAAAGTTTTGCAAAGTCTAATCTTGCCCACAACATCTCAAGTACAGATCTCTCTGAGCACTGCTTCACATGGGAAGTCAGTGCCAACATTTACAACACCCCTCTTATGACTTTATTGCTTCCAATAATTACATTATTCCTCAGTCTCACCAGTTCTGTCGTTACAAAGGGAGCAGCTGCAGCTGACCTTTTAGACTGAGGAGGGAACAAAAAGAGAAAGCCAGTGAGGAAAAAGAATTCATTAGGTTCTGCTGAGTAGAGAAGGTCAGCTATCCTAAGCACATCAGCTGAATGGAAACCAAGCAGGAGGCAGCAGAACTCAGGCATTCAAAGGGTTTCCTCTTAAAGGAAAACTTCTTAAACCCCTTCCTAAAGTAGAAACTACTTTTCATATTTCATAAGCAAGTTGTTGGTCCTAATGATGAAGGACACATTCACATTTCCTTTTGCTTTTTATTTCTTTTAAACTTTAGTGTTTTGCAGACATGTTATTGGAATTAAATACCCAATTTGTAACAAATCATGTATCTAACAAATTGCCCTTTGTCCTTATTTTCAAAATGCCCACTGACAGATCCCCATGTCTGGTTGTCTGCTGGGCCATTTGAAGGCCAACTTATCCAGGCTCACAAATGTGTGTGTATCTGGGACAGTTTCATCACAAAGCTGGAACTAAAATGGATTTAGAGAAAAATCAATTAGATATTTGATTTCCAACAATAGCCTCCATGTCAGTAGATGAACTGTGGTAGTCCTTGTCTTTCCTTTTTGAGTGTGAAGAACATTATTCATTCTTAAACAAAATAATATGTTGGTTCAACATTTTCACTCAGCATAGGATTTCTAAGAACTTGACTGCAATGGAATTATTTTTAAAATGCTGTTTACTCTTTAATTTTATGCAGGATTTCTTGGCCTGTTTTGACAACTGACCATGAAAGTCACAATATGACTTTTGTTTCCTGACTGGATAAAACAGTGGCAGACTGAGGATGACATATGCTCACTTCAGTTCTTCAGAGTGAAAAAAAGGAAATGGCTGCTTATGAGCTTTGTTGAACAGGAAAAGGGTTAGGCTTGATTTCAAAACTAATCAAGACTTTATCTGTTGATTTAGAAGTAAAGAGGTCAGGTTGGAAGGGCTAGGGAGCTCTCTATTGTCCTTATAGGTCATTAAAGCTGAACTGCCTTATTTTTCTCCTTAAAAAGGACAGGGTTGTGCATGCGTTTGTAGTAAATGTAAAATGTGGCTTCTGTTTTACACTGCCCAGCTGTCCTTAGTATCTGCAGGTGGGTGTGATTAGAAACTGTGCTTGGGGTTACAGCCAAATTACAACTATTCCCTGTTTTTCTCCCTCTGAATTACTAATACACATCAACTTTAGAAGAAGCTCCCCCCATACTCCATTCCCCATCTCTGACACAGACTAGTATGAGGTAAGGCGATTTCTTGCTCTGAAAAATATTTGCCATCTCTTAAATGGTATCTGCACATCCTTATCCAAAGCTGCCTTTCTTTTCATTATTCATAAAGCCTTTTGTCATCAGTTCCTGACTCATCTTCCTCCCTGCTTCTCCTTCAGCTGTAAGTTTCTCAGCCATCCTTCAAATCTCCAATCCTAGGCAATCCAAGTCCAGACAGAAAACTGCACCTCCTGGACTAGTCATGGCATTCTCCATTTTCCATTCTTGTCCCAAACCTCTCAGTGACTTCAAGAGGGGATTACAAAAATGGTTTTGAAAGAGCCTGACCCTATCTGTGGACTTCTAAAATTACTCAACTTCCTCATGTGCATCAGCTGCCATAGGAAGTCAGAGAACAGTACACTGCAAATGGAGAAAAGGACACCACAGAGTGAATTGTATCGATATCATCTCCATGACTTTCCACCATTAGAACCAGTGATGATTGAGGACTGTGCAATGGAACATCCTCTCCACACCCTGGAGACTAGAAGCATGCATGACAGCTAGTCATGATAAAGATTTGTGGGGACAGAAAAGCAATAATGGGCAGGATATGGTTGCTTTATTCGCATGGCTCAAATGTTGCCTGAGGTCACAGAGTGGCCTTTGACCTTCAGGTAAATCTGTGCATGACTCATAAGGATGTTCAGTTCAGTATCTTCTCCACTGACCAAAGTCCCAGTCCTCACTGTACTTTTCCTGCCTCCATCATAAGCCTCCCCCTCTGTTCTGCCTGGTCCTTGGATTCACTCAAGGCAACTGCTGCAAAATGCAGCATGTTCTAAGAATCTCACTAGATTTTTTGCACAGATGACCTACCAGCAAAGCTAAGTGCAGCTTTGGGATGGTGGTGATATGCAGGTCAACCCAAAAGCAGCAAGGGAATTTGAACCATTATCCTTATCATCACCTTCTTAGCCCTTCAAAGATCAGGTTTTATGTACCAATAAAACTATTGTCTTCACTGTTCAGCCTAGCTATATATCCACCATTTGTTTTCTGACTTAGTGTCCCCCTTTTATTGCTGACTAGCTCTCCTATTTTGCACTAGATGTTCACACAGTCTCCGACTTACGCATGAAGAAACTTTTCTGTCCTCAGTATGAAATTTGGTCTCAGTTTTGGCAGTTTACAAGTTTACACTACAGCATATCTCTAAAAAGGATGAACAGTAGCTGCAGCCAAACAGAATACTCTGCATCACTATCCATTACTAAAACTCTTTTGATAGAAATAGCAGGAAGTTTTTTCAGTAACAATCCTTGTACAGTAACGAAGCATGTCAAGTAACATGCCAAGAGCAGGTAATTTGCCTTATACAGACACTGACAGGTCAAAGTCAATTGTAGTATTTCAATGTGCACATCTCTTAGATTTCTGTCAGAACAACTCTTTCCCAGAATCCTCTTGGATGTGAGTGAAAACTCTAATGAGGCTCTCAGAAGACAGCCTTATCAACAGAAACTGTCATGATGTGCCAGGTGTCATTCCTAAGATGCTCTACCTGTTGAGGATGGAAATTAGAGCTTCCACAACAGCACTGGCTTTTCCAGATATTTACCCTTGGTTCAGTTCGAACTGAGGTTAGAATATTTTGAGAGAGAGCATAAGAAACTTAAAAGTAACTACTCAGGTACTCAGGTAGCTCAACCTCAAGCAATCCTCTCTCAATCTCAGACTTGCACAACACCTACACTATAAGGCAGATAAGAAATGTTTATTTCTATTTTACACAAAAAGAATTTAAATACAAAAGTTCTTTGAAGTGCTGAAGGCTCCCACAAATGCCAACGTCAGAAACAGGATTAAGCCAAGGTTCCAACATTACCTCCCACCTCCATGCCTTTCTGATGGATCCATTTTTCTCTATTTACATGAAATATCATGAAGGCACAGTAGAAAAGGTTGTAAGTAGCCCCAAAAATGTTTTGGACAGTTGATCACTCCTCGTGGAAAAAGAGATGTTAGGGGAGGTTTTAAAGTTATTTTTTTTTATTGCATTGCAGGGCACTGGGAAGAGAACTGTTGTTCTCTTGGCCTTTTGTAGTCATTGGCTGTTCCGCAATTTCAGTGACTGAGGCTTTAGTCTGTTCTTCTGATTCCCAACCCAGTGCCCTATCCAGTTAGCACTTTGCTTGGAAAGGTTTAGAAAAGAACTTCAATATGGATCAAAGTGCACAGGCAAACTAATGTGTGAAAAACAGCAGTGGAATGTTATCCCAAACCATGATTGTTTTTAAATCTGAGTGTCTTACCTAAAGTCTTGCAATATATAGCCATTTGTTATAAAATGTGAAAGTCAGAAGTGATGAAAAAAACTAGGTCTGGCATTACAAAGAAATACATTCAAAACCTTTCTTTAATTATCTGTATTTACCTGCACACTTTTTTTGGCTGTGAATTTCCTCAGGATGCTGACAAGATCTGCACTACTACAGACACAAACACATGCAGCATCAGAGGCAAAGCATTTCCATGCTGATTTGGATATCTGATTCCAGCTGAGGATTTGTATCCTTCACGAAACTAAACAGCAAGGATCCATGGAAGGAACCACAAAAGCAGACATGTGAAGGGAATGGGCATTGTATCCCCAAGGTCTCCACCCCTTCTGAACTATTTTCTGGTTATTGCACTCTTGTTTAAATTCTACTTCTAGCTGTCATCTGCATTTCTGAATTATTAGGGTTTGTTTTCAAACATATCATATATGGGCCAAATATCCCATAAATGCAACTCAGTGATTTAACCTGAGCTCAAGGAACTTACACCAACTTATATTACCTCAGCATCTGTCCCAGTGAATCCAGATTTCCTTACTCAATTTTCCTGCTTTAAAACCTAATCTTCCTCCCTCTACATGTACAACTTATACACCCAATATTAACTGGATCAAATCAGCTTAATTAACTGGTTAATGTTAATTCAAGTTCATGCAGCATTCTCTGTTTAAAATGGGTACATTTTACAGTTTCTGAAAACCAGCTCAGCTTCATAAATTGATGGAAGAAAGAATTCTTTAAACAGAATCAAGGGACAACTCTTGAATTCAGATTGCAGCATTACCCAAAGAACATCTGCACATAAATCCTTCTTCAAGGCAAGGGCTGCACAATAAGCAACTCATCAGCAAAAGAATTCCAATAGTATTTTAAATCCTTTTCTGGCTTCTACAGTGTAAATTTGTGGTCTCATCTACAAGCATGAGAGTTCAAAAGCCATACAGTAGTGTTCTGCTGTGCAAGCTCCAACCCTGTGACCACGTCAACCCTGTACTGTCCATCTCGGCACTGTTTGCATCTGTTTCTACCTGCCCTCTCCTTTGCCTCTCTGGCACAAAGGCTGTTTCTGTGCATGGCACTGCAGAATGAGCCTGGATACATTCAGAAGCATGGCTTCAGCTTCATTTCCTGAAACATCTTAATAATGTCTTATAGTGAATAGGTTTTTTCAAACATTTGATATACACATTTCATTAAAGATGGCTAAACCCAACACCCATATTTAGACCACTTGTGATTTATAATTATCCTTTCCTAATTTGTCCACAATGATGTATTGTAACCCTATATATCATAAACAGCATTTAATGCTACATTTTGAACTCTAGGAAGCAAATCAGCATGCTTCAGCTCTGTTTTCCATGGTTCAGACATGACTGAAATATAATGAGAGCAGGGATTTGTCTGCCCTGATTTAATTACTACAATCCAGATAACTCTGTCAATCAATTTCTCTCCTTGTGACTCCTGGCAGGGTGAAAAATGCCTTCATTATGAGGACTGATCATTAGTGGATGTGAAGTTGAGAAGATGATGAAGATGAGTTGTTGGCTCTGGCAGAGCATTGACCCAGCAGTGTCATTAAGTGTACTCCAGCTAGCCCAGCAATTCCCATGGGGCAAATCACTGAATTCCTCAGGAGCAAAGGTCTGTGTCTGTCTACACCAAAGCACTTTGAAAAGTACACACATGCAGTTTGCAGTAATCTGATGGATAACTAAACAATTACACACCCAATAACTGTTTTGTCCTTTTCACAATAGAGAAAACTTTTCAGGTACCATATTTCAGATCTCTTTTAATGTGACAGTTTAAATAACACTTAGCTACATCCATTGCCCTTTCAACTCCATATTACAAAAGTTCAGCTCAGAGCTGCATCAACCTCCCAAAGCCCAAATGCTCTTTATTAACAATGTAAATTGCAAATCTAAGTCCTATTCCTTCCAAATACTGAAGGGCAAGACTGAGTCACTCCAAACACCATATTAAGTGGGTTTTTTAATCAGTGTTGTTCATCCAGCAATAAAAGAGAAACTAGAAACACTTTGCCCCACAACAGCCTGAATTACAAGCAATTTAATGACAAATGAGTATTATCTCCTCAATGTTTTTTTCTAAATTATGCTTTAATTGCAAAAGGTAATTTCATTTAATTGACTAATTAATCATAAAAAGAATAAGAAGAAAATAGATGCAGTGATTACAATGCCAAAGAGCTGCTAACAGAACTATTCACACAGAGGAAATTCTGCTGGAATCAAAGGTATGCTAAAGAGACCTATAAAAATTTTGGTAACCAAACTAAGAACCAGTATGAGTGTGACAGTTACAGGCACAATACTACTTTTAGAATATGGTGTAAAGTACATTCTGTAGGGATCCAGAGCTGACTGTGTGTTACAGACCCTATGTACCTTCATCCAGCCTCTTCAGTTGCAGCTGCAGCTTTGCAACTGCAGTCAGGCCATTCTTTCAGTCTCCAGCTCAGCTCTCCTAGCTGGGTTAAACAAACTCATCCCCTCCACACCACCATCTGTCTGATCCTGAGAATTATGACTACCAAACACCCCTGGACTATATTTTCTCCAGAGGACTACAAATATTAACTGAGTTGGTTTGATTGCAAGGTCCTTGATTTCTAGCACAAGCTCCAAACTCTGGTTTGAAGGGATCTTAAGCATGGAAGTGTGCAAGTAGGGCAAGGTGAAACATGCCAGCAACCTTTGGCAGGAGTAGGTACAGAAGGGAATATAGCTTAATGTATTTTTGTTACTGAAGTTATTAAATTTGGTCTTAAAACTGAGCAAGAAGGGAAGGTGTTACTTTGATGAGAAGGGTGCTGGCTGAGCTAATTGATTCAGCAGTGAGACTGTTTGGAGCAGCTTTTTAGTGCTATGAGTCAGAAGAGCTCAGTATTAACTTTACTAAATAGTTGGAACTTTTCCTACAGCTTACAAAACCTCTGAAGTATTTTTCCATCTTGATGCCTTAACCACTGAGAAGGCTCTCTCAGGCACTGTTGTGACACTAACATCACTTCAGTTCTCTTTCTTTCCCAGCTCACAGCCTGGGTACTCTCTTCAGCATTAGTTCCTGGCTGGGCACTATACAGAAGAAATTCTCTTTTCACTACAGTGATACACAGCTAGAATCACAGAGGCTGTCCATGGTCAAAACTTACACAAAATTGTACCCATAAAATGTTAGCCAGCCAAAAAAATTAATAGCATTCACTGAAATAGTATTGAGGGAGCCCAATCAGGCATGTAGGGCCTTAGTATCAAACCACAATTTCAGAAACAAGCTTTCCCAAATATTGTCAAAGCATAAGAAAAATGAAGGAATGGAGAGAAAAAGCAGGGACATGGAAAAGTGACAGTTAAATCTTTATTTTGTCATTTCATGCAAATCTCCAGCATAACTGGAATGGGGCTTTCCATAGCACCACTGAAGAAACAGCGTGCTCTGTAGGTTTGCTGTGGTAAACACTTCTAAAGGGGAATTCTCTTTACTCCTGATCACTCCTTTCATATAATAAGGCAGGGTGGAAAATAACTTTAAAAAGTCAAATTTTGTTTTTTCTTCCAGCCTCCCATAACTAATGCAGTTTCTTAACCAATTTTCTTCAAACTTTCCAAAGCAAGTGACGTTTTGGCTGAAAGTAGGCATGAAAGGCTTTGTCCCAAAATATTTTTTCCAGAAAGCTAAAAACACATGAAAATGTTCCTTCCCTAGCTGAACCTGATATTTGGCCTCATGACCTATGTCACTTAAAGCTCTCTGCTCTGCACCATTCTGTAAATAAATATTAAGAGAAAAAATAACCTGACAGTAAAATGAAAATCAGTCTTTTCAAATGGAACCGATCCTGAAACCTAAACATGGAGCTATGATTCTTAGGCCTATGCTTAAAAAAAGTCTGCCAGCTCTTGTCAATACCATGCTCCATAAGCAGTTCCAATGGAAATCACTGAGACCACCTTGTGAGGCAAGGTGCTTCATGATTAAAGACAGCATTTAGGACCAGCACCCCAAGGGACTTCTACAACATATAATTTAGGAGAATGCTAAGATAAGCAGGAAAGGAGGAGTGGAGAGTAACAATGTGGCAGAGATGTTATATTTTGTGGAATACATGAGAGAAAAACTGGCCAAACGGACTGCTTCTTTGCTTTAGTCAAGACAGCAGGAACCTTCGCAACTTCTGCACGCTTAAATAGCTTGTATACCCAAATCTGTGGCTGCAATTTGAGATGGCATGTTTGAAAACTATTCTCTAAATCACTTGTGGATGGGAAAAATCAGAACCAAGAGGTTCTTAAAGCAAAGCAGTAATCTTCAGTAATTACGAAAACTACATATAATTCAATAAATTTACATTAAACAAGTCAACCTAGACACAGCCATTGCACCCAGAGTGCATGACAATATTACAGGAAGCACTTGGGATGATGTTTTTACCCATGGTGTCATTCCACCAGTTTCAGTGAAGTTAGAGTGGCTATGAACATGGCCCATTTTCAAAGGCACAAAGCCAGTAAGTAGTCTGCACTGGAATTCTGATAAATGCTGCCATCTGCAATGTGCAGGGCAGAAACAGATGGAAAAGCTTTTCAATCCAGAGTACCAACTTAAAATAAACATCCTTAAATGTATCTGCTCCTTCAACGGGTATTGAAGAATAGGCAAAATTAAATGAATGAAATGAAGGAGGCTTATACATTCATTTTTCCATAGTGCCCAAAGTAAAACCTCTTGAGCTCACATAAATCTTCCTCAGGCAAGGTTGGAAAGCTTCTTGTTTTCAGGACAAAATGAGCATGTAAGTCACAACGGTTGCTGGAGACAAAAAACACGTGTGTGTTCATTCTGTTTTGTTCTGATGAGAATCTCCATTTCTCACCTACTTATCTTCACCTCAACTCCTTCCAAAGACACAGACTGTTGCAGTTCTCTTTATATAGCAGCTGCAATTTCCATCCTGAGATCATCACCGAGATCTCAACAGATGGCTGAGGTTGGCCATTGAGCACTACAAAGGGCCTCTTTCTTTCCATCAGGATTCCCTAATTACCCTGCCTCCACAAACCAGGAGTCCAGACTTTAACAGTAGAGTTTCCATTGGTAACTGCAGATATAAGCTCCTAAGCATGGGAAATAGCATAAGATACAAGCCCCAGTCCAACATGCCCTTTTGAAGAAGAGTAGAGATGAAATACGCTGCCAAAGGAGAAATGGTTCTGTCTTCGCCCTTTATGTCAAATACTAAGGAAAGACTTTGCATGCTTGTGTACATAGATTGAGGTTGGTTTGAGCCCAGGAGAGCAACCAAGAGAAGATAATGCTATCCCTGGTTTCCAAAACAAACTAAGTTTTGATGTCCTTCATTATAAGACATTGTTTTGCCTATAAAGTCAGGATCATTTTGTTTAAGAGAGTTGCATGTCTCAGAATGCAAAATAAACGGCTACAGTCACAATGTTGAAAGGATTGACTTGGAAAATTGCAAATTGAATGAGAATTACTCTGGCTAGACACACATGTCATTAAGAATTACTGGCATAGGAGTTTCAACAACACTGGATGCCTGAATGAGAGAATTTCAAGCTTAGAGGAGACAGATTTAAAAGGCTTTAAGATAAATTAAATGGGCTGCAGATTGCTTTATCTGGCAAATCAGTGTGCCATGGAAACATGCAATACACAATGAAACGTATGTAACTAAAACCTGATTTTATGGTGGTATTTCAGAAGATAGCTTGGACATGCTTTCCAAGAGGTGAAACTGAACTGAAGAACAGATGTGGTTTATACCTATCAAATTGTATCCCCAGGATTCAGGAAAAAAACAAACTGGTGGTTGGCATTTGACTCAGCAAGTCTTGAACTCTCCCAAAAGAAAATAAGATGTTTTCCTCCTCATTCTTCTCCAGCAGCTTTCTCTGTGTGCCATTTGCAAAATGAAATCTCAGGGAGAAACCTTTAGCCAGTGTAAAACTGGTGTGTCTCCAGTGCAGTGAACTGACCTGTGCTGATATGAACCAGCTGAGGGTCTGGTTCCTGGACTTCTTATATTACCTTGAGGCTTTTGTTATTACAGCTGTATTTTGTAGCTATCTTTGTGTTGGTTGGTGTGCAAGCAGGGCAGTGGGACAAACACAGAGAAACTGGGGTGTAATGGAGCTGCACTGGAGATAAACTAGAAACTGCTTTCAAGTTATGACCCAGAGGCATCCAGAAGTGATCCCTGAGTCAGTAGACTCACACTTGAGACGCAGGAGAGAAAGCAGTAGAACAGCTTCAGTGAATATCTCTAGAGGTTTACACTCAGGCTGTCTCTCCTTATGATTAGTGACTTTTCCTTCTCTGCAAATTCTGGCATAAATAGGAGTGACTTCACAGAAACCAATGGCAACATCTGCAGTTACATGAAATCTGAATCCCAAAGGCAAGGACAGAGAAGCAAAAGGAAGTGTGAGAGCTAAGAGAAACAAGCAGGTTTGGGTAAGCAGAATTCTTGGAAGCTTCTCCTTCATTTTCACTACAGACTCACATCTCAACAAGTCCCTTGATGCAGAACATCAGACTGTGTTTTTGAAGTCTCAATGGCACCAGTATCAGGCTGCAACTTTCTGAATCCATTCGGCTTCTCTTCCTAAAATACTCACTACCATCCTCGTTGTTTCCTGCCCTCCTTCAAAACATTTAATATGTCTCTCCATCACTCTGTGCCTTTCTCTCTGGGGCTAAACTTTTGATATACTGTCATATGTCACAGATACTCTTTAGTGCTAGCAGCAGTAATGGAAAAAACAGTCCTACTGGAGGAAATTAATGTCGGCCAAATTTTGCTTTCTATTACACCACCATTGCTCAACCTTTTCCATCCTGAAACTGTTTCCTTCATTCTGGCATTTAATATGCCTCCTCATTTTAAAAAATGTTAGTGGAAGGTGAGAATGGTCCCTTGGACACGTGTTGATGAAAATCCATGGCAGCCCAGCGTCTGCTCAGACTGAGAACTGTTGTGTATCTGCAATGCAAATGCAGAATAACACATTTATTCTGCTGTAACTAAAAACCGGAAGCTGGCTCTGCAGATTCCTCCCACTCCTCCTGGTGCTTGTTTCCATCCATAACATTTTTTCCAGTAAGCACCTGCCTGACTCCTATTTAACACATCCACAGCTGCAGTTTCCATAGCTGCCTTTTGACAGCACAGTCCAAAATGAATCATTCTCTCTGTGAGGAAATTTCTCCAAAAAGCTTTTTCTTTCTCATCTCTTCCTTAATCATCTCTGGATTCCCATTATTTCTGGAAGGTATATGATTAAATTCCCATTGGAAGATCACCCACCCCCCTGTCCCATTCTAACCACCTACTCAGTGTCAAATTGACTGCCACAGCACTAAGTTGTCTGGTCCTTTTTTTGATAGGTTCTTACAACTCTTCATATAGTCATCCATCATAAGACATCACTGACAATTCTGCTAAAGCCCCTATATAGATAAAATATGTTCTGTCAAAAACTGCTCAGGATAAACTGCATTTTGTCAAGCACTTTCATCTATTTAGTGTAGAATATTAATCCTGCCAAGTATCTTAAAACATTTTGCCAGCAAACCTCCATCTTTTCAACATGGAAAGCAGTGCATGGCAAGATTTCTTGAGTCAAAATTTATTTTTGCTGTGTCTAATAACCAGCTCATCCTCTGCATAGTTTATCTCTTCCCCACCTATGTTTTTTAGATACTCAAGAGTAAACACTGATCAGATACTCAGGTGTAGGACCTCCTTCCTGTTCATATCACTCTTGCATTACACTTTTCCATTCTCACCTGCTCAAACTCTCATCTGCTCAGCCATGGACTAGATCAGAAGTTGCCATGGATTCATAGGGGCACAAAGAAAGAGGTCTGTAAGAGATTCAGAATTAATCCCATCCATCTGTTTATCCCAAGGCAAGAAATACTGCCCACATCATTGCTGGCAAATATTCACTGAACCTCTTTAAGAAGCAGCCTCCTGGTTTTCATTTGCCAAGTGAGAAACCAGGCCAGAGGTGACCATCCAGACCTACTCACACTGCAAGAATTCCCTGAATTAACTCCAGTTTGAATGACAACATCTCTCTTAAAAACACATCCTCTCCCAAATTTAAGTGCAGATAACTTAGAATCCAAAGGTCAAGAACTGTCTAGCTCAGTGCCCAGGTTCTTCAGAGACTACATAGCATTGCCAGGCATTCACAAAATCTCTGCAAGTTATCTTTTAGGGGCTAGTTTCCACCCAAACCCCAACAACTTGTTTCAACTGCAGGCAACTGATTCATTTTACTTAACAGCAACTGCTGTCAAACTTCTGGATAAATCAACACAAGCTCTCAGGTGCAAGTGGAAAAGCTCTCAGTTTAATTTGCTTTTCTCTTTCTCACATTAGTGAACAGTGTGTTACTGTATGCAAGGGGCTCTGCATGACCCCAAGGAGAGAGATTTGGAGAAGAAACAGGGCAAAAATGAAGCACCTCAAAAGGAAGTGCCCAGCATAGAGCTTTCTCCCAGTCAGCTGTACCTATTTCTCACACATGCCACAGACTTCCTTAGGAATCTCTGAAATAGACTGTTCATTAGAGAAACATGTTTACTCAGGATTGAAGTCAGTACTGTATTAAGGACAACATACTCTTATTTTTATGACAGTGACTAGCCCTAGAAGATAGGGAAGGGAAGAGTATATACAAAGAAAGAATTTGTCCAGCAATTCAAAATCCAGTCGTAACTCCAGTAAACTCATCACCAATGACCTGCATGCCAAAGATTTAATGTCTGTCTAGAGAGATGTAGGAACAAGACTGTGATAAATTTTGCTGTATCTCTCACATGTTTTATCATTCAGGGCAAGATATGTAGAACTAACAAAAATTAATTTTGCCAATAGTGTAATTAAATTAAATAGAAAGCATTTTCTATGTACTAGAGATGAAGTCAATGGGAAAGCATTCATATAATAAACTGAGGAGAAATATGGTATGAAAAGGTCAAGCAAAGCTTGCAGTGAATCAGATGTGCCACTTTCTCTGCTCTTTATGCCAGCAATGCTTTTATAAAGACAATGAAAGTTTTAATTAAAGGTAAAAATATTTAATCTTATTCAAACTGATAATACTTATATAGAGTTATGTAGAACCTGGTACCAATGTGGGGTAGGTTCTCCTAGCCTCAAAAATCTCCTTAAGGAGATTTTAAAAGGAGAGAGATTCCTCTTATGAAGTAGTTCTGCTTCCTGTAGCCTACCTTGGAACCTTCTGGAGGCTGGTTGAATCCCCCTCAAAACTGCTTGTTCCTGGCTTCCCTTACTGAGGGCCTGATCCCAATGGCAGTGATTGAAAGGTCATGGCTCCTCACAAATCTTCCAGTAACAGAGTTCATTAGTGGGGAAAAAAAGAGCATTTTGCACCAAATTATAGTTTTGTTGAAGAAAATCTGATTTACTCACAAAGCAATAAGACTTCATTAAAAGATATATGGCAAAAATCAAAAATGCTTCAGTTCCAGGGCAGAAAAATATCAATATAAGCTTCAGAAAAAATGTCACAGTATTAATTTGATTTTCTAAGTGCTATCACAAGTACAAATAAAAATTAAATACTCTATCTTCCTGAAACCTGGGAGTGAAAGGTCCCCAATCAAGATATTAAATTTTTAAAAAATATTAGACCAAAAGTCCAAAACCACAGATCCTGATAACAACCACCTGGAACCAAAAGCACATACAAGTAAAAAAAGAGGAGTCAGTAGCAGGAAATTAGGAAGATGAATCTTGAAATCTCAGTCACAATTGATGTGTATTCAACAGTGCTCTTCTATATCAAAACATCTGAAGCAGGGAATACAAACAAAACCATTCTAATAAAAATATTTCACATACTTAAAATGATTGCCATGTGAATTTACAGAACTTTACTTTCCAAATCATTTTATTAGCTATTTTCTTCCTCCAGCTGAAATAACAGCACTCACTAATTCTCACTACTCCTTTCCTGTAGTCTTACTATAATCAAAGCAAATCAGCAGAAGAAACAATACAAAAAAGACAAGAACACAGTCATCAAGACACTTAAGTGTCTTCCTCTTGCTAAGATTAAAACCTCATCGTGTTGGGAAGATTCATGGCTTACTTCTACTCTGTCTCCACTTTCTACTGTAGGAATAGCAAAACCAAGGGTGAGGGGGTGGGGAAGTGAAGCATAATATTGTGAACCACTGTTAAATCACACAATCTGTTATCTTCCACTCGCATGGTGTTCCAAACCTCGTTTCCACCAGAATTTCAACAAACTACAAGCCACCAAGATAGACTGTCTCCCATTGTGCTCTGTCTTTTAAAAGCAAACATTGTTCATAACATGCCTGTTTTAAAAAGGGTGTGCTCTCTTCAGAGAAACACTTTGGCATGTGGATTTGGGCCAGCATCAACAGAGCTGATTTTCCTTTGAGTCTTCTGCCTCAAGAGTTGTCACATATGTGGCAAGTACTCTCATCAATCTGCTTTTGTGAAGACCACCCCTTGCATTGCCCTGGATCTGTAGGCTCCTATTTAGTGCTGTGGTTAAACCCAGGACATTAAAATAGCATCACAGAATATCTTAAGTTGGAAGGTACCCATAAGGATCACCGAGTACAACTCCCTGCTCCTCTCAGGACTACCTAAAACTAAACCATATGACTAAGAGTGTGGTCCAGATGCTCCTTGAACTCTAACAGGCTTGGTGCCATGACCACTTCCCTGGGGAGACTGTTCCAGTAAGCAACCACCCTCTCAGTGAAGAACCTTTTCCTAATGTCCAGTCTGAACTTCCCCTGACGCAGCTCCGTTCCATTTCCACATAACCATGATTTAGACTGCAGCATCAAGTCCTGCTCTGGATTTGTCCAAAGCTTGAAGGAAAGCAGTGTGTTCCATAATTGAATCATCAATTCCATCATCAAAATGAGCTGTGAAATGAAAAGCAGAAAATAAAATATTGGGAACAGACTGGAGCTACAGGAAGCTTGTTTAAAAAACAAGGTGAGTAAACGACAGCAGACCAAGAGCTTGCGGTATTGATTTTTGTGATCAATCTACCTCTGTGATCTTGACTTGTGCTTCAGCCTGACAAAGATGGCTGCCAGCTCTTGATACCTATTCTTCTGGAAGCAGCCATCTCAGATGAACATCCCTTTGCCAAACCACAATTAGCCAGAGGCATTGTCAGAACCTCGGCAGCTTTCTCTTAAAAGGGAACACATTAAAAGGAAACCGGCCAAAGAGCTAACCTCCACAACCATGGAAAAAATGCTCCCAGGAAGAAAAGTTCCCTGGTCTCCTCTACAAATACATTGCAATAAAATGGCTGAAGTAGACCATGCTCTTGACTCCCATTCACAACAAACCTGTTGACCATTCTGCCAGGAAAGGTAGTATCTTATTCTGCTTTGCTTACTGCCTTACTGATTACTACCTGGCACAAAGAAACCAAAGGGGCAAATGCTACTCCCAAACAAGTTTCCCCACAGTTCCAGTCTCTTCCAATAACCATATCAGGAATCTTCTTCAATAAAATACTAGCCTTTGTATTTCTGTGTATCTCAGTGACTTGAAGCATTCCACACCTGCATGATGAAAATGCACTTTGCTTCTTATGAACTTCTGTGGGCTTGAGGGTTTTTATTTCCATTTCCTGTTCTGGGGTTCCACTGGTGAACATTAGGTGTTGCGGAGGGGAGAAAGAAAAGCAAATGCAAATAAAGGAAGAGCTTTGTACACATCCCCAGAAGAGCAGACAGAAAAGGTCAGATAACACATAATAAAAACAAATAACTGGAAAAACAAACAGAATGCTTTGAAAATGAACCAGATGAGTCAAAAGGGTCAGGAGGAATCTACTAAAAAAAAAAAAGTAATAAAAGTGAATGTAGGATAAGATGGTTAAAGATAAAGAGTTCTTACAGAAAACTCAGCTGTAGCAAAAAGCAGCAACACGCCTCTACAGAGGAAAAAATAGTTGCACAGAAATAATATTGGGAAAACAAATACGGCCATAAATTCACTCAGAGGTCCAAGGTTGCCTCAGAGGAAAGGTGGAGAAACATTCTAAAAACCAAAGATGTTGTTAAGAGTTTTCACAAATCCCTGATCCAGTGTTGGGTGATTTCTGTTTCTCACCATTTATGTTAGTCTCCTACATGTCCCAAGCCATCTGCATTGCCATATTTGTTTGACAAGGTGCGTATATACAGCAACTTCTCTGGGTCACTGAACACAAGGGAGAGCTGGTTTCTCATGAAACCTTTTACAAAAACTAGAAGTTTGTGAAGAAATATGTCAGTTTTGAACAAAAATGTTTCTTATATGGAGATAGCTGAAGATGCTGAAATTCCAAAGCTAAAACAACAAGACACAGGGGCTAAAACTCACACTGCCCCATCCTTGGTAAAATATGCAGACTGCTGTCTACTCTGGGTCTGTATCTATCTGTCTCTGAGAATTTTAAAAGGCCTTGTTTTTGTTTCTTATTGGATAATAAATACACTTCAAAACCTCAATACCTTTTGCTAAACAGAACGGTTGTTTTCCTAGTCCAAGAGCAATACTCTGCTCTCTGGTAAATTCTGTACTGCAATGGAACCCCATGGCTTGCTCTCTGAATGTTGATTTTAAACCAGCCTTCACGGGCAGCTGTGGAAAATAAACTCCTCAGCCGGTTTTTCGTGCCGCAGGGGGTGGGGAGGGACAGGGTCAGATCACACACGGCAGTGATCCGGCTCCAGCAAAGTAAGACATTCAGAACCACATGTGAACTTCTCAGATCTCAGTTTAACAGCAAGCTACCAGATCAGGTCCTTAACTTTCCTTAAACTTTCATATGTCTGAACTGGATTATTCTCCTAAATTCAAGATATATGTTATCCGGGGCAGATGATGAGTGTGCAATGAGGCAAAGAGGCACTGGGATAGAGGCAAAGCATGTCACACTAGGAATAATGCCATAAATGAGTGGTAGGTATTGTAGTAAAGGAAAGAGAGGGGGGTCTGCATACCCTGTATTATTAACATAAAGGTAGAGTTTAGTAAGTTAAACCTGTCAGCCCATAACCATTATATGGCTACACTGGTAATCATGCTCAAGTGTATTTTAATGTTAACATCTGTGTCGTTTGCATATCTTTTACATCAAACTATAGTTCAGCTAGGGTTTTATGGCAAAATTGTAACTTCCAGATAGTTTTATTTAGCTTCCGACTTTATTTGCAGGCTGCAAAACAATAAAACCTTTGAAGAAAAAGAATATATAGGGTAAATAAACAATGGGGAGTGTAAAAAATCTCCATGCCTTTAAAACCATATTTGTTTAAAGGAATAAAAAGTATAAGGCCAAAATGCAATGTACCAAGTAAAAATAGAAGGTTAATGCTGGATGAAAGGCAGTAATTTCACTCCATATTGCACAAAGACAGGCAAACGCAGACTCTGGAACACCCCATCTATCCCAGACACAAAGTTACCAAGCTCATGCCAGAAAACCCCACATTTAACTGCATTAACTCTGACACATCACGTAGACAAAAAGACACTTCATTTAGGGGCTAGTCCAGAGCCCTTCCACTCACACCCCTATTTTGCAGGACTAGAACCCTCTGGGATAATCACTCTTATTTTATATTAACTGTTGTCAGCTACCCGAGTCAGCCACGATGGGTTCAGAGGCCCAGGTCAACTTCCTATCACTTCTAAATCTGAAGCACCTGCATTTGTAGGCTCCAGAGTTGAATCTGTCCTGACATCTTGAGGTCCTTTCTGAGCTTCATGAACGGTGCGATTGCTGTGCTGGTGTGCCATCATCCACTCTTGACACCACTACCCCCCCACACCCTGCTTTACTTGGTCTCTAAATAAATACTTTACTGCTGCTTCTTTGGCTGTCTGGCACTTACCAGTCCTGAACTGACAAAGCCCAGCTATGGAATACCACAAGAAAACAATCAGTATCTGAAAAATGGCTCAGAATCACTAGGGGGAAAAATGAACACCATGCTGAGGAGAAAAGGAAAAGACATTATACCAGAAAAAGAGGAGAGTCAGGCCCTTCCCCCAAAAAGGGGAGTGGGAGGTGTGGCAGTGCTGATGAAAGGGTGCAAAGTTGAAAGTAGTCATGAGTAATCATGCATCCTTCCCACTATCACTCTTTTCAGTATATTTGATTCATTTACTGCTGCCTTTTTCTGCAAGCATCTGTTTTATGTGGCAGTATGTAACACGAAGGTCCAGTTATGATCTAACGAGTTCATGCCAAGAGGCTGAGCTGGGGGATTTAAGCATTTAATAGGAAGAAAGACCTATCATCAAGCTGAGGTAACAATTTTTAAGTGACCTAAAATAGATATTATCCACAATTGATGCATGTTAGAGTGGTACATGACAGAAGAAGAAACATATTAAAGCTGAAAATCTAATCAAAATTATATGTTGCTTTTCATAGAAAGTGGACTTAAGGGGACACAGAATGATCAGGAAAATGGAACAACAACAATACACAGTGCTTTTCCTTTCCTATAAACTTTCACTGAGCAAATTAAAAATAACCATAGTATACCATGAATCAATGCTCTAAACCATACTCCTAATTCTTTAATGCACCCCAGTGCAGAACAGTTAGCCTAAAAGGAGAAAATCTCTAGTGACTTCAAATACGTTCTCTAATGTTACTTGCATTAGCTATCATTTATTAAATGCCTGTCCTCATGCTATGCAAGTATCACTATTTAAAAATTCAGATGAGAACTGGAGATGTGAGTTCCAGAACTTCCTTCCCAATCTGCTTGTGGTCTTGGGGACTAACCCATATAAATATTAATATAATTAGACAGTAGAAATAGCCAAGAGATATCGTTCATTACGAAAGTATACAAAGAATAAGATGGGTTTTTAAATCCAGTTTTCAATTTTAAATTGGATTCTTCATTGTCTGAAGTCTGTTAGTGATTATTCCATGGGTGCAGTGCTTGAATTGACATCTGCAAGAGTTTGTGTATGTATATGCCTCTAAGAAAACATTCTGAATAGCAAGATTCCCCAGGGAGTGGCAACACAAATAACGGACACAATGTATTTCATCTATTAAAAACACTTCAAGCTTTTAAGTAATGCCAAAACCCACAATTAAATCAATATTAGACACATAGGAAGTGATGATTCAGAAAAAGTTCTTCACAGGAAAGCACAGGTGCATATTTGCATTGTGGGAACAAGCCAAATTGTTTGATTGATTTTAACAGCACATGCAGAATGTTTCCTGGGAGCAACGATGATCCAGAACTATCTTATTCTGGAATTCAAAGCCCAGAAACTCTCAAGTGAAAGTAATTCTTTTCCAAATGAAAGTGTTTACAGTAGGAGCCAACTGTAGAGAAACCATGGGTTTGTTCTGATCATGCATGTTCTAGGTGTTATTGAGAAAACAGGTATACAAACAACTAAACCTCTGAGAAATAAGGAATCTACCAACAGTTTCTTGAGAAAGACATTTTGCATATTTTACCAACTACACAAATCCTGGTCCTTGCAAAGAACTGAAGGAAATAGCTTCTGGACAAAGACATTATGGAAGGAGTTGCTGAACAAATTCCTGCCTCTAACCAGGACAAGGCATAGCTCAGTCTTGACTTTGTTCTGTGACCAATCTGCATCATTATTACCAGGCCTGAAACAGTGTATGTCCCTTGTTACAAAAGTTTATGTATGTCCCTTATCTGTAATTTGATCTTCCAGTCATCTGACACAGAAATTTCCAATACGCTGTGATCCTGGCTGAAAGAATTCTGCAGTGCCATTGAGTAACACTTTAGATCAACATTTTCTCATCTGCCCAGCTATATTTGTGGCTTACCAGTCTGCTCCCATCATGGACAAAACAACCCAATTCTTTTCTTGCTGTGAAAAGAGTTCCAAGTATCACCTATTACCTGACTATTAAAACACAGCTAACAGAGACCACATGTTCAGTATTGTGGTGGGTTTGACCTTGGCTGGACACCAGGTGCCCACCCAGCCGCTCTATCACTCCCCTTCCCAGAGGGACAGGGGAGAGAGAGTGAAGTGGAAAAAGGAATGACCCATGGGTTGAGATAAGACAGTTTATTACCAGCACTATATACAGCAAAGCCTGCGCGCACAGAAGCGAAGCAAAGCAGACTTAATCTCTACTTCCCATGAGCAGCGATGGTCGACCACTCCCGAGAAGCAGGGCTGCGGTATGTGTAATGGTTCTTCAGGAGGCAGTCATTAAATGATGAATGCCCACCCCCCTGCTCCATGCCTCAGCTTTTATATCTGAGCTGACGTCATATGGTATGGAATATTCCTTTGGTCAGTTTGGGTCAGCTGGCTGCCCGACTTCCCTCCCAGGGTCCTGCCTCCCAACCAGAGAAGGAATGTCACAGTGCCAGTGCTGTGCCCAGCAGCGGCCAAAACACGGGTGTGTTATCAGCACCCTTCTAGTCACCAATGCAAAACACAGCACTGCGAGGGTCACTATGGGGATGAACTACAGCTCAGCCAGACCCAATACAAGTATCACACAAATGAGAACAGCAGACACGAGTAACAGTCTCAAGTATGGACCTTGGTTCTTCACCTTTCATGAACAGGAAAAAATATATGGAAATTAAACAAGTCTTGTTTTGACCTCCACAATTGTATTGTGCCTGTTCACTGTTCGTGTTTATTCCTTAAACTGTTTTAAATCAATATTTAGTTTTGAAATGTTTACACAGAAGACATCTGGAAGAAAGAGAAGGCCAAGTCCAAGCTACTGCAAATGTCATGGCAGTTGTCTATGGATTAGTCTATCACATAAAGTTGTGAAATTGTAGGTTATGTTCCATTACAAAGAGGTGGAGATAATTAAAAGCAAAGCAACAGAAGAACAAACAGTGGAGGCAGATGTTTTCCAGATATCCTTGACAAAGTAGTGAAATATTTAAACCCCTATATTCTCCTTTTCCCCACATCACTAGATATTTTTATCCCTTGGTTATATTGTATCAAAACAATGCAAATATTTCACAAAGGCCATGTTTCCCAGCATCTGGGGAAAAGAATGGTCTATAAATACAAGTGTTATTAGAGAAGATAAAATATCTAGAGCTGACTCATGTGCAGCAACAGGGAGACTCAGAGAAGGCAAAAATACCTCCCAGATGCAAACAAAGAAAAAAAGAAACCTCCTCCACCCCTCAGTACATTTACTTTTCATCCTGTCCCAGCACTCCTTATGGACCAAACTCCACAATTAGATGGACATTATGGGCACACAAATATTTTACCAACTTAAAAATAAATTTGAAAGCTATCCTTTCATTTCTACATCCTTCAAATGCAAAACAGTTCCTTGTTTCTGTACATCTGACATTTTTAACAGGATTAGGGGTTAGACTCCATAGGTTTCATTAATTAAGTCAACTTCAAATACACATATACAAATAATATCATACTTGTCATCAGTTTTGCATCCTCAAAGGAGAGACAGACAAGATTACTCTGGAAAATTTAACAGCTCCCTTGGTTTAATTTAAAGCATTCCCCTGTATGGTAAACTAAGATTACAGTGGAAGAGAGGTTTAGAGGCTGCAGGTACACATCCAAAGTGCCAGTTTTAGTTGAACAAGTTTATTTTAACATTCCTCTCCCTGTTCTGTATTGTCTGCTAGATATGCTGGAAAATCTGGTGCTCAGATTCCACTGGCATCCAGATCCCACTTGGATTCAGTCAAGATTTTTACCATTCCCTCTTGGTTTTCTTGTAAATGTTCCTGAATCATTTGTCCACACAAATTCTGGAGAGGTGCATATATGAAGGGTGAAGAAAACAGAAAGCAGAGAAGAGAGAGTCTGTAGAGTTCTACACACTTCTACCGAAGAGTGTAGAAGAGAGAAAAGTTCAGAGTGAAGGAGATGTCACCATATTCTAAAATACCTCAGACAAAAATTCTTGTTAAAAGGAATTCTGCCTTCAGTCTCTCTGACATCTTCCCATTCACTTTTTTGGACCTGCAAAAGCATGCCATGAAAATACAGCTTTGGGAATCCTTCCCAGTCTTGGAACACAATACACAGAACAAAGCATAGCAGTTTAAAATTAAGGTACCAATTTAGGAAAATGTTCTTAATAGAAAAGAGAGGGAGAGCAGTAAATTTCCCCAAGAGACACGACATCCTCACTGCACAGACCAGAGAAAGGACAGGACATAAACAGAAATTATGTCAATAATCCATAAATACAAGGTTTCAGATCAGTCTGTTGCAGCACAATCTTTCACAACACTGGAGATCTACCAGCTGCCTTTTACTCTTCAATATTACATTCTAATATATAGGTACATATATATGCTACAGCAAACAAACCATCCAAAATAGTTCTTGGTTTGTTGTGTTAGACAAAGCTGCAAAATGACAGAGATCTTTGAAAACCAAGTTGAACTGTATGGATGTGTAAGGCCAAGTAGCAAGTAAAGGTAAGCTGGGTGCCTCAAAAGAATCACAATTAATCATGGCCTGTGAAATATGATGAGATGATGAAAGGCAGGATGATCAATTAAGCCTGATACATACCATATGACAACCATAAATGGCTCTGCATTGTGGCTAATCTAAAGCAGCAAGGAAAAGAGATGACACAAAAGATAGGAACTAAGAGCGATGCACGAAAACTGATGGAACCCAGCAGCCTGTACTGGATCTAGTACTTGTTTTTTTCAAAAAGAAAGAATCAAGGAAGAAATAGGCTATATGAACCAGAAACACAGTTGTGGTTTGTTTGGAGATCTTGTTTATTTGTTTTGCATTTGAGAATAAACTGGGTTGCAAAAAAGAGACGATGTCACTGTGGTTTGGACAGCAGTCCAGGCCCAGTCAACAACTATGGCCCATGTGGCTGCTCAATCACTCCTTCCTACCATGATGGGATGGGGAGGAGAATCNACTAGAATCAGGCACAAAACAGGTCATTGCAGGTTTAGGCCCAGTCAACAACTATGGCCCATGTGGCTGCTCACTCACTCCTTCCTACCATGATGGGATGGGGAGGAGAATCAGAAGAAAAAAAGTAAAAACTTATGGGATCTGAAAAGGACAGCTTAAAAGGACAACACAAAGAAACAAGAAATAATAATGGTGATAATAAGGAGTATAACAAGCAAGTGATGTACAATGCAATTGCTCACCACTCAGTACCTCATACCCACCAAGTTCCCAAGCCAAGATGCCTCCTGCCCCAGGCCAGCTCCCCAGCTTCTATCCTGATCATGATGCCATATGGCAGGGAATATCCCCTTGGGTAGTTTAGGTCAGCTCTCCTGGCTGTGTCTTGTGAAAACTCTCTCTACCCTAGCCAAACACAGGACACAGATATAAACAAAACCTGCAAGTTCATGAAGGTTACACAAATTAGATCCTACACTGTTTCTTTGCCAGCAGCATGAGGGGCTTGTATTTAATTGACATTCTTCTTCACTTCCCCAGCATCTCAGGGCACCTTTTCTGTCCAATGCTACCAAAAAAATAGGGAATCCTGTATCACTGGATAGGAATCCTAAAATCACTTATAAGGAATCCTACAATGGTGTGTTCCATTTTAGATTTGCAGGGCTTCCTACCTCATAGCCCTACAAGATTTGTCAGGTCAAGTTCACTCACCTTTCTGTCAAATGAAAACCTAAGTCTTATCATCAACACATCACACAGGTATTTCATTAGGAATGTGCTGCCATAAAGGCACTGACAGTAGGAAGTTACTGCATACATCATTTTCCATAACTACTAATTTTAGAGTGTGAAACATCCTATATATATACGTCTGCATGTGTGCAAGCATGTGTGCATATATGTGTAGATGAGAAGTTTATTAGCAAGGAGATTTGTGCACAAAAGCATTTTTCCTGCATGTTATCCATGCCAGAGACTGCCAGTAATGCCACTGGAAGTTCCAGACAAAGACCAGATTCTGGTGACTGTACTACAAAAGGAATTAATCCTTTGACTGTAAGTGGCAGAGAAATTTTACTTCATTCTCTGTAAGACTTATTTTCCACTTGGAAGTGACCTGGAAGAGTACAGTGGATATAGACAAGGGAATGCCTGTATTTACATTTGTAGCTGTTCTTGGGCACATACAGCAATAAATTGCTCTAATTTAAAGAGAGACTTTCTGACAGCTTTAAAATTACGATTTTGCTCTACTAAGGAAACATAGGAACACAATGCTTCCCATGTTAAATCAATCAAAACTTCATCTCTTTCTGCATGAAGACCCTGCCTCACAATAGCTATGCATAGATCCTTATATGGCTTGAGAATAAAGAGGAATTTCAGTCTCTATTTTTAGCTGTGTCATAGTTCTACCTTCTATTTTTTTTCTAGTTTTGCAGTTGTCCTACTAGAACTCAGCTCCTTGCAGTGATAACCTTACCTCAAGGATCTCAAATATTTTTCAAGCATTTTCTGCCTAAAACTTCCAGGGAAGTATTACTCTGGGAGAGAAGAGAAATATTAGACAAAGTCTACAAAAGAATAAAGGAAGGGCACATAGATTTTAGCAGATAAAAAGAAGGTCACAGAGAATCAGTGGTCATGAACATAACCAGACCTTAGGTTTGTTTGGAGTCAGGTTGCATTTATTTTTAAACCCTGCATTAGTACAGATGGCAAGCCAGGATTTATATGTTCTCAGAAGACATGCAGCTCATTGGCTAACATAAATAATTTTATAACTCTTCTTTGTATTATTATGAAATACACACTAAGTATACAGATGCAGAGAAAATGTCCCAAGGAAAGGTGAAGAAGCAGCAGAATATTTAGAGGAAAGATGTTTTTCCTTACTGTCTTGTTTTCTTTTATCAACTCCTGTCAGTAGTTTTAACAATGGCCCAAACCAGGCCACAGGCTATTGCAGCATCTTATTATACCACCCTAGAAATCAACCTTAGAAACACATTTCCAGAACAAAATCTACCTTGCAAGTAATTTTGTGGTGCAGCATCAAAAGAAGAAAAAGGCCTGTTAGATATTAAACCTTCAGGCATGGAGTGACTCAACAGGAAACATTCAGAGGACTTTGTATCGCACCTCACCAGAGATGCTGAATTCTTAATGGTGAATAGTCTTACTCAGATGCTTTCTCACAGCTTTCTCACTACAATGAAAAACAGATGCTCATTAATTTACAGTGACACCCAAGATGTCTCTATACTACTCAGTGAGAAATATTTCCAAATACACATTTGGTATAAATTTAATAATACAAATATTGTTAGACTTGAAAAATTCCCCTATAGAAATACTGAATCAAATTTTTAAGTCATCCACAGTGTATTTCTGAGTATACAGGCTAGGGTGACTTGAGAGTCCCTTCATTTCACAAAATGCCTAGCTTCTATTTTCTGAAAATCAGGCCTAGATACAGTGTGGAAAAACGAGCATTCACAAATGGAAGCATCCCAAACCAACAGCAACTTCTGAACACATTGATCACTGGGTAGTCGATACTGTAATAGACCTGATTAGACTGATCGCTGGAACATGTCTACCAAATGCCAAAGGAAGATCTACTGCCATTCCCGTACTACTCAGGTCACAATCTTCTGCAGCACATAGGTATGTGAGCAATACATGCTTGTTTGCAAGCACTGAGAACGCATCAGCAAAAGTCTTGGTGCGCAAACTATTTGCTGGGCAAGACATTTCATTCCCTTTATTTTTCCACGTCTCAGCTCATCAGTTCTCCTGAGTGCCTGCCTATATCCACTGAGCATTTCACTAGATACTTCCCCTAAACCACCTTGAAAAAAGTAAAGTAGTTCAATTAGTTTTCAGGGTCCTTAGCTTAACACAATATTGGTTATCTAGCATCTAGATGATCAATATCCACATGACAGAAAAGAGAATAAAGTTGGTTTACTACTGATTGTATTATCCTCTCTGAGGGAAACTTCTCACAAGAATATTTCCACCTTGTTTCCCAGACCTCTCTATTGATTTACCTCTTGTGCATCGAGTGCATGTGTGTCTACACAGGAAGGATTAAGATATATATGTCCTTTCCAACAGTGCTAAGGGACAAACACACCTCACAATCAGAGCTTGAGATGGAAGCTCTAGCTGTCTCTGCTGAGTAATCCAAGATGGAAACAAAATACTTTTAAAATGGTAGTCTCCTCCAGCTTTTAGAGTACATTCAGCAGTGCCATTCCTGACTTAGAGGAATGTCTCAGTGGAAATGATGGAGAATCCTATCTTTGCATCTCACTCTGACAAGAAGAAATATCTGAGAGAAGATAGTTCTTAAAAGTCATCCTCCCCTGGTTCTTCTCTTGGATAGCTCTGGGAGTGTCTGACCGGTCAGGATACAAAGAGGCCATCATCAACATCCTCTAAACCAGTAGCACATTAGCACAGCAATCCATAAGTGCTACTATGTCCTGCCCTGAACTGACATATAATGACCTGTTCCTAAATGTGTAAAGACAATCACTTCTTGGATATTGCTCAATTCTTGGAAACATTTCATTGACCTTCCTCCTTCTGTTTCTCAGAATGACTGGGCAGACTTTAGTAAAACACCACTTCCAATTCCCAGTCAGCACCTTTCTATGCCCAGGTATTAGCCTTCCTTTCTTCATTTCTTGTGTGGGCCCAATGCCACAGGCCACCAATGAAACACACACGCTACCCAAAATCTGGTATTGAGTGGAAGTTATCCAGCAAATAACAGCAGTGTCTGTCAACCACAGCAAAGGCATGGCTTGCTGCACTGTTCTTCTTTATTCCTGTTCCTCCTAATGTGGGATTGGTGGCTTATGGCTTATTAAAACTTTTATGTAATAAAACATTCCACTCAGTTCTGTCTGCATGCAGCATGGCTTGGTTTTCATCATTTTCTCACTGGAGATTAGGATGCTGAAGAATACACATCAATCAAATGACCTACATTTTTTAAGAAAGAAACTCCTAAGAGTGAAGTGCAAATCTTCAGTTTAATTAGCAGAGTTATATAGCTCTGTGATGATGCTCCAAGGGGACAGGGGGAAAGGGAGCCCTTGTTTCTTGCCTCTGTCTAGACAGTGGCATTGAATCTTTTCCAAAAGCCTGATCCATAGCAGCCTCTTCACCGACATTGAGTTGAATAAGCAATTTGCCATGGCTCTGTCAGTGCTTCCCCTGAGATGTAAGAATTATAAAAAAAGGTGTTTGTTCAACATGCTGCACAAGGCATATGGCTTAGATGCAGTTAAAGCTACAACAAACACAGAAAGTTGCTCCACAGACCAGAACTCTGGTTTACACTTCTACCTGCATATTAACTGTACCTAGACACACAGACAGAGCCCCAGAATATGTTCCAAATCTTAAAAGTAAACACTAGTCTGCTACTCCAGGTAACACTAGCGATACGGTCTTCTACGTTTAAATATTCATAAGGCCATTGGGAAATGTCCTTTTTTTTTCATATGCTTGTCTCAAAAGCTCAGGCGTCCACCAGTGCTTGTGTCTGACCAATGCAGAGCCACAAAATACTCACAAATATACATTCCTAGTGTGGAACTAAGCTGAAGAATGAATTGCTGTTCTCAGCTATAATTATCACAGTTGCAGTTCTTGTGTAACCCACATAGGTGTATTATCATCTAATATAAAGCTAAAAGAACCTTACTAAATAATAGGAGCAGCAAGGGATAGAAAACCCAAAGCTGATTTCTGTGAGTCTAGCTGTGAATCTAGAATCCCAGATTCAAACTCTTCCTGGTAGCTGTGCTCCAAGTCTGTCTCAGGCTTTGATTTGCATAACACAATCTCTCTTTGCTTTGGTATTTTCCTCATCTTTAACAGTCTTGATTCACATAACATGCAAGCAAAAAACTTATCAATACTAGCTGAAGCTTCGCTTGCGTACAAAGAATGTGACTTAACTTGAAACGTACAATCCTTCTAACACCAGTGTCGATGAACGATTTAACTTAAGCCGATCACATCAATTTATATGTTTATTAGTTACTGTTATGTCCTGACTATTGCTGGGTATTGGATAGGATCAAACAGATATACTGAGCTGGGATTTAAGATTTCTTCACATTGCATTTTTATGCACTTTCCTCATGTTAGCTAAACTGAAGGTTTTAGCAAAGAGACTTCAGTACCATACTCAAAATATGCATCAAAAACTATAAAGCAGAAAAAGAGATTTTCTACCATTATTGTTAGCTTTGCACTGCATTGGTGTCCAGGGATGTGGGCCTCACTTTAGGCACAAAGCCCTAAAATGCGTGGGGAGATATCCTGCATGAAATATAATCATGATGAAAGATCATACATGAAAGAAAATTGTCACTGGTTTTCATGGATATAAGCATAAAACATTTAAATTGTGTAATTCAGTGGTTATTGTATCTCCCAGGGTGGGCAGTATGTCTGACATTCTAGTGACAAAATTCGCCTTTATAAGTCCCTGTAGGCCTGACCTTTGAAAGAAAACACTTATAAGCCAAATCAGTTATTGCAGTGGCATTAGAAAACAGTTTTCCATGTTACTAATCACAAAAAGTATTGTATCCATACCAGAGCAAACAAAAAACTCATCTGAACAGGCTGAGAATACTTATGTTAGTGCCTGCTCAGTTCCAACACTCTGTAGCAGATGTAAAGCAGCTGCGCTTTTCTGCTTGTGTGCCAAGAACGTGACTAGAATGGTTTAACCAGAGAAACCCAGATTCCCTCCTCCGTATTTTCTCTTCCTCTTGGCACTGCCTTTTCATTCTTCTGCTCAATTGTTCCTTTAATCCATGAAAGCAGCGCAATGACGAAGGCTCTTTCATGTAGATCTCATTCACATTGGCAATGCCCTTGATCTTCTCTACTCCCTTCCTGAGGCACATCAGAGTTTGTGGCTTTTGCTCTTTCACTATTGATCTTAAGTGTGGTACAGGCTGTTGGGAAGTGTTTTGCGGCCTGCGGTGTGGTACATACAGAAAAAGGCAGTCTGGGGACTTTTCCAGGCTGCTTGAGACTGAGAGGTCTAAAAGGGACGTATCCAGGCTGCTGTCTGAAATGCAACTATAGCTATATTAAAACCTACTTGGGGAGAATTTACTGACTAGAGCCAAAAGCTGCTAAAAAGACTTTAACATGAACTTCAATCAGTTAGTGACTGTAGCCCCTTATCACTCTGATCCTTACCAGACCTGCTCCTTGCAGAATAATTCAAGCTAAACTGCCCAGAGACCAGCTTACCCAAGATCTCCTCTGAGCCTGGCAATATGTTCTACAAGAATTTCCCTTCAGAATTTTCCTCTCTGCAACAAGCTTCCTCTCAAGTTCGTCAGGACAGAGAAAGAAGGAAGCAAGCAGAGAAGCCTGTCCACAGCCTCTGTCATAAAAAGTAACAAAAGATCCTGACCCAAAGTATTTTTACATATCTTAATATAAAGATATGCGGAGCTCTGCTCTTGTCTTAGGCAGACTTTTGAGACGTTTAGGCACATCTGTATGCACACTAGTTTTTTAGCTGTAAGAGTCCATTTCCTAACTATGATCTGTGTCTGATGCCTTATGTCTTGTGTTTCCACTGCCTGCTTAGAAGACAGCAAGCAGGTCAGCTTCATCCAACAGATCAAAGCCTCCTTTACAAAGCCATTCTATATACAATCTGTATACTCTTTTAAGAGAGTTTAGGGGAGCATTTCCTGCAGTGTGGCATAACTAACATCAGTGCTGATGTCCACAGGTCCTACTATCCTCTGCTTTCCTCTTTCCTGTTCACATGAATGCCATAACTTGCTTTGATTTTAACAAATGAAAAATAATTAATTCTTTGAATCAGCAAGGGCTGTTGAAAAATACTTTGATGTCCAGCCAGGCTGTCAGTTCAGTGTCAGTTCTCTCTCCTCCTAGACAAAACTATGTGAGGGATGGACTGGGTCCAGAGGAAGAGCATATAAGGATTTTATGGCTGACCCTGCTAACAACAGATATTTAAAATTATGTTCTTGATTCCATCTGAGTATTTGCCATAACTACACTTTTGTTCTTACTTTCTCTAGCTACTAATTTGATTCTATGTGTTTTTTCTTTACACCACTGTTGATATTTTGTACCTCGTGTACTGTTTTGAAAGCACAAGGCACTCAAATACACTATTTGCATATGTAAATGTTATGTTTCCATGTGCAAATGACAACAAATCCAAGAACTATGAGCAAGTAAAATGATTCTCCTGTTAATCAGAGGCTAGATTTCATTCTTCACTGAAAACAAAGCTCTGTGATGTTTGCCAGAAACTTGCCATTTAATCTTCAGAACCACAGTTGAAGACTTTTGGCAGCTTGAAGAAGAAAGTTAACAACAGGCAAATATAAATACAATTTTAAATGGGGGGAGGGGAAAGAAAAATTAAAAAAAAAATTAAAAGAGCAAGCATAATCACTTCTCAGTGATTTTAAGTTTTCCCAGTATTATATGATAAGCAGTTGTACAAATCCCACTATTCACTTAATTTTCTTGGTACGGGAATTCTGTGTGGAATGTAAAACTAAAGAGTGTAAACTTTGAAAAACACAAAAGATTTTGAAGAAAAAGTCAAGATCTCAACTATAAGTCCATGAGATCCTTCTGTGAAAGATTAAGTCAAACACAAAGGAGTTTAGATTCAGAGGCCCCAGCTCCTATTCTTACCAGTATCTTTACACTTATATCTGCTCAGTGAATGCTACAGGCTGCTCAATAACTCTAAACCCTGAAGATCGTTAAGTTGCTTAAGTGTGGACTTAGAAACCTGTAGCTTCTACAGACATTAATGTGTGTTTAGCTGCTTAAACACTAATAAAAATTCTGTTATTCAAATACTGTGGAATACCTTACAAAAGAAGAGAGGTATTAAAACCAAATCAGTAGTAGACTATAAAGTCCTTTTCTCAGGGTATTTTAGCTGGATCATGGTGTGCAACACAAAATATCTGGAACTAACATATGCACCAAGTGTTCTGAATATTTGAATATTCTCCAAATTATCACACACTTTCTAGAAGATTCCACAGAAGACCAGTGCAACCAAACTCCTGCAAATTTAAAGGAGCATGAAACCTAAACATTTATAAGTGCATTCTCTTCGGCACCATATCTCATGTAGTTCAGAAACCCTGAAGGAATATCACTCAAGATCTTTACAGCACAGGAACATGTAATCAAAGAACTTCTCTACAACTGCACCAAAAGGAACCCTCAACAAGACCATACATATGAGAAAAGCAACTAGAAAAGAAACTTCCTAAACAGGAAGTAAATAGACTGCTACTACTTGATAATATTAAACCACAACCCAAAACTCTGGTCCTTCCAACCAGCCCTTCACAAAGACTCCACACATGGTTAAGAAAAACAGGTGACAAATTAATTGCTGAAAATCACTATCCTTCATCAAGTTTCAGGTGCATTTTTTTCAGTTTAACCCACAACTGGCTGTCAATTCAAGTACAAGGTCTTGAGCTACCACTCTAGTGAGAGAATTAGATTCTTTACTCTAAATCTGTTGAGACAAACACTGTAATTCCTTAAAATGATCTGTTAGTCCCTTCTTATTTCCTACCAAGTGGAAGGGGAGAAATATCCTAATTTTTTTCCCCTATGAGTTTCATAAACATCCTTTACAGATTCATCCAAAATGTAGGAGCCAGATTCTCACTAGCATCAGAATACCTTTGCATGTTTGCATTATCAAAGCAGAAGAAGAAAAAAAGGCCTCAGGCCTAAACCAACCACACTAATATAACTCATACATAACTCCTTTCACAGACCAAAGCTCAAGAATAAACCTCTAAACCTGAAAGATGCTTTTGCTACACAGGTACCACAGGAGCATACTGTACGGCTCCACCCCTGCACGACACAAGCTTGACCACATGCACGTTTCTATACACAAACAGGAATGCATATGTGTGGTCTACGAAATTCATGATAAAATGTTGAAGGCTTGAAACATGCTGAAGTAATTTTGTCTACGATACCATGTACAATTAATTAAACCTGGAGTTGAATTCATAAAGTAATATTGCTAAATACATTTGGTTGTTTGTTTTGGGGTTGGTTTGTTTGTTTTTCCTGAGTCTTCGTGGCTTTAGTGTTACAACGAACATCTCAGATCACACTACTAATGTTACAGTTTCTTCAGTAGAAAAAGCAAATACAAGGATTTCTGCTCTCATTCTCCAACCTCTCAATCTAATCCCTCAGCCTTGGCCAAGCCTCTCACTCACCAAAGCAGCTAGGTTAAATCGTCTGGCAATAGCTAGCAGCATTTTTTCTAGGAGGGGTGGCTGAGACCAGTGCTCGCCAGAATGCCACCAGTTACACTGTTTGCTGCTGGAAAAAACACAAGAGGAAGCTGTTCGCTGAACAAGCATCATCACCAGTACCATCATCTAACATCTAAACTTGCAAGGCAATTGTTAATGGTAAAGACAAGATGTGGGAATCTAAATAAAACAAAATGCAAAACAGTCAAAGAAAGCAAAAAGGAGATACCAGTTTGGGAGTGCTCGACTACTTTCTATCACATTCACTATAGTTGGTACCTACTGGACCACACCCAACCACAGTCAGTACCTGACACCGAGTTTCTCTATACAGAAGACGTAGTATACTTTGCAAAACAAAGTATTCAGAGAAGAAATATTCTGATTTCACACTGAAGCATTCATTTGTTTGTAAGTAGGAGTCACCATATCTGCTGTGTTTAGGGCTGTTAGTGATATGTATGCTCACCTTGCAATGCAGGGAACCTAGCAGCACGGAGGCTTAAGTATCCCAAAAGTGCAAGAGCATACACCAGGCTGGATGTAATTTCCTAACTTAATGCTCTTCTTTGAAGCAGATTCCTCCTTTTTTGCATATTCACTTTGTTTCCATCACTTTTCATTTTCTTATGTCTTTCACTGTGACATAGATGCAGAACCCAGCCACCACTGAACACACGGTGTCCACCTGATGCAGGCAAAGGTGCAGTTCACAAAACGGAATGGCAAACTCCACAATTCGCAGCAGAATTTCTCGTCAGCAAATCTGCCTCTTGCTCAGGGATTTTACTCTTCCTTGCTCATTTGTTGTCATGTTGATGACAACAGTTTCAGAAGTACAGTATGTTTATCAGAAAGATGCATATTCAATTAATATTGCTTTAGGCAATTTTCACTAAAAAGCAAGGCTTACAAATCTCTCCACAATTCACACAGATAATAAGCCCCTTCAGAAGAATGTTTCAGCAGTATTTCTAAGCTAATGCTACCCTATCCTTGCTCATTTGGAACTTGACTAGAACTTCATTTACAGTCAGTCTAAACTAAATACAGGAATGGAAACCTAAAATGCTGATCCTTTGATCTGTCATCACAGTTTCCCAGACATTCATTATCAAGCAGTTTGGTACCAGTAACTGTTTGAGTCACCTTAAAATAGTCTGTCACTGTAAAAGCAGATATATAATTGGCACATACACACAAGTACACACACAGCTCCTGTGATAGGAATACAAACCCTGAGCATTTAGAAGTTCAGCCTCTCTCCATTAAACCTTTCTATGTTTTCAATTAGGAGAAGAGATGAGCTCTTTTCATTAAAATCCTCAATTCCCTGCATTTTTAATTCTAGTCCTACAGAGCAACCTGATGGGTCATGCCAGGAGGGCAAATATAAGCAGATGTATATTCATCTCTTCCCAGATCTTTCCTAATATCTCATTTTTCTTGTCATTATGTAGCAGAACAGCTTTCCTGGAACCAAATGCCACTGGGTTAATTGAGAGCACAAATGTATTTTAAGTGGAGTCCTCTTTCTGAAGGTTTCCTAGTTATGGCTGATAATGTGTCCAATTCAACATAACAATCACCCTTTCAGAGGGGGGAATATTTCCAAATATTTGTGTTGCAGTGCAGAAGAATTTAAACATGTCAAAACTATTTTCACTGGTATTTCAAAAAAGTGTCAATTTCTGCCTAAATAATTTGGAGAAGAAATCTCATCAGTGACTTACAGTCATCATTAAGTACATTTCTTGGGAAATTAATTTTGGTTTCATGTTTTATGAGCTCCTTTTTAAGCTATTAGACTGGAGTTGCACCATTTGTTTAATTAAGAATTTATTAATCTTTCTTTTTGCTTCTGATTTGAAGGGTGCCAATTCTCCAATCTCAAATGTTCACAGCATCTGAAATCTTTTCTTGCTTTTTCATAGCCTTAGCAGCATTTCTTAGACTTAAGAGGAATAATACAGTGCAAATTACGTGATGATAAAATAGCACAAATTGCATTTTCAATGCATCATCACCACTAGTTAAGAATTCATAAGGAGAAACTTTTGTAACATTTGCAAAACTTTCATTAGAGTGCAGTGATGTCCTAAGTGGGTCAACACTTAGAGCCTTTCACAGTTATCAAATCTTTTAGGCAATGCTTAACATTAAACTTTAACGAACAAAGTGAGTCTTCTGTTAGGAAACCACAAGGAGCAGGGGAAGAGCTGCTCATTACAAATCATGTTTCTTGAATGAGATTTAGCTTTATTTTGATATTGACAGCTGAAGACAAACATCTCTATCACATATAAGTATGCTTTCAGTTAGATCACTTACGTGAAAATGGCAGCTGTTTACCAAGCTGTACAAATGCCACACTGAAATCAAGTAAAACTAGATTTAGCCATATATTTAAGGTCATTGTCTCTCAGGTCTTAATGTTTGGAAGTATCACATTGGCAGCAGAGAAACACTTAAGATCACAATGTTCTACATGTATAACACACATTGCTGCCACTGGAGACAACAAACATTTTAACTGCAAAGCATGGAGCATCCTGATGCATCTCGTAAATGCAACAGGAAAACAAAATATAAGCTGTCTTGCCTGGGAGTCCCAGATATTTGCAGGTAAGCCCATGAACACCTAAAAAGTGAAAATTAAGTAACAGATCCTATGTGTTTACTAAGTGATTCATTGACTAATACATGAGTAAAATCTTTTCTAAAATCAGTTGAGAGTTTGAGCACAGAATTCAACAGAATGCACTTTCATACACCGTTTCCCAATTCTCCAACATCTCCAACATTCCCATATCCAACACATTTGGATAAAATCTTCAGATATATTTTAATGATGAGCCTTTGCCCTGTAATGAATCAAGAGCTCCTTCTGAGTTAAGATACACTGCTATGTACTTTGCTTAAGAAAGTCGCCTGCAAGGATCCTCTTGGGCCAGCAAGTCTCATTCTGTGGCAGTTAAAATTCATGTTATCAGGTGTATCCATGCATAACACTCCTTATTTCATGCAGTCCAATTTGAAAACAGTGTTTTTAGCAATGTCTGATCAATACAGAGTACAAGGCTCATGAGAACTTCCAAAAACTCCTACTTCACAGCAGATTGCAAACTTGAGCCAAAATTACACCTGTCATTGCCACAACAGAAGTGTCTTAGAATCAAGCCAGTGGTGTCAGACCCAGTGGACAGGCATGTAGAGTAGTTTTCAAACTCTGTCACAGGTTTCCTTTGACTTCTTTCAAGTCATGCCTTGTTTTGTGTCCCCATTTCTTAGTCTACAAAATGAAAAGTGTATAAAACTGCTAGAGAAACTGTTCTAGTACAAAAGGTTTGTCAGGTTTCTCACAAAGGGCACTAAATCCACCTGCATTTGTCTCACAAAGCAAACTAGGCTGTAATGCCACAAGGTTAAATGTCAGTTTTGAACTTAAGATCTGCTGGGTTTGCCAAACACCTGATTAGAGTCCAGGACCCTAAGGAGTCAGGTAGGGAACCAATCCTTCAGACAGCCAAGCTAGTTTCACCAGTGCAGACATAGCCTGATAAGGTTTCTTAATTTAATGGAGCTCCTGCAAATAAACAAGCTTAATGAAGATTACTCGCTTCCTGGAATTCATTGTGCTGCTCCAATTTAAAGCTATCATTTGCAGAAGAGGCTGTGACAAAGTCTCTGGAAAAAAATAAAATATGCAAATTCAGACACTTCAAAGGCTTTTATTTTAATTGTGCAGAATGCAGAACAGAACAAGAGCAACTTCACTAAAAATGTAAAAAGCGTAAGAGAGGAAACTGATACATTTCGATCATTTCTTTCAGCTCTGTAAGAATTACTCTCAAGCACACAAGTTCTCCAAACTAACAGTTCTCTGAATCAGTGGAGTTCTCATGATGGATGTGCAGAACTGCATGAAATGTCCACATAAATAAAAAATCAAGACCTGACAATACTCTCCCAATTTCAGTTTTATTGCAAATTCTGAAGTGCAGAGATTTGCTGAAGCTTCTAAATATTATGATTCAACTTTGGATGATATTCAACAGAATCTGTGAGCAGTTTTAAGCCATTTTCAAACAAACCTGGGCTGAACTGTGGCTTGGCGCTCCAACCAGTGAAACTTAGTGGTTTTGATAGAATTTTGCTTTGAATTTGGGGGTTCTTCTGAATCAGAGATGAGCTCAAGATCAAAAAAACAGATCTGGACCAGAAGTTGTGGCTATTTGGATCCACAGTTGTGGTTCTGGACCAGTTTTAAACAGAGTCAAAACCACAGCTCAGATCAATACTGAAAAAAAGTACATACAAATCCAGCCAACTGCAACCACCAAATTTTACACAACTCACTCAGTTTAACAGTTTTACTGATTACAGTGGATGTTTTAGGCCATTTTACATGCACTAATTTCTCTCTCAGTCTTTCAGAGGAACACAGCATTGTGCAATGACTTTGTATCAGATGATTATTTCTTTAGTAAGTGCAAAATAATTTTTAGAACTTTCTTTAACTACATCTGAATTTGTTGTGGATAGGTACAGTTGATTTTACTTCTTTTAGCTAGCCATTTTTAGCTCTGCAAATAAGCTCAATTACAGGAAGAGGACTGAGAGTAAGCTATGCAACAATGCAGGAACAGCTACGCAAGGAACTGTAATGTTAGAGACTTAGAGGGTTTGATAAAAGCTAGGACAATAGTAATAAAACCTTCAATCCCCTTAAAACTTGTAGACTCAGCTGTGGTCAAACCTCTCAGGGACCGATGAGAAGAGTCCTCAAGTCACAAGTGTGAATTATTTCTATCTGTGCTCTCTTTGAACACAGTTGTTGTTATGTGTAAGTATGAAAAACTATTTATAAGAGAAAACAATTCATCAAAAAGAAACACAGGCCAGAACATATCCCTCAGTTTTCCAAAACTTTACCAGAATCTGGCTTTTTGCCAATTAATAACAGAAAATTTAAAAATAAAATCAGGCAAAAAAGACATAAAGTAATTAATTAACATCACAGGTTACCCTATCATTTAAATTCTACTGCCTCTTTTCCTCAACTAGTTACCAATGAACCACGCAGAGTTTACTGAAGTCTGACAAGTCTTCATGTTCATTTACTCTACATTCCAAAGACATGTTCTAATTTCAGGATAATTAATAGTTTTGTAATGTTGACAACATAATTCTCTCCAATAGCTAAGAGCTACAGATATATTTTATAGATGTGAGATTATAAACGACACTTAACTGCTGTACAAAATTCAACACTTACTAAAACGAGGACTTAGGGCCTGAAGCAAAGGTAATATACAGCTTTTTGCTCTAAAGGCAGCAGTATCATAACAGCAGGCTCTGGGGCCCTCAGCATTCTCAAATGAGGTATCCCAACAGTCTGTCCACAAAGAAATCTGTATCCCAGAATACAGTCTCAGAGCACGAGGGTGGTACATCCCCTGATCATCTGGCTCACAAGACCACCCAGAATTTATGATGGTCTACTCTTAAACCATCTCTTCCTCAGCTGTGCTGCTGAAATGCTATTTTTGTCTGTGGTGCCCAGCTAATCCATCTGAAACACCATAAACTACAAAGCAACAGCCTTGTGATTAATGTCTACACTTCAATAGAATTTTGCTCATTTTCTAGCCTCAGTTTCCTTTATAGTTTTGGACAAATTATCTAAACAGCTACCTCCCATCTAGGGTACCAGCTTCTGGTTTCACTCAGTAATTACAAGAAAAAGGCTTAATTTACCTCTGCTTTCAAGAGGACTAGATTCTGCTCTTAGATGCTCAGGTGTAGCTTTGCACTGAATAAGATGACATCTATAAAAAGGAAACAGATCTCCTTTCAGTATTTAAAAATATTTTTTAGGTTCTTAACTACCTGAGTGGTAAATATTTATAAAACAGCTCAGAAAAAAAATGGTAACAGAAAAACAGAGGTACTCCCCTGATGGGCCTTACACCCTAGGTTATCTTGTGTTACAGTGCATGCTTATATAAGTAATTATTTTAAAAAAATTAAGTGCTGCCATTTTTGAATTAAAAAAAAATAATCCTGACGCCTATGTTTCCCTCAAATATTATGATTATATTGCTTTATTTGGTATGTAAATTCAGCCACTGGACCCAGGATGATGAAAAGCAGCTCAAACTCCTCTGCTCTTAATTTATAGATGCTTTCATGAGGAGGAGGCCCCAGTTCTCCAAGCTATTCTGCACAGTTCATCAGGCTGAATTACTAGCAAGAAAATGAGAGGTAGTATCAGGAGCTCTTAATTCTATCCAGTTGTTCCTATATATTGTTTTAGTTACTCATTTGAACAGAATTGTTACAGAGTGAAAGCGATTTCAAGAAAAAAATTTAAGAGCAGGTATGAAAAGGATTCATGAGAATCTATAATTAAAGCCACATGCAGAAGAACCAGAGCACAGTGTTCTTGTGCTTCCTTTCAATAATACTTCATAACCCTAAGGATATTATCTCAGTCAGGGGTCTACTGAGCAGGACAAAAGAACATCCATATCCCAAACCTCTTTAAAGTTTGTGTTTGGCAGGATAAGACCAGGGTGTGATCTTCAACACCATTTTGTGCTCAGGGTGTGGGCTTATAAAGACATATGGAACTAAGAGCCAAGCCTTGTGCTTTCATGAAGGAAGAATTCAGATCTGCAAAGGTCTCTGCAAAAAAAAAAAAAGTTAAAAACCAACAGCCTACATCATAACATGAGGAATTTGGAGCTCGCTTTAACAAAGACAAGTCACCCACAATAACAAAGCACCACTTTACATAGCCTTTGTCTATGAATACATTTGATGAGACAAGTTTTTAAGAGTTGAGAATATTTATTCTCAGGTGTTAACGTTCTGTCTTTGAAATGTAGCTGGGAAGTCTTCATCTCTCCAAAAACCAGGGAGCTTTGGACTCCAATTTCAGAAGGTGCTGAGCATGAACCTCTAAGAAACAAGTCTTTGCAGGGTCTCTTAAATTTGGCACTTAAAAACTGAAACATGAAAAACTATTTATTTTTTTTTAATTTTTGACCAACAGAACAAAAATACCATTCATCATTCTTGTCAACTTTCACAACAGGTAAAGAATGGGTTATTCTGAATATCTGGAACAGATGATATTTAGGTACGTCATTTGCTATTACTGTCATTTTCATTGTTACTGCTGTCTGAGAGCATTCTATTATTCACCTCAAGGGGACTACCCACTAGAAACAAGGCAAACCAGACAGATCATATCCTCTGTCCTGTCAGACTACTAACTAACTCTCTACAAGCAGTAATGTAAGCTCTTTCCAGAAGAGTGTTCTCCCAAATTCCTGTTTGGCTTTCCCTTACTTCCCCTCTGCTTCTCTGCATACAGTTGCCCTACTGCTTTGGTAAAGCTATGGACTCTTTAAAGACAGTGGCAAACGTGGCACTGACATCAGTAAAACAAAGATAAGCCCTCATCAAAGAGAATGGTACCACATGAAAACACCACACAGGAAGAAGCATGTGAAAGACAAATCTTTCTGAATAGGAGTTTTTGAGAACAGATATCCCTCTGTGTGGTACAAAGCAGGCACAAACACTGTGATCCTGCTGAAAGATGCACGTTGAGCCAAATAAAGGAGATGCAAAAAGCGAAAGAAAACAGCCCTACAACAAGCAAATATTGTGCCTTAACAAGAAGGCATAATAAAGAGAGGCAGGGTGGATATCAGAGATTAATATATACAGGGAAGAAGTAAAGAGGGCTTTATCTTTTTCTTCATAATTTACAAAGTATTTTTTAAACTGCTAGCTCATGAAGAGAGCAAATACATCTATGTTTAAGATCTCAAAAGCCTGAAACAACTGTGGCAGCTCTGAAGGAAGACTACATGCAGACTAAATGTAAGTCCTCCAGATGGACCTTCGCACATTCTCAAGCTCCTTCATAAACCCCAGGATTTTGGAACTCTCTGTTGCAAGGGCTGCCTAAGTCAGCAATGTGCTCACGTACCTGCCAAGGGTGCCACCGCGTGGACATTGAATAATTACTCTCCTGATTAGCACAGGCCGTTTTGAGATAGTGCTGAGCTGAACTGACACACAGACACAGTGTGTGTGACAGACACACAGTTTAACAGTGCTGTATCTTCGTTCGCGAAACCTAGCCATGATTTTACAGTCTAGGGATTTGAAATTATTTTAACAAGCAAAATTTCAATACTATCTCTGCAATTTCACAGCAAATCAGTGGAGTAATACACAGTGGATTTTACATACAATGAGCAGGTTGAATGTCTAAGAAATACAGGAAATCTTTCTCAGCCAATATGGTCTTCAGGGAGGATAAATAACCCAAAAGTCAAGTGCTGAAATACATTTGAGTTCACTTCTGTACTCTGGGAAAATCACATATGTTCTGTGGTTCAGACTAAGATGGTGATAGCAACACTCTGTCCTACTGCCTTCATATGTGAGAACAAAAGGTTTCTCTGATGCTATATTAATATAGGTCAAGTCAGTGCTAGAGAGGTATGAAGATTCATAATGCAAGAGAAGACTGTAGGTATGAATCAAAGAAACTAACATACAATGCAACTCACCTAACATCCATTCAACTATTTTTTCAAATGAATGGTATCCTGTCTGTGGCAAGAGGTCAGCAACATTCAGAAAGTAGAGGTGATGGATCAAGTTTCCCCTCAGGAAGAACAGAGCCATTTGAAACTCCTGGCTTGTGAATGCAATGAACGAAAACATACTAAACAACAATAGAGGGAGGTGGTGAATATTTAGCTGCATGAGAGTTTTCCATTCCTGCTCTTTCTACATATTATTTACCAAGATATTTCCTGGACAAGGACAAAAGATTATTATTCACAAATCTGGCAAACTTTAGAGTTTGAGCTACAAACAAAGTGAAATATAGCTCTATACATTCAAAAAATGAATTGGAAAAATGCTCTGGCTTTCATTCCATGTCTGAAACTCCCTTTGTTTCATTATCTCTGTACTTCCATTGTCGGAAGTTTATGACCTATCAATCAACAAGTATTAAGAGTAACTATTAAGGACGTATTTATGTGAGAACCATGTGTAGTTCTTGGCATCACGTACAGCCTTAGCCTCCCTTTGAGCCCACTCATTTCTCTCTGAGCATTTTATTCTTGAAAGAATGGCCTACTGTCAAATAAGTCATTTAACCATTGACAGAATGCCTGCTTCTCTGATTTTACATTTGTAATCTGTGTAGGAATAATTGTTTGATTCAGGCACTTGTGTGGGCAGAAGGCTTTACCCAATGAATCATTAATGGAGAGTGAATTTTAAGCACAAAAATCAGCAGACGCACACCAGAGTTTGGTCTGGAATTTATTCCTAAAATGAGACAGACCCTTTGGCTCTACAGCTGGTCTTACCCATAGGATGAGTTGCTCTTGCAGCTCATGGTTTCATTCAGCAACATTTTTCTTCTGACCAAATCCCGAGATTGCTTCTCTTTCCATAAGAAATACAAAGTTAATTCCTGGACCTAATGCAAATTTGGCCAGAAATTTCAAGAACAGTACATTTTCAAGACTGACATATGATTATCTGATTCTTTAGCCCAGAAGAAAGTGGAACAAGGGAAGGCTGGCACAAAAACTCCGATTTAAATAGGAAATAAATAAGTGACTAAGATACCAGAATGGAGTTCAGGAAAAGTTGTTTCAGATTTCCTGGATTATCTAAAGAAATAAGTTAAAAATTTTTACCTTTCTACCTTCATAACCCCTCAACTCTCCATTTTACTTTCTTTGTTTTATTTATGAAAGTCAATTAAATCACAAAGGCAAGAATTGTTTATACTACACAGGAGCACAGCACACCCTTGCCCAGGGTGTGCCATCCCTTACCCTAATACTAACTAAATAATAGTAACAAATCCTAATAAAGATAAAAAGTTGGATCCCTCTCTCCTCCTGCAACTGAATTGTTGCATCTCTCTGTACCTGACTCACACTGACTTCAAAGTAAATTTCAAAATCCAAGTAGATCCTCCTCTGTTTCTTTAAGCACCAAAATATGACCCGAAGCTCTGTGAAAAGATGTCAGATGCTTCTGGTGATGATCAGGCATTGATGGGGTCATACACACTAAGTAGCAGTTTACTAATAATGTTGCAAACTGCACCTTTGTGTACAGTTCCCACTCTAGTTTCATTCAAACCTGTTTTCTGGAGTGTCGTGGAGAAAAGGGGTTTGTCTGTTCAGTTCCCAGTATTCTGTTTCCCTTCAATTCAAAACTATCATCTGCTCCTACTGAAACTAATACAAAGCAACTTTGCACTTCTCAGGAAATCGTCAATAGCATAGCACCTGGCAAAGAAGCCAAGTGCATCACATGTAACTTGAAAAATCAGTATCCTAGTAATCGTTATAGATTTTCCTTATTTTGTAAATCATATCTTTTCAAGAATACCTACCCTTTTATTCTGTAAGCACTGCATTAAGTATTATTTAGCTTTACTTTCTTAGGTTTTTTCTCCCTTTCTTTTACCTCCAGCCCTCCCACCTCATACTTTCTAGCACTGCAATTCACTCAGGCTGGAACAATTTGTTTGCAATGCATTAGGAGAGAGAGAAGAGGGTGAAATAGGGAAAATGAAAGCAGCACCAAAGTCACGTCACCTCCTGTCATTACAAGAGTCAGAAGATCAAATATGAACTTTAACAGTAGCAAACTCAAGACCAGACCTAATGGTTGCAATTTGTGCCAAGCGCTCAGCACACCAACATGCAGCAACACTCAGAAATTAATCTAAGCAAAAGCTGCTAAGGGGGGGGGGAACCCACCAGAGTGCTAATGCATCATGGAGAGCTGTCACAATAAATGAAAGTACTGGAGCAATTAGCAGACTCTGTACTAAGCACTGTGCCACTTTCCCAATTTTAATTGTACTTCATCTTAGTCAGAAGCTAAACTCGAACCGAACTCTGTTGGATATGGCAGAATTGACTCATTTTGAAGAACACAATGGTCTAACAGTTAACGTCTACTTCTCTAACAAAATAAAGAGTAGGAGTAGGAGAAAAGAAACATGAGGAGGAAGAACTGGGAGTAGTGATGGCTCAGAATAATTTGCTCAGAACAGTGTTGATTTTCTAAAGGAAACCTCTATAAATAATGTACGGAATACCTCTCCATTAAATGCTTTCTTTACATTTCTCTCACCTAAGATACTATTGAGAACTCAGATGTTACTATGGACCAGGTATAGGATCACCGGTACTTTTTGTTATCCCTTCTTTGTTTGCTGGAAAAGCTTACATACTAATCCTCAAAAGTGCAGTCACTGGACCTCAGCAACCAGGAAAAAAAACCCAAAAGAGACAAAGAGAGAAATGCACAGCGAAACTGGATGAAAAGTTCCATAATGGATATCACATTGGTTTTGAAGCAAACATTGTGAGAAAGACCTGTTCTCTTCATAGTACCTATCACCGGGTATCCCAGCATTATATTCTGCCTGTGAGCTTCTTCAGATGAGTAGATGTGATGCACAAACTAAGATGGATTGTTCTGAGGAACAAGATTCTGTTCCATATATTTAGAGAAGTTCCACTGCAAAGTGTTCTTCTCAAAAGGCATCACTTTGATGAGATAGTTCTTCCTTCTGTCATATGACAATGATTTGTTGCAATTTTTAAATGCAGATTAATAATTATTATTATTCTTGACACTAGGCTTTTTTTTAGTTTTCAATGATCTTTAATAACAGAGAAGCAAAAAGAAAAGAAATCATTTTTTGGCACTCTGATTTCTCACACAAAACAGTAACTGTTTTGGCATCCAGAGATGTCAGCTCCATGCTCAAATGTAATTTCACTTATTTTTGCGCAAAGCTGATTGAATTACTATTAGCTCTAGTAAGTCTAAAAAAACAAAAAGAGTACTGATATGAGATTTCCACCTGAATAGCTATTAGGTATGTAGGAAAAGTTAAATGTTTACATACACATTATCATATTTGCTCAGGAATACATCAAATGAGACAGTGATCCAAAATAAAGAGCCAGAACCTGGCATGTCTGTCAGGAAGTCCGATGAGCTTCCATCTTCTGAATGTTAAACCCTTCTTGCATCTCTCTCTCTGTATTTCTTTGTCATTAACAGAGATTATTGTGAAACTAGACCAATAAAGTCATCGTATTCTGTTAGCTCAGAAATCTAGGTTGAACCTAGCTCAGTATGTAAAATAATCTGGTGCTTTTCAGGATCAAAAGTAGCTTTCCTCTTATATGTGCTGGAAAGTAGCTTTAGAGATGTTTGTTCTTTCCATGACTTTGCATGCTAATGCTAAGGAGTCTGGTGTTTGTGCACCTAGACTGATGGCACACATCGTCTCTAGTCTTACAGTGAGAACTCCACAGCTCAGCAGAAATAAAAGTACAATGAACAGAGGAATGCTGAAGTTGGAAATGCACTTTGTGCAGACATACACCTCCACAAACCTTCAATAAATAGGGACTGTAAGCACAGCATTCTGTCTTCATGTTAAGAGAAGGGCATGGGAAACTGTAGAAAGCTGTATTTCTCATTGTACTGTAACTTATAAGAAAATTTATTCCCATACAATCCTTCTATATGCACTTTACAAATGCAGTGTGTATCTTAAGTAGGGTAGAATGTTTAGAATCAAAATACTATGTCTCTGCAGATCATTTCTCCTTGCTTCCCATGAAGCCTGAAGACCACTCCTAACATGTGAGCTATGCTGGGACTCAGAGCCACATGCTGTCTGCCTTCATTAATCATTATCGTCCTACTCCTCAGGAAGGAGACCTTGGAAACCCTTGCGGATTTCATGAACAAATTACTTCATGGAACAGTATCTCTTTAAAAACAAACTCTAGCAAACATACCACAGAAATAATTAAAATGTATACACTTGCATTATGCTACAGGCCAGAGCTGATGAAACGCTGCATGTGTTCAGTTCTGTCTGGTCATAAAGGCAATCAAGAGTTTCTGCAAATGAACAAGCTCAAACTGATTTACTTCTGCCTAAAGAACTTTCTTCTGTGTTACACAGATTCATTAGACTTGATAAATAGCATGTAACCTTTAAACTGTAGTTCTGAATGTGCTCACAGACAGTTTAGGAAACAGTGTCATTACTTGCATGACATGTAAGAGGCATGGCAGCCTCCCTGTTTGCGTACCATGACCTGCTAGTACTGATGAGCTAATTTTCTGCTTAAACAAGGAAGTAAGAGATGGCTCATTTGGGTATGCCTAGGATGGGAAGAATGAATTACAATCAATGTTGCATGCTAAAATGGAGTTATGCTGGAAACACTACAGAAGAATAATGTCCATATATTAAATTTAAAGACAACCAGCCATGTGAGAGAGGGAAAAAAAGGAGTCATCAAAATGAGGCTAGAACAGGAGCATTAAAAAATCTTCAAATTTATAGGGCAGTAAAACCAAAATCCATCATGGGGCTCAGAAGAGCACGATGGGAGGATTCACTCTGTGCTACAAATCCTGAAACTGTACCTTCCACTGGCAAAGAAACATCCTATAAGGAAGAGACTAACTTGTGTCACAACAAACATTGGTAGCTTACAAACATCTCAAGGTAAAAGGTGACATGTAATGTCTGAGTTCTTGTGGCTTTTTGAAGGAGAGGATCGTTTTAGAGAAGTGTGAACACCTAAACCCCAGCCTTACGGGGGAATGCACCTTGCAGAGACTGAGATAAAAAACCTTGTAAGACAAACTATGATGAGAAATTGCTAATCTTTATTTTTTATTTTACACATTTCATGGATGAACTTCCTGTCCTCTAGAGAATACCAGATTGTAGAGAAGTAAGCATAAATATACACTTGGAATGCACTCCTGTAATGTGGAGGAAGTGCTTTGTGCCTTAGAGTGTTTTGAGACAACTAGCTTGATCACAGCAAACAGTCTTGCAATCATGAAGCTGAACTTGTGAACCCTGAAGAGATAATTGCAGGCCTATCTCTTTTATTTCTCTACTCACAGAAATGAACTGTGGAATAATTAAAAGTCACCAGGTATTTAAAAACTAATGACCTTCCATAAGCTGCATCAACTTTAAACTCTTGCCTAAAATCTGCAGCTGAAAAAAAATGAAGAAAAACTGGAAGAGTCCTGTAACAAAATCTAGCAAATGCAGCCTGTAAATCCAGATAAGAGAAAAATATTTTTAGGCCAGACACATCCAGATGGCTAGACAGGTCTTGTGACAGCTCTTCTATTGAGGAGGACTACAACATATTTGAGAAATAATAGAAAAAAAAAATAAACAAAAATTTTAAAAACCACACATACCTACAAAAGAAAAAGAAATAAAAAAAAAAAAAAGACTGGGGTCTTCACGCAGGTTGCATTCACTGTATCTAATGTGAATGTGCCCAACAAAGCTGCATAAGAATATCACAGCTGTGTAAGACTCTCACAGTTTAACATTTACAGTTTACCTTCAATATTTCATTCAAATCCTTTTCAATTTGACATCACCACTGATAGAACTGATCTACTCTCCTCTGCCAAAACAAAGGCATTCTGCTGGAATAACTGTGTTAGGCTATGGATTCCCTTCCTTTCATGACTGTGTTGTTTACAGTAACAAACAGCATCTACTTTCAGATGAAAATTTGAGTTTCATAATTGAAATTGAAGAATTTTCACATTGAAATTGAAAGTATTTTCAAATATAATAAATTTCCTCTTTAAAAGGTTGCAGGTTTGGTTTGGGGTATATTTTTCTGAAAGTCAAAACCACTGAAAGCATGATCCATAGAATCACACTAAATGCATTATATAAGTCTAAAATCAGTACAGTCACAAAAAAACCCTCTGGATGTCCCATAGAAAACAACTGCTGTCAATAAATCAGTTGTACTATCCAGTCCTACTCACCTGTTAAGCTTTCAGTGTACACGGTTGTTGTCAAAAACATAAGCATTTCAATTTGCATTAAATATCCATTCTACAGTGCAACTCACATAGGTAGGGATAGTCTACAGCTGGGTTTCTCCTGTGTCTGGGTTTCTCCTGTATGATATTCTTTTCCCACCGAAACTGAAAATTTTGGATATTTGTCTTAGATTTCTAAATGCTTGGCAGTAGCAATACTAAAGCTGTAGCTCCAATCCTGTTGCCAGACGTCTAGAAATCCAGACATGTAGACAACATGAGCTCATATCAATTCTACAGCACATGCAGAAGGGGTCAAAAGCCATCAGGCTTCTCTCACTCATTTGTATAAAACATGAACAGAAGGTCTGATTTTTTTAGGAAGCACTGGACACACTCTACATACTCTACATTGCGAGTGATTACACTTTTCTGCTGCTATTGTAGTAAGTCACTGTATATATGGTAAGTGATGACATGCTTTAATTCATTATGAAACTTGTGCATGGCTTCATTTTCCAGCTCATTCCTTTACATATTCATCCCTTTCCATGTTAACTACTTTTCTTTCAAGAGATTTTCAACTAAGTTTTCTGCCAGGTACCAACAGTTTATACTCACTTTTGCATATACAACTGATCATCGTGTTCAATTTGACTTTTGCAAATACATGGGGTTGTCCCTGATTCTGACTGGGTATGCAAACCAACTGAAAAGACCAAAATTGTAAGCCAGGTGCAGAAATTGCACTATATTCAAATGGAGAGGCCAAACTGTATTTGTATTGCCATGTAACAAAGACTAACAGAGAAAAAAGCTCAAGTAGCAGCTTTGAGGAAAATAAATTTCTGCATTCATGCTGTAATACACCTTCTTAAAAAGTTAATATCTGATAAAAGGTCACAAGAAAGGATTATAGTCTAAATGACACAATCAATATAAGAAATTTACTATCCACAGATCAGAAGCAATATCCCTTTTCAATTGTGAACTATCTGGGCCTTGATCTTGCCCTCATTTGCAACCCCAGTAATTGCATGTGCAAGCATAGTTGTACAGATAAATAAATAAGTGGAGAATATGACTTATTTTGATTACTTAAAGGCTGTAAGTGTTGTGAGGTTTTTTTAATTTTCCTGAACCAATAGACTGCATGAATGGCATACAAAGTAAAGCTAACTCAAACAGAACTTACAGATACACATAACACTATGGATGTGAATAATCTCTCCAAAGTCAATACAGTTATTCATGTGTGTAAATTTAAGCACATGCTTCGCCAGGAGTAGGGTCTGGGTTGCAAGCAAACAAAATTGATCAATGCAATTAAGAAAAGTAAGTTTCTGTGGTTCCAGTATGTATATATACCTGATCAGTTTGATCAAATAGTGATCTTTATATAAAGTCCAATGTATTTTAAATCTAACACTTTGCCACCCCTAAAATCACCATAGAATCTCAGTGAGCTCCTAAATACAAATTGTAGGCACACAAGCAATAGTATTCACCAGTGATGTCAATGCCTATTTATTTAAAACAAGTTTTGAAAATTTAACAGTTTCCTCTTTCTGATTTCTGCTGTCCAGCCATTTGAAGTCCATGATTTGAAGTCCACCAGTATGTAAATGCCTAGAACATCACCACAAAGAAGTACTAATTCTTCCTACTAATCATTTAGAACCTAATTTGACTTGACACAATGTTTTACCCCTGAATCATGTAATTTTTATCATCATTATTTCATACCACCACAAAATATCAGATATCAGCCAAGAAGCAAAGAAGGAATGCTTCCAAGAGAATAAAGAATGATTCAGAGAAGAAGGAGTTTTAGACTGGCCCTGTTGAGAGTTTTGTGAGCAATCATTTTATGTTAGTAACATGAAAAGGTCAGATTGATCGTCAAATGTCACTTATACTCATTCCACTGGATCGATTCCCTAGGTTTCTGACTCATTTTTTATTCTGGCAAAACCAAAGTCCCATGAGGAAGGAAAAACTTGTGTTTGCAGCATAAATCTAGGACTGAGACTGAAGGACTGGTTCCAACTCACTCCTTCACAAAGAGAATTCTTGACTTTAGGAGAATCACTTTGCTTTCCATGCCACTGCTACCCATCTGCAACCAGCAGCAGTAATATGTCTTCTATCTCATTTCCTGTAAGGTACCCATGCAACTCAAGCACAGTTACACCTATCAATATAAAGCAATATAGAAAATACTAATATCCAGGTGAAGAGACTCACATGGGAGGCATACCAACAAAGTACCACTACTGCCATTGGCAGAGAGCAGATACCAGGACAGATGGGCATTTGAGCTAATGCAGTACAGCTCTTCATGTGTTCCTGTGTTTCTACAAGGTCTCAAAAACATATGCTTAATTTTTGGTTTCAAATTCTCATCTTTGACTTGACAATGCACCGAGCAACTCCACACAGAGGAACTTACCCTCCAGCAGGTTCACCAAGACCTGAAGATTTTCATATCCTCTACAAGACACTTCCAAATTAACCTCATGATTAATTAAAATCACACTGAGAAAGCAGAAATGGACAAAAACTCTGGGCCATAAGAGTCGATGGTGACTTATGTGAAATACCACATCACACTTTCAGACAGGAAAACATATGCAAACACTGATTCTGATTTTCCTGATTTCATTAAGGCCACTAAAATTATATTAGTTTTAAATGGGACCACGACTAGAAACAGATCCTCATAATTATTAACAGAAAAATATCTGATATTTACCCTTTACTGCCCCTAACCGAGGTCCATAAGTGACCTTACTGTTGTTTAAAAAACCCACGGTTTCACGGTTGAATTATTCATTCAAGTTCTGCCATAGAGTGAGCTTTGACAGGGTAAGAAATGTACATCAAAATCTGAGACACTACTACTTGAAGAAGCAAAGCATCCATTCTACAGTTAAATAAATCCAAAACAGTCCCATCATCACTAGCTGGTAGATATCATTCTTCAGTGAAATTACTGCTATGGTGTTTCCCATGAAGAACTCAAAGTAAGAATCAGATGCCTCTTTCTTTTCTGTAAATTCAAACTTGACTGAGGTGGCAGATGAATAAAAGTACAGAAGCTATCCTAAGAACTCTCATGTACAATGTATGGAAACCACTCCCATTGTTTGCAGGTGTTTGGATTGCTTTCTCACATGGATTATGACCGATAACTATACCACTGTGAAAAAAACAAACAAACAAACAAAAAAACAAAACCAAAAGCACACAACCTTCACCCACCCCAAAGTACAATTTTAAAACCAAGAAAACTTTTATTACAGATATCTCCAATTAAATCACTTGAATTTTGTCAGTTACACCAATAAAGTCAACACAGACTTACCATCAATCACACAGAATGTCTCTGGAACAATAAATCTTTCGCAGGTGCCTGTTACTAAGATTAACTATGACCACTGTATACTTCAATACCAAGTCTCCAAACTTTATTTGCTCCATTTTTTGCTTTTTCTTGTACTTGAACTATAAAGTGTAAACATTTTACATGGGGGCACTGAGCACAGATGTCAAGGACAAGTTGCTATGACCAAAGTGAATTAGTCACCCATGATGTGTGGGGTTGGTCACTTCACTCAAACTTGTTAAAAAAATGTACAACAGAAATAATATTTGAGGAAGTAAAGAAATTATACAGCCTGCTATCACTGTCTCCTTCTTCAAAGAGTGAGCCTTTTGATGAGAAAGAAATACTTAACCTGGGGAGCAAACACCATGCAGTTTTTGCCTGGTTTTGTATATATTCTAAGCACATATAATTAAGAGCTTGTTGTCCCCAAGCCCTTTGTTTGTATAGTAGATAAAAAGCATCCAGATGTCACCAAAAATATCTGCCCTGTACTATACGTCACTCTTTCATATGCTGCTGAGTTTGACATTGAGTCAACTACCTAGCAACAGATGGTTGAGTTCTATGTTTCCAGAGTGCTAGTTTTAGTCTTTTTTTAGGAGATATTGGGGCAATTCTTCTCCATACTTTATTTAGGTTAGAAATTAAATTAATTCACTGCAGAAATATTTAAATACAGAGGACAGAGAAGATTAGTTATGAGATTTTATTTCTTTTTAAATTCTCATAATTTACTACAGTTTTTACTTTTATTTAAACCTAGCAGCCAAAATTCATTGTGGCACTACCCTTCCAGGAACTGGAATTTATTTTTGGAATGTAAAGCAACCTGCAAATTTATGGGTGCTATATAAATAAATAATCCAGTGCTATTTTTCTAACTGCAAAGCATGCTGGCTTTTTGAAGTCCACATGATGAATCTGGAGTTGGGCCCAGAGTTTTTGGAACAACAATTTACATGTTGTTGCATTACCGCAAGATAATGGGTACAGACATTGAAAACTAGAAAAATCCTCTTCCCTGAACAATGTGTTCTGCATTTGGGGTTTTAAGTTTTGGGGTTTTTTGGGGGGAGGGTATTTTGGTTTTTACTTCCTTGCAATTGCCAAATGGTTTTAGGAAATCACAAGAGATCTCTGCTTAAGGCAAATCATCAGAAGACTGGTATAACTTGGATACTTAGATTTGTTTGTTAGAGCTCTATGAGGTAACAGTCTGATGGCTTTTCAAAGGACTTAAAAAGTTCAGCATTAAGGTTCTTACATGTAAATACTTCCAAAACTGTGATCTACCCAGCCCTTTTTGTTCCAATTTGAAGAGGCAAATCTGTTGGGTTTTTTTAACCACATCTTCATCCTACAGAATCTTTTTCATGCTGTTTGCACAATTTAGCCTTTAAACAACTGATTAATTAAGTCTTCTGATGGAAGGCAAAATTTTCATCTCATCTTACTTCAGCAGAGTTCAGCAGTTAGTCTAGAAAACAGTTTAGCCCATGAACTTCTAATTAGCCTCTTACCAATCGCTTCTTTTCTGTATGTATTTATCTCCAAGAGAATCCAATAAGGAAGTATCCTAACGTAATAGGTATTCCTCACCATAAAACACTCTTTGCAATAGATTAACCATTGTTGGAAAACAACTGAGAAAGAGAATGTAGCTCATGTACATCAGAGATGATCAGAAGCCAAACAAAAGGCTTTCAGAATAAAATACATACAACTCAGCCAAAGCTGAGAACACAGGATGAATGATGGAGGAAAACAAGATTTCATTACAGGTTTCAATCTCTCCAGAACAGGTTATAAGAATGTAAAATAAGAAAGGGTTAACAAAAAACTGGGATTTTGGAAGTCTCAGGTCTTGCAATGCCAGCTGTGACTTGTGCATGTCCATTGGTTACTTTCACTAGCTGCATTGCACTGAAGCCATCACATCATGTTGTGTGACCTTAGGGATCTTCCCAAGAATCATTTAAGAGCAATTTAATTATTTAAGAACAATTCTGCTGGAATGATCCATTTTGGCATGGATGGATTTATGCAGAGGTTAGAATTTAGATTTCTCTCCTTCATTAATTTCACCAACAATATGGAAAACCTTACTTCACAGAGATACTGAGGGGCTAAATGAATTGGCACTGATGCCAACTTTGTCTATCAAATGCTGAGAACTTGTTTCTTTCATAACTTACAACAGTTTAAAGCAGAGAGAAAGATAATAATTTCAGTGATATAAAAGTCTTCTTGGTATTTTTGTAAGAACTATTACCTAATATGTGTAAAAGATAGGTGAAAAGATAGGTGAAAAAGAAAGAGATAATTACTAGCACTGTAAGACACCTTCTGAGTCCCTTTCCTCTTGTAAGTACAAACTACTGAGTTTGTTTTAGTTATTTGAATATTTCCCTTCCAGAGTACACAGCTGAAAGACCAGGAGTGCTTTCTGCTGAGCTATGAATTTCTCACAAATTAATTTAAACCTTATCAATGTTCACTGAGCAAATCAGAAGACTTGCCAAGTTTTCTCTGGCAGGCAGTGTTGTTAAATACTGCAGGTCAGTATTTCTGTACAAGGTTAATATCATAACGTACTTTTCTAAAATGTTTGCTAGTATTTTGCCACATATCTGATGAGTTCTTTTATGGAAAATTACATATCAAGAGCTTTTTCAACAGTAAGAATTCAGACTTAATAGAATTCCAGGACTTAATCCTACAGGTTTTACTCACACTAATATTCTCATTGGCTTTAAAGAGAATGTCCTCATAAACCCCAACAAACTGAGAATAATGATGCTTTACACTTTGTCAATTTGAATGTTTGGAAGACCTAATATTCAAATCCCAGTTATGCCACAGATTTCCTTTGTGATTGAAATATCTCTATTAGGATCAGCTACACAAGGTACTATGGCATTTAAATAGGGAATAAAGGAGGGAAGAATTTCTCTTAACTAGTTTCATGTGACAGTCAGCGCTCATTGTGAAGATTCCCTCTACAGTCAAAGAACAGAAATAAGAACATCTGGAGAGATAGTCAGCCCAAATAAGGTATCTCTGACAGTAATCACATTGATGCTTTAAAACAACACTACTTCCAGCTCTCTGCCCTTGACCTTAAGAAACCATTCTGAAAGTAAGGACACTACCCCATCCACCTCCGTTCACAGTCTGGTATATCAGCTTTAAGTGTGGAACAAGGTGGTGTTTCGCTTCCAGTCCAATTTCAGCATTTCGGTAGCTTTTGGCCACCGAACAGAAAGAGAGCTAGGAAGAGAATGTCTAAAACTGCCGAAGTAAGAGTCACTAGAAAACTCAGAACTAAACCTAGAAAAATAGTCACTATTCCTGAGGGTGTATGTGTTTCTGTCCCTCATTTGTAGAACTATAAGACAGAGGTGACGGGTCCACTCTGTCTTAAGAGAGCAAGGTGCAGCAAAATATAGCAAGGATAGCTGTGGGATCATCATATTCCTTAGCTTTTCATTTAGAATTCTACTATTGGCAAAGAAAACAAAATATTTTTCTTTTTAAAAACTTTCTCGGAAGAAAATGTATAAGGTATTAAGGCTTTTTTCCCCAAGTACTTCTAACCAAAAAACCACAAAAAATATGAATTCCAACTAGCCATAGTCAGCTGAGGCCTACCTTTGGCATGGCTCTTCTGCTCATGTACTAGCACCAGCCAATCATTAAGTAAAAACACAGTACTTCAAGCAAAGCTGACTGCCTTCTAGAAAACATGCATGATCCTGAAAGAATCACAAATGTTTTAGCCCACTGAGAAACAGCTCTTTCATGCTAACTTACACATTATCTGTGACCTCTTATAGGAAACTGTCCTCTTTCAACCACAGCAGGTTATCTATCAGGTTAGATACTAGAAATGAGGTGAAGTGAGTAGCCCAACATATTAATATCCCCAAAATCATTAAGAGCAACTCATTTAAATTCATACTCTTTGCAAAATTAGTTTGTCAAAGTATTTCATGTTCCTTAGTACCCTGCCTCTAGGTGGGACACCTCCAACACAGTTCAACCTGTTTCTTTTCAAGGTTTAAAAAATAAATGTTGCTAGTATCTTCTGGGTTACTGAGTATGTCAGGCCATTATATGGCTGATAAATCTGACAGTAATTCTGAACTGGTTGATACCACAAATAAAATCATTCTGTATCTCCTTATCACATAAAATGGACATAAAACATTTTAAGGAAGCAAACACAACATAATGCATGGCCTGGAGACTGGCAGGTAAACCACTGTTTTTAAATAATTTCACTTCCTAGACAACAGATTTTCAATATCTACAGTACTTCTCATTTATCTGTTTCAGAAATTCTTGCACTTACTTTCAGTTTAAAGCTCAAACTCTCTGTTTTTTCTGTAGTCCGTGTTGCTTCTGGCTCACTGTCATACTATCTTACTCAAAAATAGAAAAACAACTCAGTAATTAACCAGCAATTTGTATAAGAGGTAAAATATCTTCATAGTAGGAATATAATGGAATCATTATTGAAAGCTGTCTAAAAGCACTACGTGAAAATAGAGAGAAAGATGTTTGACCTCAACTACACCAATTTCACAAATAAAGCCTTAATAATAGCTTGCAATCACACTTGGCTGGGCATTATTTCCCAGACACGCAAGGTCTGCATTACAGGGCCAGAAGCAATGACTCACTCTGCCAGCTGCCGTGATGGCCCAGGGCAGCTTGCTATTCTGTCATAAGTTGTTTCGTGCAGGTTGTGAAAGCTTCTATACGTCTGATCCCTCAAGAACACATTAACTGTATATAAGTAAGAAGGTAGGGTGTTTTCCCCACTGCTGACATATTGTTTAAAGTTCACCTTTGAAGGTAGAAGAGAGAAATCCAATTATCTTTTGCTCAAAGAAAAGGAGGACTTAAAAGGCACTTTTTTAAAGACATGAGTGAAAAAAAAAAGAAGGGTTGAATGCTTTTCACCCAAAGGCAACACAAATGCATGCATTCAATGTTACATGTCCATCTGCATCCATCAGCACTGCAGGCTGCGTATCACTCTACAGTTCCGGATTGTAAAACATCAGACAGCGCTAAAAGGCTGTGAATCTTTTCGTACCAGTCCTTGTTAGATTCTCAGCTGTTCAAATTTTCACAAGCTGAAAGCAGAAACTGGAAAGTTAGCCCACCAGTTCTGTAATCAAAGACTGGCTAAGACAGCCTCCTCTTTGTGTCAGTAAAAGATTAAAAGTCAACATTACTGTTCAAAGCCTTTACTTAGTTCAATCATATGATCACCGTCGTGTTTTAGAGGCTTTCTTTTGTTGATGCCTTTTCGCCCTAACGTAGCATCTGCTATTTTCTCTTGTCCAACATATTTTACATTGGACACTTTCACAAAAAAGCACGCATTTATCTGCAACGGTTCTCCAAAGGTTTGGAAATAAACAATCACAATTTAGCAAATGACTAAAACTTTTCACAACTTCTCTAACATTTTGATAGTTTATCTGAGTTTCTCATAGATTGGCTTACCTCCTGAGATGTCTAGAATTCCTCATATCTGAACTTCCAGGAGATAAGCCTGTCTTTTAGCATGCTGACATTGCTGAGCCCGATCCTGGATAATACCCAGACTTTTGGAGGAGCAGTCTATGTTGGATACATTTTGCAATAGCTTCTTAAACATTTGGGGGAAATCGGCAATATTTCTTGTTGCAAAGTGGTAAGATAAGGGTCTTAGTTTTTCTGACATGTACCATCTGCTTCTTCAGTCTGGTCCTTGCAATAGGCATGTAAGACAGTAGTCAAACTCCTCAGAAACACATTGCTGCTTTCCATAGTCTTTACCATTTCTGATTTCTTACTGACAGTCTCTTCAGATCATATACAGTGCTCATACCTCTTAAATACTTTAGAAAAGCTGAGTGAGACCTAGTAGAGTTGCATAAGCACCACTGTCTGAAAGGAAGAGAGAAGAAAACGACTACTCTTCCATTTTCAGCACCTGTACCTTTTCAAGAGAAGACCTGTAGCTTCTGCACAATCTGCACAGAACAATCTGTAGCTCAGTTTTGCCTTCCTCCTCAGTTTCTTTCTTGCTGAAAGTGAGGAGGGGAACTTGCTACATCTCTTTGCACAGGGCAAAGCACTTGTTCTCATGCATGCAGAAGCAATCCTAGTGTGTAAATACTGCTCCAAAATCAGGACACAAAACATTCTATCATGGGCTCAGTTCCCCTGCAATGCAGATAGACTTACAGTCTGAGCAAGAACAGGAAAACGAGTGGGAAACCACTGCTTTCTTCCTTTCATGGTTTCCTAATAACCACATTAGCCTAAGCAGAACCGTTTGTCAAAAAACATCACTCAAAGCACACCAGTGTTTCCATAATATCTGGAGTCGAACTGGTACTATTTTACATTTTCAGAATCAAGTACTTGGTGATAAACTCTGGCTGCACTATAAAGTAGTTGCTTTCAGCTTAAAATTTCATTCTTTATTCACATTAACACTTGTCTGAATTTCACATTGGCTACTAAAATAGCAGCGCATAAAGTGGAAATAGAGACTAGTGTATGAAGAGTGCAGGCATTTCCATCTATGTAAAGATCAATACATAATGCCTTTCATGAGATAAGAAATGCTTTATTCCCCAGCCTTTACACTTCATTTCTAAGATTTACTGCTGCACGAATAAAGTTTAAGTTATTGGCTTTACCCTTTTCAAGGACTATGGAAAGAAGGGCAGTTATGAGTACCTATTACCTGTCCACTTCATTTGACTGTAAATCATGGTGAAAGATTTCAATTTTATATATTTAAAACAGTGGGAAATATATATGGCTGATCACAACATTTTGTCAGAGTTGTGCTAATTCTTCAATGAATATATTGAAAGAATGTTCATGTTTTATTCTGCCTTTTAAAAGACAAAGAACTTTGCCAATCATTGCAGTTACACTGCTCTCATAGCTGGAGAAACACTGAAATGCAAAATGTATTGATTAGGAACATTTTAATTTTGAGAAGCATTAACAGTTGTTTCAGCTTCAGAAGAAAGGCCTGTAGCTCCCAGTGAACATAAAATACTCAAATACACAAGAACTAGCAATGGCAAAGACACCACTTTTACCATGATCTGATTTTTTAGATCTCATCCCTATGTCTTTTTAATCTGCTTTCATTTTCTCTGCAGATAAGTATTTAGTATACAGTACAAAGGATGATACCATTCCTCTAAAGATCACAATCCTCCTCATTTTCTCCCAACTGTCCCATGAAAACTTAAGTACTTCTCAGGCAAGAGCACAAACTCTTCAGAATTTTGTGTCCAGACAGCTGACAGTTCTTTTTTCAGACAGAGATAGTCTGACTGCTAGAATTCAATAGCCTGATCATTTGCAATTTAAGATAATTCCATGGTGTCTGAGGCTAACAGTGCAAGAAAATACTAACGAAAGCTCAACAGATATACAAAATTTTGCAGAACCTTTCTCTCTAATTCTTCAGAAATAATTCTCTCAGTCTTCTACACAAATTTTGATTTCAAATATAAAATAAAATTACTAATTCATACACCATGGTACCTATTCCATAAGCTTTTAGTCAATTAAAACCCCCAAATATGCAGCAGTGGAAGTGTAGAAATGTAAGGTGTTGATATCAACACTGTCAAAAGCAGGGAGCAATGCATGTTTTTATACTTCACGATCTTGAAGGTTAGTTCAGAAGTTTCTAATTCAGATTTTCCAACAAAAAAGACTGCCAAACCTAAGAATAATTTTTCTGTTTAGGATCATTTTCTGGTGTGCTAACTCAAGCTGAATGGTACATTAGCCCTTGAGGAGTCTAGTGGAACATGGTGGAACAAATGATGAAAGCAGCGCATGGCATGAATAATCGTGTCAGAATACATCTGTGTTGCACAAGGAACAGAGGTGACAGTGGGAAGTGTATTTCCCAAGCTCCAAAATTTCTTCATATGAGAATCTTCTCAGGTTTTTTTTGCTGTCCTAGCAACAGGACTTTCTCAGTTTCCACCTTCCTTAAAAAAAGCACAATATTTATTATGCCAGTGACCTGACTGGATCTCTCACTTCCCAGATAAACTCATTAAATCAGTACAGTTTTTATTATGAGAAAAATAAAATACACTCCAAATTAACTCATGCATGTTTATCTACACATAATAAAGCAGAAGGAAAATAAGTAGTTCAAATCAGGCAAATATTATGGTGAACTGATTTTCTGCATCGCTTGTGTTCAAACAAATCTAGCATAAGTAGCAAAAATTGTTCTCAACTACTTTGAGAGGAATTTATGTTGGGGAGTGGAGGGAGAGAGAAAAGGAGATGAGAGGAATTTAAAACTCAAAATAAAAATAAATTCTAATCTAATACACACTACAGCTAAATCTGATCAACTGCTGAGGACTTTATAACATAGAAAAGCATCTTTATTCTGGAGATTATCCTCCTCTTACAGACAGTTCTCTTTGAGGCACCTTTTTCCCACACAAAATATCTCGTATTGATAATGAAATTCAGTGACAAACCTGTGGATTCTCTAAAGACAGACTGCACTTTTTGGTGAATTATTGTGTCTCCTACAATGTGAGCACAGACTGATTTCTCAACAATTCAAATAGATGTCAGGAACATGGTAGGTTTACGCATACTATTTCTTTTGCATGGGACAGACTTCTGTAACATGCAGGAGTCTCTCTGTTTTTTAAATGGAATTTTTTATGAATTCTTCCATGATTCAACACTGTAATTCAAGTAATATAAAAGACACAATGCACTGAAATCCCTCAAGGAACTCCAATAACATGCTATTATGCCTTGAAATTGACGAGATTCATGTAACACTCTTGGCATTATGGAAACAATTTTACCAAGATTACGTACAAAGTTCGATACTTCAGTATTACTGTGTCCTATTATTCTCTGTTGGAAAGCAATGTTTGGGTATTTTTTCCTCAGCATTAAAAAAAAATTGGCAAAACTCAATGATGCATAGAATCAAACAATCATCTTTTTACCTTCAGAGAATCTCCAATCTGACCTCTAAGTCTACACTTCTGACAAGGAAAGTGAAATGGCGAAACATATCCTGGTAGTGACAATGAAAGGAAATTGATTGTTAATATGAAATAGGTCACCTTTACGACTATGTGTCAGCTCCAAATAAGTGATAGATGCCTAGGAGAGATGTTTTGCCCTGCAGATGTACAAGTGATACATAAAAATTTTCAAACAGAATCTGCTTTCATAAAAGCCAAAGAATATGATGAAAAGAAAGTGGTATTTGACCTTTGGAGGGGGGAAAAAATGGAGAGTGATTGTGTAGCAGACTGAAATTTCTGTAAAAACAAAAATTAAAAGTTCAAGCTGTACTGTAGTTATATTTGGGCTTGTTTTTTCTTGTACAAATTACTATTTTACTTGTGATCTCTGAGATAACATTTGTTGTACAGAAAGAGTGGAATTAAAATATTACCCTAGGACTCCTGTAAGTGTAGAGATTTTGTGATGCTTCCATGTTTTTTTAATTAGACTGGGTGCATCATATGCTGTCTGTATAAACAATAAACAAAGGTAATTCAAGTTCCTCCTTCTCACACATTGCTTATTATAGCACAACCTATGCTTTCTGCAATATGGATGTCTCCTACAGTCTGCATACAGTGCACACACAATAGCTTCCCCCTGTATGCTATTGGAAGAGAGGTGAAGTTTGTCTCTGGAACTGAGAGATGCTCAAGGAAGGAAAGGCCGGGACCATGGTGGAGCAAGTTCCTACTCACTCAGGCTCTCTACTGGCCTCAAATTTAAGCATGGCCCCTTCTTCAACAGGACTTATACTCTTTGTCAGAACAAAATGTACAGATTAGTAGCTCAGTATTAATCAGCTGCAATCAGCCTCCTGTCATTCTACTCCCACAATACTGAAAGTCCTTTCAAAGAATCAGCACCTTGGAACTCTGGAAAATCATCATTTAATATTTGAAACCACCATTCAGGAGGTACCTATCTATCAACATGTCACTTTGCATACAAATACAATAATTCTTCTATTGTACCTGAACTTAAGGATCTCAAGGCGTTTCAGAAACAATAAGTCTTAAAATTCTTATGGGATTCTTGTAATTTCCAGAAAAAAATTGACTTGGGGGCCCCAGTCACTGTCTGATTTCTGGAAAGAAATGATTTCTGACCAGAGAAAATTTAATCTCTTTGAAAGTATGTTTAGATTAATGCTTAAAGCTTGAAATGCCATAAGTGGTCATTTACCTTTACATTTAAGCCAAGGTCTGTCACTGCTTACTAAAGCTGTCTGCTGGATCACCTATTAGACACAGAGCCCTCAGAGAGCACAAAATATATCACATGCAAAGAGAATTTGTAAAATGTGTTACACTATGTGATCATAAAATTTAAAAAAAAAATTATATTTAAGATATAATGAAAAACGTGCTAATGACAGATAGCAAGGCTGCTGAGACATCAACATTTAAAAGCATTTTGCTGAGTTAAGTATTTCTTTTTATCTATTCAGAATGACTTTTGCACATTTTTATATTCTAAAAATACAGGATTAACTGCATCTGTTAGATCAATAGCATCAAGTAGCAATGATGTCTTCCATAAACACCCAGTCGGTTTTATGAATCAGACTATTAGTAGTTAAATATTTAAAGATGCTTGCCCTTTGTATCTCACTTTGATGCTTGCTTCCAACACGATGTCTAGGCTTCACAGTGTGGGAGGAAGAGCAGTTCAAGAGCAGAATTATTTTTCCATCCTTCCAGACATAAAAAGAAAACCAAGAATTCATTCAAAAACAATACTGCACATTTTGGCTCACTAGAGATTTTCTTCAAGGAATAATGCAGAATGAACCATATGAGAATAGGCACAACAAATTTAAGAGGGCAGAGAGCTAGATAGAAGAGCTTGGTTATTGCCTATGAGAGTCCTGAAATACACAAAGCAATAGCACAGCAAAAGAGTGAATCAACCAGCCACACTTCCCTTCTTCATGTCATTTTCTGTTTTGTGACTTTCTCTTTCCTCTGTGGTGTTTGGTACCCTCAATCCTTCTATTGTGTTGTAAGTGTGTCATATCTCAGTCTTTCCCGTGATTTGCTCCTCCCCTCTCTGTTCAGTTTTCAAAGTTGAAAAATAAATGTGTGCCAGGGACCATCTACCACAAGTAACTCCTTGAAACATTATTTCAATTAAATTAAAATTACTGGATATCAACAAACTAGGAAGAAATAGTTAATAGCAGAACTGATTCCAGGAGCTGATTCAAGAATTCCAGGTATGTCTATGGGACAGAGGCAGTAAGGGGTAGGCAGGGTAATGGTAACGCTGTTACATGGGTCCTTTAACCCAAAATAGGGTCAATGTAGCAGCAACCAAGGAACATAACATAACCTGGAAACAGTGAGGAGTACAAATCTTAATTAGAACTGTATCAAGGCTGACTCCCAGAGAGGCACTAAGCATAGACCCCATTTCCAAAAACAAGGAATGTAGTTATCTAGCACACTGTCCCCATGATTGCTACTTAGCTGCATCACATAAAAAGCAATCCAATATGTTGAGACATTTGTAGGAACTGTACTTGTAAATTAAATAATAAATGTGCATCCCAATAGACTCTCACTAGTTTAAAAAAACCACTGCACTGTATTTGAAAGAAAATATACATGCAAATTAGCTGTTTGCAGTGATTTCACAGGCAAAAAGGTAGTTTGACACACAACCATTTCAATGGCTAGTGGTGCTTGTGATAAAAAGATTAGCATCTGTGTAAAAATATACATGTATCTGCACACGTCCCTCTGCACCCATATTTCTGTTCCTGTTTTAGAAGTATTTCATACAGTGTCAAAACAAGAAAAAAGCAGTCAGTACTAATATTTACATTAAGTCAGTTAAAGAAAGCAAGATGCCAAAATAATGCTTTTTCTTCCCTGAGACTTCTCTATCATTTATTTCAGTTCAAGTATTGCATATTAGCTTTCCCTGAAAAAGAGGAAAGAAAAAGAATCGATCTTTTTGTCACTTGGAATCACATTATCTCATAAATATAATTCACATAAAACAAATTAAGAGGCTGATCAAATGCTCTGTTAACATAATTCTTTAATAATAATATCACTTAGCTCTTAAACTGCTTAATTAGATTTCAGTCATTGCAATCAACAGCCTCATTGAAACTGTTCATTTATAATTTATACTCTTTGCATTTTCCTGTTAATTTTAAAAACAACATTAAGAGACACCAGCAAGCAGAAAAAACAATAGTAACAATTAAAATAGTAACAATTAAAAACCAATCTCATTTATGGAGATGTGGCAGACTTTGGGCTTTAGGATTAACTTATTTCCTGGTTTGCTAAATATCAATGTAAATATTTCAATTTGTTTGAACGGATTCTTTACCTTCTCTTAGGAAAAATAGATCTAGCCTTTTGCATTTGACCATGGATCTCAATTGAATAAAATGAAATAGACATTTCAAGACACACTTGAGGCCTAAACACATTCAATTAAACTTCCACACATTAATCACATTTTTCTAGATAATGAAGATGTAAAGAATAGGCTTAGCCTATGTAATGTGCTGTTGTGAAGTAGTGTTCTTACTTTAAAGAAGGTGTTTTCTTAGAAAAATGTAGAAGTGTTCTGTAAAGAAGGCACTTGTGCACTTATCCACATTTGAACACAACCATGCTCACAGGTAACATTTTTTCTGACTATAGACAGAAACAGGTCATCCAGGGTCAGATGACTTACTGTCTTTGGATAAATTATACCTACATCTACAATGGTAAAGTACAACCTTTAAGCATAGCCTGCAGGAAACAGCATTCTGTATCTGATACCATTCACCCCCCAGAGCAAGTGGAATATTACAGCTCCAGGACTTTAGATAACATTTATAGGATTGTGGTTCATCTTTGAAGAGAGAATATCTTTTTGTTAACAAAACAGTAATTTTGCTTTTATTCCTATTATTTGAATAGTCAGATCTTTATCTTCCTGTTATTGCAAGATTATATATATTTTTATATTTATATTTTTGTAATTATGCTCCCTTTAAAAAAAGTGATTTTTTTTAAACACATTGCTGTTTCTTCAATAACTGCTTTAGGTATTTAAACTGAACACATTTCATTAGCTTCTTCCTAGCAGTGCCCACAACAGACCCCAGCAGAATTTTTAACACCCATCCCTCTAGAGCATTCTGCTGATATGCTCAAAATATATGTGTAAACTAGCAGGCATCTGCTAAGCTACTAGTGAAGTATCCAGTAAGTAAATAAATGCATCTGGGTTGCAGCCACTGAGATTTATAGCACTTTTCCCTGATTTCCTTTTTCACACTACAGTAAATACAGTAATGGTGCTGGCTAATAAACAGCCATAAATCTGCCTTCCTGTTTTTATGATGTTTGCTGATTGAAAAGTAATGCTGTGAAACTGATGAAGTCAGTGACTATGAATGCAGGAAGGCTTTGTGTGTTTGGGGGTGGGGGTACTTCTTTAGTATGTTTGAAACAGTTTATTTTGCAGGACTTTTCCAGTCCCACATCAGTAAGCTGGGGTTTTGCATGACCTTCACCCCCTCTAATTTTCCACATGCTGAAAGCTAGATTTTTATTCCTAATAAATTCAACAGATCCGGTGCAGATGTAGAATAGAAAAGGAGGTCTGAAGGTTTTTTGGACATGGCTTCTCACCAACAACCTAATTCAGTTCCCATGAAGTTGTTGGAAAAATTCCTGTATACTTTCATGAGAGTTGAATTGGGCTTCTGTTGCTTCCTTCCTTTCACAGTATTTCTTTTATACCCCCTATTCCACCCTTGAAGAAGCAGGACAGCTTGAGAGCAGTGGTATACAACACACATCTGTTCTTACAACCTAGTTAACAGCACAGCGCACAAAACTTCTAAAAGTTCAGGAAATGTTGCCTGCAGGATCTCTGCAGGCAAAGCATGGCAGAGGCATGCCAGAGATCACCCTTGTAAGAATATCCATTCTTTTTCTGTCAACATCTCACATTTTGCTGAATGTAATGGGACTGCCCATAAAAGTCAGACATTTCAAGTGATGACACTTTTGAGAGAACTGTAGAAAAGTGGTAGTGTTTTTTTCAGACGTTTTCGTGATAGTATGGGAAATGAACCAGAAGCAAAAAGTGGCTTAATTAAATTATTTTTACCTGTAGCAACCTGAAAACAACTTATTTTATCAATTGAAGGCTTGCCACTTCAGTAAATTGGAAGTGCAACACACTTGTGAGAAGTAGCCCAAATATTAATTAAGGCAGTTTGCAGATGTCAAACCTGCAAGATGTCAAGTGATAGCTACAGAGAACTAACTATGTTTATATTTCAAATAAGGAGAAATACTTTTCCTTCTTAACAATGAGAAGAGACAGACAGACTGTCGGCATCAACCAGCAGATGTACTTTTTTAGCAGCTCATCTAGTCTTGCCTGTGTGCACAATTTACCTTCTTCCCTCTTGCCAGATCCGCTAATTTCAAGAAAGTTTAAAGTGAGTTCCTTCAAAGAAAATAGTTAAGACAGGCCTAGCTATGCCGACCTGTAAAAGCTCTCCTAAGAGGAAGCTTAAATTTATGACAACCTTCATCCCCTCTAGCAGTTCTGGCTACTGAATTTGGAGACTGATACAAAAACCCTGGGATCATAGGAACCTCAATACAGAAGAAGACCTCATGACTGACTGAAGAAATCCCATTATTTTCCTTCCACAAGAGCCTGTGCCACAGTCTTACTCATCCCCTCAGAGCAAAACATGTACTAATGCTAAAGGGGAAAATACTCAAAGATGTAACTATATAGTGAGAATGCCCACAGAAATTGCAAAGGACTCTCCTTCCCGGCTATTATTACCTCCTCACAGCTGCACAAGCCCAGCAATTGCTACACCTGTAAGACAAGTGAATTGGCATGAACTCACTAGAGTTCACAATGTGGTAGGAACATCCACTTTTATCCTTTTTTTCAATACTTAAGAATAGGACATATTCAAAACAAGCAGTTATAGGAATGATGCAGGTGGAAAAAGCCTTCTCTTTGAACATGGAATATTTTACTTTTTGTAGAAAAAATGTATTTTTCTCAGTATTATTTGAAACAGGAGTTAAACTGTACATCAAAACCATCATTGGTTTGATTCATATTTTGCAGGAGGAGAAACTAAAAACTGTAAATTTCAAGTGCAAAAGCAAAGTATCACTGTGTAGCTCTGTAACACTGAAAAGTCACTGCTTGTCTTGCTTTATCCCTGGCATTCCTAGTTTATAATTTCTCTGCCATACATGGATTTCAAGTCCCATTTTTATTAGTGCTAAAATAGACTGTTCTCCCACTGTCACACCATCTGTCTCTTTTCCTCCTGACTGCCAGTATACAGAACATCTAGGAGTTGTTCTGAAAAGAGAAAAAAAAAAAAAAAAGAAATCTGTATTGTTTTGGTCACACACTCTGCTGGCAGCAGCCTGTTTCCAGCAGCGACTGTCTTCGCAGAGGGATGCATTCAGCCTTCACCAGCCTATTACACACATTTAGTTAAAAAAAAACCCAAAAAAACAACAAAACAAACCCCTCACTTGTATGGAATGAGGAGAAGTGTGATTTTCTTTCTGCTCTCCCTCTAATTTCAGAGAAGGGCAACTCCTCCCCATAACAGTGCTGCCTTCTTGACATTTCAGGTTCTGTATTGGAAATTTCTCCTGACAAATTTCTGATTCAGCCTAAGCCTGAATCAGCAGCAACAAGACCTGTTCACAGTACACACCAAGAATGAGATTTTCAGAAAGTGACAGAAAACACAATATGGGCTGGTGATGCCTTTTTAAAATTTACTTGGACTTTTTGGGGGCCTTTTTAATACAGGCATCAAATCCTTTTATTCTTCGTATACTGGCCCTCTGTGCAAGCAGCAATCTAGAAGATTGCAAATTCCACTTATACTTAAGAAACAATAGAAATTAAGAAGTACTGAGTGGCATGAATGGACCAACAGGCTGTTATTACAAGGAGTGTCCTTACATATAACTTTAAACCTGCCTAACACAAATACCAGTAGTCACAATCTCATGAAACAAGCTGGATGAATCACTTTGCATTCTATCAGAAATAGCTGTAGACTTTTTTCTAAGGACAACAGACAATAAAAAAATCTGTCATCAAGAAATGGAAAAGGTAGTAAGAATGCATCATTCAGAATAGATTTTCAAGCTGACCATCACCTAGGTCCTGTGAGGTAGTACTAGAAAAGTGAAAATAACTGAGCAGCACTAGACTTCTGAAACTGTCAGTATACAGGGTCTCTGTCTACTATATTTAATACATAAAAGGTTTAACTCAAGAGAACATAAAATTTGTTTAGCTCCTGGGTTGGTGAATAAACACTTAAGACGCCTCCAGTATCTCCCTGCCTTCACTGTATTTCAAAAGCAATAAAAGGCGAGCCGTGACAAAGAATGATGGATAAACTAGATCCAGAAACAGATAGACTTGGAAAGTTCTGGAGCTGTATTTTCCACCGCTTGTTTGCATGTGCGAATCCTTAATACTAAAACTTAGTTTCACATAAATAAATCCCAGCACTGTATGAATCTATTCCAGTACTTGACAGCATCCCATAGCTCAGATTGAGAGGCTGATTGGGCAAAACTGAGAGCGACACATTTGAGAAGCTTGCTGGGGAGCTTCCATTTGATTCTCATCCACTTCAAGAGCAACACAGCTTCATATTCTTTTTAATAGTCCTTGCAACAACCTCTTTTTTCCTCTTTGGGCTAAAAATTAATTTCCATTGAAGTCATTTGACTTTTCAAACTTTTAATATTTTTTATGGGAAAATAGCACCATCTGTAGGAGAAAATAGACCAAATTTCATTTAAATGTATTTCTATTTTCAGGCCATTAAGCAGAACTTCCTGCTTCCTAAGAGACTAAATACATTCATTTTCAAAGTAGGCTCATATTTTATCCACAGAGGAAGCCAAATGGACTCTTGCTGGTCTCAAGAGGGAAGGACAATGTCAATCCAATCCCACAACAGAAGAGAAGGTGCTAAGACAAAACACTTAGTATTCTAACCACCTCTAATGCAGTTCAGAGGGGCATTAGCCTACAAATTCCAAATTCTCTCTTGGTGGCAGCAACTGAGCCTTTACACACCTCAAAGTGGACTCTGATCATTTTTTGTCCCAACAGCCACCTTCTAATAACAACTGCTTGGTATGTTTATGTCCAGAGTCAGGCTTATAGACACTCTGGCCTCCGTAAATTACAGTCTTCATTTTCCAAAGGACTTCATGTGATGTTATATGACACATGTTGTTCTCATCAATGAAGCACAGGGAGTTTGTATTTAGTAAAAACTCTAAAATTGTTTGAACAGCCCAGAAGATATTAGTCAAAGACTGATTCATAGCACTTGTAGCTATCTGCTATTCCCTCTTCTTTCTAGATGGAGAGTAACTGTCATTCTGAAGTCACTTTGTTTTACGACATAACACTAACAGCTGCTGCTACCTTCTGGGACAACACACAGACAAGGTAAAACTCAGCCATGTGGAGACAGCTAGTGAAATGGAGCCCCCACTCCATTTATATGCTCATTCAAGTACACATACTGATACAGATACATCTTGCAGGATGTCTTCTCCAGGCTGAATTTCATTCAACAAGTTATTTTTGAATCTGAAGACCTTCTTACACAAAACAGTGATATTTTCTTAAGCTCTTTCACATAGTCAGAAGTCATGATACTTAGGATGATCTGGTTTATTAAAATGTTCAATCAAAACAATGTTATGTTTATTTTACTGTGAATTTCCAGCTTCTCAACAGCCATAAAGGCTAGAAACTTAGTTTGAAAGGTAAACTGAAACTACCACCACATGAATTCAGGAGGTTAGGATTTGAGCAAAACCTCCAGGATATTAAGAAAAAAAAATAATTACATCACCACAGTATGTTGATACAATCTTGATATTAAAGTAGAAAATGTATTTGAGATTTGTCCATACCACAACTTCTAACCAAGTCTGAATCCAGAAGCTGGCCCAGTCTGTTTTCTATAATGTTACACTTAATGTGCTGAAATAGCTCCACAGAATATAGCCAAATATAACCAGTTGCTTATGCCTATGGCCAAAGTTAATTATTTAGAACAAGAGCTGGCACTTGTGTTCATAAGGCATCTAGGACAATACAGTCCTGATTCACTGCTAGGAGTTCCCACACATTACTACCACATAAGTAAAAGTTAGTTTTAAAAAGCTTGTGAAAAGTCAAGAGTGCAGACCATAAACAATTTAATAGAAAGAGAGCTTACATTTATACATAAGATTGCATATCTAGAACAGTTCAGATTTAACAATGAAACAGAAAGCAGCACCAGCAAGGCCAGGGGCAACAGAAAATTACTTTGAAAACTCAGTATGGTTTTAGGACCTGATTTTAATTTGCATAAAGAACTTTGTGCTTCACTCCAGCATCATAGAGCAGATTTCATAAGTGAGAATTTTGATCTTTTCTCTTGCATTCTTCACATGCTTATCATTTGTAGCTTCCTGAGATTTGCATAAACTGTGCTTGATGAGAAAATTTCCAGTTTGCAAGGCAGCTTTCCCCCCCCCCAGTGAAAATTTATGAAAGTTGTGTTTTCCTGTGCAGACTACCATCAGATATGAACCTACCTTCCTCACCAAAACGTGATAGGTAGCAATGGAATAAATGGGTCAGATTTCAAGAGATGTCTGGCTTCAAGTGGTATTTGAAGCCCAGGAATGTAAACTGGCAGACAAGCTGTCATGGGAGAAACACAGGAAGATCTCTTGGCATATTAAATAGAAGTCTCCCTACCACAACACTTTCTACTGTCTTCCCTTGCCTCACCTGCAACTAAGGAAACATGGTGAATTCTAATAACCTCAGCAGCTTCATGTGCACAACTAAACTTCCAAATAATTAGATGACAAACTCAGAGTAAAAAACATTTCACTACATTTTATGGAGCTTTGTGGAAATACATGATTTGGGCCTACTTAAGTGAATTTCAAGGCCTTACAATTTAGTGCTGAGTCTGTGAAATTCATGTGTTCACATGGCTTTCATACACAATCAGATGGAAACTTAACTTCTCCAGTTGTATTTCAACTTCACCCTGGGTCCACTGGAAACTACAAATGATAGTAAAATTTTGTGGAAAAGAAGTGATGCAAAAGGAATGAATTTACATAACACAAACTGATGGCAACATTTGCATAAGCTCCTCTGAAGCCCATATCCCAGGTGCCACAGAGCAACAGTCAGCATGTGCTGAGAAATACAAAACATCAATGACACCATGACAAAGCTTATATATTTCATCCTAGGAACAGAACTCCTACTGTTGATGTTTATACTTTTGATTCTTAAAAAGAGCACACATCACAGATATTAGGATTTCTGCTGCTCTAATTTGACTTGGAAAGGCAGAATACAAACTGATTGCTGAATACCCTGAGATCGATTGTCCCACAGACACTTCAATCTTTCAAGACTTACAACACTTCATGGTATTGCACTGTGTAGCATTAACAATGTGATGTGTCTGAATAACAAATCACTGGCTTCCTGCTGAACATATAAAGAAATAAACATACTTTGCCTCCCTTTTTTTGGTACATATTCTTCCCACTGAAAATTATATGACAGTATCTGAAGTCAAAGGACTGACAAACAAGGCTTCTTTTCCAGCACCCAAATTACTAAGGATGCAAATGTTTCGAAATATTTCATTTCTCTCTTAAAACAAGGCAGGCTGTTTTTATTTTTTAATGTCAGCATAGACCTATTTCCCTGCAACTCTCACATGGCTCATCACATGTATGCTCTACTTAGAAAACTGTCTTCTGATGTTTAATATTGATGTCTCTGGAGACTACTTTCATTGCACCAATTAGAAAAGAAACAAAGTGACTCTCAAAATTACAGTATAATAAGTCAAAGTATATGTAAAGGTAGTCTTGTGAAATGAGCTAGTGTAAAAATAAACCAAGTCCTCAAAATATCAGAAAATAGTGGACCATAAGGAGAGTACAAGTGTCCTGCTTTGGCAGGGGGGTTGGACTTGATGATCTTTCTAGGTCACTTCAACCCCTAACATTCTATGATTCTATGATATGTACCATAGAACTGGACACAAATTCAGAAACTACCAACACTGATCCATGCCAGTACACCCAGGGAAGGCAGAGTTGGAAGGGTGTACCAGCAGACAATGTAGTCTCAGCACTAGTCTCCAGTATTTCTAGATGGAGAATAAGCTCAACCATCTCTGAAAACTGAATGTCATCCTCCCTTAGACCTGTTCCTCCTGAATATTTAATTTCTGATTTATCGTTTCTCTTAGTTATTATCTTTTTGACAATAGTGGACAATTCCCTGCTCTTCAATTAAAAAAATGATATCTGAAAAATAACCATGTTTCACTTGAATGAACTTCCTTTCAACTTTTACAGTTACAGGAGAGGGTAAAGGTCTTCATGTCCATCTTCCAAAATATGATATATTGAAATTACCTTATTTTTTTCTTCAGTACAGAATATCTTTGTAAGCAATCACTTACTCCCCATAGGACACCTTACACCAAGTGGCTCTTCTTGGATGTCAGGCCAAACCTCTAAGCTCTACTCTCCTTCCAAACCTGTCTTCAACAGATCAGCTGCCTAAAATTTATGTTATTATTATATTATGGCTTCATCCCAACCTCTTATGAAAGTTTAATCTCTTAACTGAGCTACTTGCCTTCCTGCCCCCAAAACATTTCTTTGTTTTAAAGAAGGACCAGAGAATCACAGAATGTTAGGAGTTGGAAGGGACCTTGAATGATCATTTAGTCCAACCCCCCCACCAGAGCAGGATTCCCTAGATGAGGTCACACAAACATGTCCAGACAGGTCTTGTAATATCTCTAATACACAATTTACGCCCACAAAGTATCACCTGGGAGGCTTCTTACTGCCATTATAAGGGATAATTTTCATTATAGGGATAAACAACCTACATTTAAGGTCCTGTCTACTTTGCAAGGAAATCCAAAGACCCTGCATCTTCAAAAAGCAGTGTACACTGAAACAGACTCTCTTTTCTCTGGCCCAGTTTCCAAAGGCCACAATCAGCCTTTAGAAGCACTAGTATTATACCAGTGATTTATTTTATACAGTGGGAACAGGATTATAGGCATTCAAACAAATATATAAAAACAGAGAAAGTCTTTAAATTTTTTTTTTTTTTACACACCAAACACTGCTTTAAAGAATAACCAGTCTTCACCATCTGACATCACATAGTACATTAGGATTCTGTTACTATTGTAGTTTTCTAGTCATATAACCTTCATTAAAAATTTTTCTAGTCTAGTGATTAAAGCGATGAAAGGTCAATTAGCACTTCCTATTCCTTAAAGGCACTCAGTCACACTTTGTGCCGCAGAGTATTTGTCTTTTCTCAGAGTGTTTAGCACTACAGGACTGGCAACCAACATTGTCATGAGGAAAGAATTGTTCATTTCTCTTACATCAATTACACTGTATTACTAAAAGCTTTATTAGCTGGCACTCTTCTTCTGCTTGTTGATTACAGTGAAAGTCAAACCTTACTCAAATTGCTGATGAATGACACCTTCATGGATTGAGTTAAGTCTGGCTTTTTTATATTCTTCCACCAGCATCTTAGGTAAGCTGCCATAAGGCATTTCCAGTCACAGTGCCTGTGTTTTAATACATTTTTACAAATACTGATGTAAACTAAGTTTATCTGGCATTGGTGTCAATTCTCAAAGATTCACAAACAACAGTTTTTGACAATAACCACTACACTACTTCAAACTAATTTCCTATGACAGAAAAATATCCAACATTCCAAGGATTAGCAAGTGTTTTCCTGACTACCTGCCTGTTCGCTCTGCCAAATCAGACAACAAAAATCTTTGAACTGGAGTAAGCTGCTGTTGCTCATTATAGCCTAGCTGCTAGAACAAGAAACTACAGATAGTCCAGTTGTAGGGTGTGTGAGAACTGGGAAATTTGAGTGCCTGATTTGTTATTATCAGTACTATACAGTAAGAACTGCATGTCCCCTCTGAAAGGAGACTTTATAAAACAGAGTTCCTGTCCTGAATACTTAAGAAGGTACCAGATAAACAACGTGTAAGTAAGGAGGTATTGTTATATCCCCTATCTGTAAGATCAAAACGAAGACTTAAATAATTTAACCAGACTAATACAGCAATTCACTGTCTAATCTCTAAAGAGATCTCACAATCCCTAAGTTAGACCCATGGGATCTAGATCCATGATTTAGGTGCAATACTAGTCTTCTACTCTGTTATATATACTGTCATAAATTCAGTGTTTCTGGTACACCTGGCCTTTCAAATTGAGCCATGACAATAAGAAAAAAGACACTTAGCAAGTCTGTTATATCCACATGCTTTTTAGTTCCTTAATGCCATCACAGAGACAATATTAGAGGAGATCAAAATGCCTTGTACCTAGGAAGATAGGCCTGTCCAGGAACCACCACTGCACTTGTTGCTGTAACCAGAGTCTGAGTGGTTACAGCTAGCTTGATAGGGAATGGACTTTGAGTCAGCATCACCTTTAATGATTTTTTCCTCTTTCTACTGTCAATGTAAATGAATAAAGTATGCTGCTTATCACTGTCCAGAATAAATTATGGAAGAAGGATTAAAAGCTAATAAAAGTTCCTGAACTTGTAACAGAGTTGCAATTTGGAATTTGCTGGAGACGAAAAATGTACATGTCATTCAAAAGACTCCTAAAATATTCACCTATAATTAATAGTGCTGTAATACGCACACAAAGAATAAACAGTTATCAAAGATTATCATGTTCACTCATAATAGGGTTCAATAATGGATTGTCTTTGTGGATGTTTTCTCACATTCAGTAAAGCATATATGAGAGCTTTGGAATCAGCCAGTTTATTTGCTGATTCTGTGATACCGGTCAATGCTGTAGAGTACGTAATTTGGATTGTTTTATTTCAAGGCAATCTCCTTTAGCACAGATTTTGTCTTGAGTGTTTTGTATTGCGATCTTAAACCCCCAAAAACCAAACCCAACACACAACCACCCACCACCACCACAATAAAACTAGAATTTCTAAAAGAAAAATACTTACCAGAAAACTTGAAAGGAAAAACATAGAAAGGAAGGAAGAAAAGAACTCATTCAGTTTAAGGGATTTTCATGTTCTCATGTATTTCCATCCTTTTCTACTTGTTGGCTGACTTGAGCTGCAACATTATAATCTTTGCCAGAAGAGAGCAGTCCAAGAGAAATGTTACCTTTCTCATTATTGCTATTATCCATACCCTGTGAAGCACACCTCAAAAACATGAAGAATCTCATCTTGAGATCTACTGTCACCATAGCCAAGGACAGAAAAGCCATATCTCACACTCAAATGAAATTTGGCTGGAATAGCAGCAAAGAAGAACAGAGCATCAAGCATATTTTTGTTTTGCTCAGTTAAAGAATGTTCTATCATTTCGGCTAGAACCCATATGTCGCTCATACCAAGGGATATCAGTAACATTTTCTTCTGGAGAAAGAACACAATGAACTGATTAATCAAACCTTAAAACTGTGAAGAAAATTATTACAGACATTTGTTAAAATACAAAAGGGCATTAAGAAAACAAACAGTTCCAGTGATATTTGCTATAGCTAATGCAATCATATTCACTGTCATAGGTTTATAGAAAATCACCACCTTCTTTCCAGGACTTGAGTGCTTCTGTATAAAGAAGTATCTTAGGGCTCTTCTCTGATTCAATAAAAATGAAGAAATTTATTCAATTTCTTTTTATATCTACATAAATCAGGATAAGACTATTGAAATAGGTGTGTTTGATCCTCCACTGGCTCAAGTCTGGTTTTTATAGCTCTGCATAGGCATTTAAAAACTCTCCTATTTACTTACCTTACATGATATGTAGCAAAAGCAGTGTTAAGTACACCTACCTTCCACCAGAAACTATAAATTTATTTCAAGTGTAGACTGTGATTGCCAGATGATACAGGCATCTCCAGAAGATGGTGAATCCTATGATGGTTGATAGAGTAGAGCAAGCGGAATGTACTCATAGTTCACTTCACCTACCTATCTCATTTTTAGACACAAAAATCAGGCAATGCAAGCTATACAAAATACTAAGAAATGGAGAAGCAGTCGCAACTAGTAAGTTCACTAAAATATGCTTCAATAATTTAAGTCTCAAACAGGTCTGTGGCATCAAGACTGGAGTGCTACAGAGGCGGAAAATGCAAGAAAGCAGACAAAGCTGTAGAACCATAAGGTCCCACTTTACTTATGTGATCAGCGTTCAGTTTGTCAGGTGAAGCATCTGCCTCAATTTTGAATAGATTTTCTGAAATGCAGACACATGTAAATATAATTATTTTTGTATTGTTCCTTTAGCCATAATAATTCAATAAAATCAGTAAGTTCATAGACAGAGATACTATGTCTCATTAGACCAATTAGTAATTCTTACTATGTTTTGTGTGTACCTGAATCCACATGTAAGTGAAGCACGTACATTTCTGATGTACAGGTATATTACTGCACCTTTTCCTCCAGCAAACAAACCTCTAGAGCTTTTGCTACAATTTTGCTTCCCTTTTCACTGTCATTTTATTTTTTGCAGTAGGTTGGATAGAAAATCTGTGCTGATTTCATTAATAATGAGAGTTGTTCCTCTTTACATCTTCTTTCTCAGCAGTAGCAAGCTGAATTGAATAAAAAAATACACAGTGCTGTTAAGGTCCTGGATTGTCCCCAGCATACTGTAGATTCATTTTCTTTTACCACAACATTTTTGTTTAGAAACATAATGAGGACCCTTTCCGTATCCTAGCGAGCACTTATCTGTAGTGTTAATGTAACTAGATGGATGGCTTGATCTAAAATCCAAATATTGATCTGGACCTTGGACAATACTTCACTTAGAAGGGCAACTTTCTTATAGAGATGGCTGCAGAATCAGGTAGAAGCAGAAGTATGAGCCTGTAATTTAGTCCATCCCTTTGTACTATTGAAGTATTTAACCAATAGTCTTCAGGACCTTTACATAGAAAGTCGTATCATTAGTTTCAGTAGAATCTCCAGGTAAGTGCTAAGGATTCCACTCTACAATAAAGACATTCAAATTAGAGCTGTCATTCTAAACAGTTAGAACAGTTAAGCATCTGTATGCCTGCATGAGTAAACAGTACAAGTGATTAAATGAGATTACTAAATCTGAAGTTATACCTGAGCAGAACCACTGCAAGAACTAACAAAAAAAGTAAAATTATCAAATTAGAAATGCAACACCCAGTCACTTAAATTACAAAGGACAAAACACTAGTGGCTATTGGTCTCCTTATTTAAATATTTAGAGCAATTAACATATCCCTGAGATCACAGATAATGCTGCCTGGGTAGAATTTCAGTTTCCACACTAGACAGACATGAAATTCACAGTGAAAGGCTTAAAAACCTAATGCAGTGAAGACAGAAAATACTAAACTTTTCAAATCCTCATTTCTCTGGCCTTTTCCTCACCCCAGCCTCCTATCACTTTTTTTTCCTTAAAAGACATTATGTGTTAGGAGAGCAAAACAGCCTGGGGAGGTGATATTTTAACATCGTCTGTGCCATTAATGCAGTTAAAAAATCCTCAGACTGGAAAAATCAGACAGATGCATCTTCCAGGTTCACATGTGCCAACTCCATCTGTTAAATCATTAAAACACAGGCTTGGCAGATTCTGGAGAAAAACACATTTGTTTTCACTATAAAGAGAAAGAGTAAACTTTCTTTCTGTTCTTCTAATTCCTCCCTCCCCCATAATTACTTTAATGGGAAAGCCTGAATGAGTGGGGTGCTATTTAACACGCTACTGAAAGAGCTTTTCACTGAATTGGAATATACGTGTTAAATAGTATGTCATAACCTGAGTTAGTCAAAAATCTGTTAAACCAAAGTTTAGACCTACACTAAGATGCTTCATCATTTGCCTTTTTACTGCATATATCTTGTTAAAGCACCTACTTAAACACCCATTTCCCTTACAGGAAAGAACCTGTTCAGGTTATTTTTAAAGGTGTACTTCATGTAAGGAGCAGCAAATCTCAAAGAAATCTGCCAAACTTCGAATGAAGTAATTGACAACAAAAAACTTTTTTTTAAATTTGTATAGGAAAAAATACTTTTTACTTTCAGGATAAACAAAAGTAACAAAATTCTAACCTAAATTCAATACTCACATCCTGTATTTTCCCAATAACAGTACTAAATCAATTTATGCATTATTTTTTCTACTACAGTCACTGTACAATCATTCTTCACAAAGGTAACATTAGAGCATGTGTTTAAATATTGAACCTTTTAAATGCAACTATGTATATCTAGGTGCATCCTATTTTTGTAAATATGACAGTGTAAATACTTTAAATCACATGACCTCCCACAGCTACTATTAAAAAAGATTGCTGCTGAATTCTCTTTTCATTGTACATAGGAACAGAATTTGGTTCTCCAGACAGAGCTTCGTATTCTATTGAGCAACTGAATCTTGTTCTTCAGGCAGGGCCTTATCCTAAAGGAGCCTTCCAGACATTAGTACTGAGAATATTTTTTTTGAAAAGAGAAGCATCTTTCACAGCACAACATGCTACAGATGATCACAGACCAGTCTACAGCTTTTATCAGCAGTAAGGTACAGAGCTAACAATAATTGCTAAAATCACCCTTTACTTTGCACAATGCAGAAACACAACGTTTTTTGAGATGTACATAGCTATTTCACACAGCTAGAAAGGCCTCTTCATTCCCTGAAGTACTGATAAATAAAATGATCTCGCTTTTGGAGGAAATGTCTTCCCCAAAGACTACGCTTCTAGACAGAAGACTTAAAAGTACATAATGAAGAAGAAATTATTTCTGTGAGCATCTGTTTCCTTATTATCAGTATCCACCCATATATCAGAAGCAGCAGTATCCCTTCAAGCTTAGTAGTAGAGATTCAGACACAGCCATCGTGGTTAGAAGGGAAAACAATTTCAGGAAGCTGACCTCACAGAGCTACTGAATCTGTGGCTAGCTGTGGGAAAATGACAGACTATTTTCCGCATGAGAGTGAAAACATTTTCCTCAGGCACAGAGGAAATCACCTTTCAGCATCTGGGATCAAAACAGTGCAAAAATGTAATGCCTTCTCAGCATAAAACATTTGTCTTGTCCCTGTGCTGTGAGGTCTTCCCTGAGAGAATTGATCCTTTCCAAAAGGATTTAAATATAATTTTGCTTCCAATGCTTTCTTCTGGGAGTTTAAACCAAGCCTGCTATACCTGATAGCTTTTCTCTATAATACTGCTAATGACTTACTATTTTCTTTCCCACAATTTAAGCTGCTCAAACTATGTCCTGCTCCCAGATCAAAAGAATTCAGTAGGTTTCTTAGCAGATAGATGAAGAAACACTTTCAAAATGTATGCACTTAATAAGCAAATTCATATTTATGTAATAAAAATCTAACGGGCCCAAGAGAAGTGGTTAAGATGTACTGAAACAAACCAAATACCAGCTTTACTCCTTGAAGCTACACCCTGGCTCGGAATCTGATGAAGCAGTATAAATCTTTTCAACCACATAAAAATTCATGTAAACAAAAGATGAAGTGTGACCAATAGAAGCAAATCTATCAACCACTATAAAGAAAGCCCAAGGCAAGTGGTATGTACCTTTACCGTCATTAATACACACTTAAAGCAATTCGCTACAAGTAAGCAAATTGTGTTGCTTGTTATTCAAAAATGTAAAATAATTTTTATTTGTCTATCTAGTATTTAAATGTTAATAGAAAATTATAAATGTAAAATTTTGACATGAACGAGTTCAAACAAAAAATGTACTAGTAGTTTGAAAATTTCATGGTAGGATTATGTAAATTACCTTTATACTTGAGTTGGATTCAGATTCATTTTTAACTTTAAATAACATATGTTCTATTTAAACACAGCAGTTGTGTTTGGAAAATTGATCTGACTTTTTTGTCTTTAGTTACATTTTCACAGCTATTTTATATCATCATATTAGCAGTCATTTTCCCTTTAGGATACCCAACAGCAAAGTGGAGAAATGAACAGCTATTTCACATCAAGACATATCTGGTTTTGCAAAAGAAATACATTTTCATAAATGATATTCTATTGAATATTCTTGAAGTTTCAGCAAGTGATGATCCTGTCCCATTTTTGGCATCAAGGCTCATAAAATAGACTTCAGCCTTGAAACTGAGATCTGACTTCACATGTTATATAACTGCAACCTTCATTACCGTTAATAGTCCATCACAAAATGGCTGGAACACTATTTTGACTAGAACTTCTGCTTTCTGTAATGGATGAACTACACTCCCATCTTTCACTCCCCTCCTCTTCCAAGAGACTTCTGAAAAATCTGGCAAGATTTATTCTAACCAGCTACCTTTGCTTAGAACTGACAATGTATTATGTACTCCACTACCAACAACCCTAGGTATTATTCTTGTATTCATGCAGTCCTGGAAGAGCTCTTGAAGCCTGGGAAAAATGCAGAACCATTGCTTTGAGTCATCCAACACTTTCCTAAGTGTGCTCTTTCACATTACCTACACATTACATATATGGCTGGAGTCTATATACTAGTTAGCAGCTTCTGCAATGAAGAATTCCACTTCTCAACTGAACTATCTTGATTAAAATTAAGTGGAATAGAAAGCGTTCCTCCAGTATTGAGTATTTAAAACCATAGCACATCTATAGCATCAGCATAACTTCACTGTCAGTGGTACTTGGGTAAGACCAAGCAAGCAGAATAAAAAATGAATGCACCAAGAAGAAAAAACCAAAAGACACATCATGTCAAAACAGGACTATGTTAAGTATTTGTTAAGTATTTTCCAACAAAAAGCTGTTATTCTAAGTATGTACCTTCTTTCTTAGCAAGCATTTTAATGCACATGCTCAGAGAACGCATAACAAAACTTATTTGAAAGAGACAGTAACATCATCGTGCCATGGCTACTTCCATGCTAATATGCATCATTGCCTACAATCCCCCTCAAAAGAAGCAAAATTGCATGGAACTAACAAAACTTTCACTTGTTTTAAAATTTACAGGAGGCTCAAGAAAGTTTCACGTGCATTTTACCTCAGAAACAATGTACTACTCAATCTTCATAGCAATGATATTTTACATAGCATTCTGGGATCAAAATGTAATTTCAACAATAACATATTTTCTGACATTCTCCAAGGAAAAATTACTAGTTTCTTCCCTCTAAAAGGATTTAGATGGAATAACATCTGTGTTGAGATTATTGTGAATATGTTAAACTGACAGCAAGTCTCTAAGGGGCACTGCTCATTAATGTTCTGTGCATAAAATTAAAACTTGAAATATATTTTTCCATCCATTTTGAATCATTTAAGCAATTCTCATGCAAAGAAACTATTGTACTACAATAATGTATTTGCAGAGTAGGATACAAAAGCTATTAAAATGTCCTAGACCCCCTGCCATTCATGTAAAAGGAAAAATGCAACTTCTGATGAAACATGCACTATGTGGAAACGAAAAATACTTTCAAAGGCCATGGAGTTTGATTTTCAGTTTAGACAGCATAACAAAACTCAGAATTAGGTCTTTTTCCTTCATGTTTAATTCATATTTAGCCTAGGCACTCTAGCATGTACCAGCAAGAGAATTTTGGTTGCATATCAGCATTTACAAGAATTTTTTCACTGAGCATCACTGAGAAGTGATGGCCATGTTCCATAGTCTTTAAAATTACAACAAGGCAGCATTTTGAAAACTCTCTGCAATAGGAGCTTTGAAGTAGCACTCAGACAATGAAGAATTTTAATACAAAGTGTCCTCAGCTTTGAAAGTAACAAAGCCCTCCATGTCAGTAGTAGAAATCACTTTATTTGGAGGACATGTATACTTTATTCCACCAGGTACAATATAAACATGTGTATCCATCAGGTGTAATATGAAGATGTGTATCATGGAAATCCTTAATTTGAACAAAAGGCGACAAAACTTCTCAAAACCAAATAAAACTTCAGGCATTACTGAATGGTATCTAAATTCAATTAATATTGTTCATGCCTTTTAAGCACAGAAATCTGCATAAAGCTGTAGCTGTAAGTGCCATTTCATGAAGAGAAAACATTATTGTTGGGAAAACATGCATACCACTCACTGTTCAAAAGTCACTAGATAATTACAACCACAATGAGATGACAGTTCTAAATTTTGCTACAACATAAAATAGCTCTAACCAGGCCATTGGACTCCTTTCATAAATGGAAATTCAGTAACTCCAATTAACATATTCTTGAAGTGATAGACTTTAGCAGGTTTTTTTGGAATGAAGCCAGAGCCTATAACATCAAAAAGACTGTGTACCTACATCACAGTAATCATAACAAAGCAGTCTACCACTCAGGCTGCCTACATTTGAAATATGATTTAGAAACATTAGCAAAAGATGCAAGTTACATTTACAATTTCCTCTATTAGACTTCCACGTCTAACATTGCAAATCATGGACCAGCAAGCACAGAACTGCCAGTACTAATTAATATTATTGTTAAACTGTTTCAATGAAAAAGCCTAAGCACAGACACCCAAACAAGTATACACATACATCTCAGCAAACAGCTTCATTTTCTGAGGTTCTGACATTACTGAAATTGGAGAGGAAAAAGCAAACTCAGTGTAGCTGAAAGAAAATCATAAAGCTGCTTTTTAAGTTTTTAGATGCGAAGATGGCAGCGTTTAGTATGTGAAGTGCAGGCCTTCAGAAAGAAAACCACAAAACACAAAACCAGAGAACATGGTCTGCTGGACACCACTCTGGGTTTCCTTAAGGAAATGAGGATTCTCCACTCCCTCACTTCTATTTGTTGTACTTTTCCAGCCACTGAACAGCCTAGTCAGAGCTCTGGCAGCTGCCTCTACAGAGCTGCTAGACATCCAGCAAAAGCTGTAGCACAATAAGAGAGTTTGGGACTTAATGGTCACATAACTAGTTAGCAACACAGCTCTGGGGCAATTCCTCAAATTACTAGCAAGTACTATTCACAGAATATGTATTACATTGTACTGTCTGAACTTAATCAGATAGAAAATAGCACTTACGTCTATCCCAGCAGGACACAAAGCAGTAGAAGTCACACAGCCCCTTGTGCTATAGGTGTTCCCATGAAGAAAGAACTACAACCTGTAATGCCCATCTCTTCATAAGATGTATTGCTGTTATATCTTTACAGTTGCTAGTTTGTTTCAAAAGCATTCAGAAAACAAGTACACAATTCAAAGCTTCAAACACTTCTCAACTTGGAAGCTTTTAGATCACAAAGGTGAAAAACATACTTTTTCATTTTCTTTGTTGCTTTCCCATTGACTATGGCAATTACTACAGTTTATCATAAAATACACTGTCAGAACATGATGATGACACAGCTGGATGAAGAATCTCTCAAGCACTATGCTGCTACGCACCTGGGTCTACCAAAAGCTAAGACAGTCCTTATACAGTTAAGACTTCCTCCAAATCCAACCAAGCAGATAAGCTTCCCAAGGACTTTCCTGCCTAACCACAGTATTATGTGCTGCGGTGCCCCAAGCCAGCTCTGCCTGCACTTATCTTGCATGCATTTAGGACAGTAAAATAGCAACAGGGTTTGGGTTTTTCACATCACCCCATACTTCTCAGAGCAGATTCTCACCTCTTTTTGGAAGGGTAAACATCCAACTTGAACAACACACAGCTCTTCAGAAAGAGATCAAGGATTTACATTTAATTGTGATTCTGTGATGAATAACAAAATAATTTATGGCCTAAGAACTAGCAAATATAAACCCACTCAAAATGCCCTTAACAACAAAAAATAAGCTTTTTTCTTTAGTGTTCCTGCCCATTCTCTGACAAAAGACAGAAGACTAGTCTCTACCAACAAAAGCACTAAGCACAACAAAATCTGCATAATTGATAACAATAATGCTGGAATTAGGGACATGATCTAGGTCTGGCCTTGTAACCAAAGCTGGAAGTTACAGAAGAGCTGGTTTAGGTATTGTAAAGCATAAGGTATTTCGTACCTACACCTTTAGCACTTGAGCACAAGTATCATCTAAAAATCAAATCTCAGCATATCCTGTGGGAGTGAAGATGCTTATAAACAGTACTTGCAAATATTTACATAGAGCCCAAAAAGAGAACAGGTTTGTTGTTTTCAAATAATTTCAAAGATTACCATACAGAAAGCTACTGTTTGCTAACTTGGACACTTTTCTCCACAAACAAGCAATATAAATTCTTTACCATTTTCACACCAGGATTTCACACATGAGATTTCCATAAACCAAACCCCTAAAGACTGTGAATGACATTAACAGTGCCACCATTGTACTAGACACAGTCTTTTGTAGCAGTAGAGGTTTAAGATATCCACCTACCCTGGGTTGTCCATTTCAGGTCACACATCACCTTTTCCTGTCTCCATTCTGTCTGCTGCCTTGATTGCAGAAGCACAACTGCTTGTGGAGGTGTTCTGTGGAAAAGATCAAAACACAGATCTCTTTCTGCAGAGTCTATTTAAGTCAGTTTTGTTCCCTGCCCTGTTTGATAGAGCTGTAACACCTGCATTTTTGTCAACACAACATCCCAAGGCTGTAGCTATGTAAAAACTTGGACCTAGCATAAATGACCCAGCACTGTGCTCCTCCAAGCCCTCGTGCAATGCCCCATTACGTGCTAGTGGAAGCATTTATACAGCTACACAGAAAACTGTATTCGGGTTAAAGCATCTTGTTTTCCACTTGGTCAGTTTGAATTCATATGAGCACCCCAGTCAGTGTCAGAACACAGCACCACAAGCACTTTTGCTATCTACTGGAAGTCCAGGGTCTGCAAAAAAAAGAGACTACAACTACTCCCACAGTGGTAGAGTGATGCCTTATGCAGATGAAAGACACTAATCTGCAACTCAAGTTATATACAGATTGTAAATTCTACAGGAAGAGTTATAAGCTGTCAAAAAATGGCCACCTGGTAACAGCAGATCTACTGAGCACCTGAATAACTGGAAAATTCCTAATCAGAAGAGGACAGGAAGCATGAATATTCAGGCATTTCTGGCCATATTGGGATTAGAATTCACTCATCTTAAAATATCTGAATGTTGTTTTGAGGCACCAAGTATTTAGACTCGATTCTATTTAAACACATACCTTGAGTGATGCAGAATCTACTTCAACATTTGTCATGTGATGACAAATGCTGTTCTGTGTAACTACAAGATCCAGACTTTCAGCAAATTACTTTTGAATCTCAATGGAACTGTATCTTTAACACATTCAGTATAGTTACTAGCTCATTGAAATCTATTTCACTTTTCCCATTGTACACATGCAATTCTACTGTTATCCTGTGCTCATAAGAACCTAGCAAGACCTAAAACTACCTACACGTTTATTGCATTCCCTCATGTGAAAAAAATAATTCAGTGAAGTACAACAAAAAGAGAAACTGAGCATGCCAAAGTCTTACTTTCAGTTTAAGTATAAAATTTCATTCTCTCTTAGCAAATGCTACTGAAGTTTAAATCCTGACAGACAGTAAACTCTGTTTATGAAAACAATCAAATTCAAATTACTTCTTCACAGAAAGCATCAAGGCTGTAATAAGAGGGCACCTGAGATAAATGTGACTAAGTAGCAGGAGTTAATTAAGTAGGACAATGAGCAAGCATTTATGGGTGTGATAGGAGACACAGCTGATTTAATTCCTAGTCTAATTATCAATTAGAGAATCAAGAAAGACCATGTAAGCTAAATATTCCATTTGTTGATAGTTTAATGATTTTTAGAGACCCACAAGAGGGGTCTTTAAAAAAAATTGTTGTTTTAGGACTACAGAAGGAGGAGGTTTTTCTCTTCTTACTGAAATACAGGTTCATGGTACTAAAATGACTAATAAATGTATATACAGTCTTCTCATATTCAAATATTTAAGGCATTTAGATCCCTTGCTCTATAAAAAAAATAAAAAGCTAGCAATTAAGCATTCAAACACACCACCTATAAATTGCTCAACTTAGGTCAAAACCTTCCTGCATGTATTTTATAATACGAGCAATAACTGCGCAATGGTGTGAAAAAGTCACATTAACTATTTACAGTGTGGTTGCACAAGCCAGTTTCCAGACAAAGAGAAAGGGGTCAGGGAACTATTTAACCCTGTAAGGGCAGAGAGAGCTGGTTGGCTACATTCATTGATGAAATGTTTTATAAAACAATTGCAAGAAAATAAAATTAACAAAAAATTGATGGAGAACAAAAAAATGCAAATATATTGGAACACAGTGAACTTTTTACAAGCTGTAAATATTTTTTGGATTCTCATGTATAACCCACAAAGTACATTGAGGTCTTTCACAGACAGTATCTATCAGAAGAAGAGATCAGAAAGACACTGTATGCCACAAGACTGATGTTATTTCACACGACAATTACCAAAACCTAATTTTGATATACATCAAAATTTTGGACCTAGAAACTCTAAATGGCAGGTTAAAATAACTGGCAACGGAAGCACATACCCATTAAGCACATACAGTCTGAGTTTTAAACACATTAGCAAGCTGATTCTTATCAGAATAAAAAAACAGCATACTTCAACCATTTTTTCAAGCTGATCACAAACAACTGAAAATACTGCAAGTTTTTGGTTGTTGAACAACTCCTCTTGTCCGGATTTAAATTAAGACTCTTAACAACTCAGTATCCTGAAGGTCTTAAGCTATTTGTTTTCTGCTAAGGGGAGTCTGGCTAATCAGTAAGTTAAGAACTTAGACAACACCTCTTCCTCTGAAATATGGCTAACTCCTCAAGCAATGTAACAGTTTTTCATCACCTTAATTCAAGCATGTCTTCCTACTGAATAACATTGTCAAAACGAACACTCAAAAACACCCCCCAAAAAATACTGACATCAGGTGCACTTCCCCCGGTTTCCTGAAGGACCTAAAGAAAACAGAAGGGGAATTTTTAGCCTCTCACTTGAGAGAGACAGTTACGGTATCAGTACAGAAGGGTCAGTCACCGCTGGGGAAGACGACAGAAGGACTACAAGGAAGCAAAGGGGACGACAAAAGGAAGGAGGACAAGAAAGGGAAGGAGCCACCACCGAGCCAGCTACCACCTCAGGGAGCGCGTGACAAGCGCGCCCCCTTCCCGCCCTTTTGTAGGCACCACCTCCGCCGCCGTTGCGATGCAACGGCCACGCCGCTAGGCGCTGCCCGGCCCGGCCCGGTCGTGCCGCGGGACATGGCGCAGCAGCGCACCAACCCAGCGTACTCCTGCAACTTTGTAGCGCGGGACAACTTCTGGTAATGAACCCAGCCCTCCGGCCCCGGGCCTCCTCTGTTGCTAGTCTCTGGCCGTTTCCTACCCCTCCCGCCCAAGGCAGCTCCGCGCCTACTCTGAGCGAACAGAGACTGGTGGAATTTGTTCCTCTATTCAGTTCACGTGTTTTCAGAGTGCTGGTGCTCATTCAGAAGCTGCCATCTGCAGAGAGCCTAAGCTGTTCAGTACCCTTAGGAGGCACCGCCTGGCGCTGGTCAGGCAGAGCAGAGAGTCCCAGGCCCCAGGCAGCCAGCACTGCCCATGTGGCCCACTTTGTTCTCCATGCATGGCACGTTTCATCGGTCAATAGTATATAAAAGGGCCACAAAAATGGCCATAGGGCTGGAACACTTTTGCTATTAGGGAAAGCTGAGAGAGTTGGGGGGGGGGGGGCTGTTCAATCTGGAGAAGGCTCCAGGGAGACCTTATTGCAGCCTTTCAGTACTTAAAAAGGCCTATAAAAAAATGGGGACTGACTTTTTTGCAGGGCCTGTTGTGACAGGACAAGGGGTGATGGTTTTAAACTAAAAGAGCAGAAATTTACATTAGATGTAAGAAAGAAATTTTATAAACAGAGAGTGGTAAACACTGGCACAGGTTGCCCAGACAGGTGGTAGATGCCCCATCCCTGAAAACATTCCAGGTCAGGTTGGGCAGGGCTCTGAGCAACCTGATCTAGTTAAATTTCTTTACAGAGAGGGTTATCAGACATCAGCACAGGCTGCCTAGGGAGGTGGTAGAATAACCATCCCTGGAAGCGTTCAAAAGACATGTAGATATGCTGCTCAGTGTAGTGGTGGGTATGGCAGTATTGGGTGGACAGTTGGATTCAATGATCGCAGAGGTCTTTTCCAACCATAACAATTCTACGAAAGATGTCCCTGCTCACTGTAGCCAGGCTGGACTAGATGACTCTTAAAGATCCCTTCCAACCCAAAATATTCTGTGATTCTGTGAAAGTATAAAAGGACATTGATACTTCTCAAGTTTTTTTAAAAATGTGACAAAGCAAATTTGACTTCTGAACATAAACATAATTGGCAAGGAAGTGCAATCACCCTTCCTGTTCTATTTCCAACCTATGAAAAATATTTCCTCATTGCCTCTGAGTCAGACAATTGTTAACTCACCTATAAGCTTGCTGCTTTGAGGTAAAGGTCTAAAGATTCATGCCAAAGCGCTTTGCTCTGTGACATTAGTAGTTGTGTTTGCATGTTGTTTTTTCTAATGAAACCTTTAGTCTTAAATATATTCATCTGTTTCAGGAAAAGATACATTGAAAATGAATTACAAGCTGCAAAAAGATGGTCTAACAAATGGGGATTCTTGCAAACACCCCTTGAGGAGGTAAAATTAAATGACATAAGCCACACATGAAATTTACTTGTACACAAATTTATCTGGACACAAAATTGAGAGCACAGAAGACTGAAAAAGTACTGAGTATGCTTTGCTAAGCTAAGTCCCTAGGTAACAAGTGCACTCCTTTTAAGAGGGGTTCAAAGTTTCAGTTTTCTTCTGAATAAAATATGGCAAGTGGTAATTTATATGCTATGCATATTCTGATATATTTCTCTTGAGGAACATGACTCACGATAGTGATAACTAGTACTAGATGCACACTGACAGGAAAATATTTCCCCTTTGTCTCTCCATATGGTAGTTTAAAAATCTAGGTGAAAAGGTTCTAGCTAATTAAGTTTTCAGTGGAGGAATTTACAACAAACGAAAATATTTGGAGAGATGTCTATTCTCAGTGATGTTTAGATATCAGAATATAGTAGCACATTACATTTAGAATCACAGTATTTGATTGCTAAAGAACAGGGTTGACGCAGCCCCTGAACAGTTCATAAAGGTATTTCCCAGGGGTAGGCTAGAAGTACTTAATCTGTTCTAGGGGGTTTTGAAAAAGCCTGTAGGCATGCAAGTTAGCACCATTGAAAACTTTGGTCCTCTAGGCTTCAGCATCCATCCTTGATAGCTATGGTCTGTCATGCATACCACCTTTACACAGTACTAATAGATCTACAGCTGAAAACTTGACAAACTGCATTGTTACTGTTGGTGAACATATATATTTAGCATTTATTAATCTTTGTTTTGAGCTCATGTACATATAAGATATATTTCTAGCCCTTTTGTAGACTGGTGATGTAGTTAAGAGTTGGAATCACTCAGCAATATTTAGCCTTTCATCTGAATTACATCACTTTCTGAAATGAAAAAAATACAATAATTTCCAAAGAACTACAACAGCAGTCCTGTTTTGGATGGAAAGAACAGGGAGTTCAGAGGAGAACAGCATCAATACCAAATATTACAGCTTATTTCAAAAGATAAAGAGTGGACTTTTTAACGTTGATGTTTTGGTTTTAGTTGATAGAAGATGGAAAAAAAAAAAGCACAAAGCCCAAGATACAGCTTCCAGAACATCTGCAGATTCGACCTGTGACACCTGTGGAAAAATACATTAAGGTTAGAAAATTAGATTTTAAAATTGCAATACAGTAGTATCTGTCTTATGAAACCACACAAGGCCTAAAAATCAGTTGCCTTGTAGAGGTGAGCCTTTAACTAAAGGTCAGAGTAAATTTTGTTTGCAGCCTGAGCAATGCTTTAAAAGCATTCATTTAAGACAAGGAATTGCCCTTTGGATATGGTTGTTAGTTCACAGAGCTTTCACTGTACATAATCATCCTTCTGTAAAACACCTCCCCCATGCACTCCTCTATGACATCTAGTAACAGAACAGTCAAGTGTGCAGCCTAGTACAGAAGAGTGCTCACAGAGCCATTTATGACTGCTGACCATTCATTGCTCACATATACATATACATGTCTTACTTCAAGGCATATCATAACCTTAAATCTCAGTTAAGATGCAGTCATCTTTCTAGTTTTATTTCAACAGTCACCTTTTTGAGAGAGACAATACTACTGTCCTTTTTATTGGCACAAATTAGTAGGAAAACATTCCAATGAGCCAATTCACAACAACTTGATTTTATATTAGGTGATTTATACTCATATATTCAGAGTCTAAAAGTTGTCAAAACAGCTGGAAATGAGAGTGGAATGTGACTGATGGTTTGATTTCTAAATATACAGTGTCAGAATCACCAATGAACAGGATAACTATACAGGCAGTTAAATCAGTGACACTGGGAGAGGAACATATTCATAACAGGAAAAGCAGAATATGCTAAGAAAAAGGAAGGTTAGTCCACTTAGAGAAGATTAAGGACACAAAAGAGATTGGAAAATCCTAGTTGCTGAACTAGCTTTCTTTCAAAGGATTCCAAGGGTGGGGAGACAAGGTAAGTAAAGTAGTAAAAGCTTTTACTGAGATTACATTGAAACAAATTAAAAACTAGTGCTGAGCATGGCAGAGAAACGAAATGGCAGCATTTCTGCTATTAGTGCTACTTGTTCTTCAGTTTTGTCTCAAGTCTCCAATTTCAGTCAAGTTCACCTCTGCTTCAGCACAGTGTCGATGTATGTATGTTAACAAATCAGACAATTATCAGCTGCTGAAGTAGCACACATAGCCTGGTTCATACTGAAATGGGGATCATAGTTTCAACAGAATCTTTATTTGTTAAGGAAGATAAAGGTTAGCTATGATTTAGGTCACCCTTTACATATTCAGAGTGAAGTTTCTTAGGTCCTTATTCAGAACTGTATCTTTCTGCACATTTACTTTCATGTAACAGCAATCATCTGTTCTTCTCTCTAGGTTAGATTATTAATGGCTTCCTCATAGCCCCTTCCCCCAGATTGTAAGTGGGACACGATTCCTTCATTATCCAGCTCAGTGGGTGGCACTTTTTGCCATAAAAATTATCTTTTCAGAAGAACTGCTCCACCTAAATATCATAAACATTTTCTAATCTTGGCCAAAGAACAAAGCGAAGCAACTCTGGCAAGAGAACTGAAACATTGTTCTCTTGCTGTGTATTTCTCTGCTAAGTCCCCAGATGCTAAAATGATACAACGTGCCCAACTGAGATGATTCAGCCAAAGTAAGCACAAGCAGTCAGTGAAAGGAGACTGTTGGCTTTTGTTTTGTTTCCTTTTTAGCTAGATTAGTTGCAGATTAACTTGATGCTTACCTATCCTTTAAAGTAGACAGAAGGTGGAACGAATAAGTAGTTCTTGATACAAAAGCCAGCTCACTCACTAATGTCTTTAGCATTTGGCAACAAAATTGTTATTCCACAGATGTCTTGCTACCAAATAAATCACAGCAATTATAAAATGCTATTTCTCCTGTTTAGAGAAGTTATCTAGTTTTAAAGATTATTATTATTATTCTGTAGGAAAAAGTTAAAACCTGAAGCCAAAATTATTCTAATAATGTAAAGCCCTTAGAAAGGTATTGAACAAAACTTTATTAATAAAATATGCTAGCATACACTCATAAACAATAACTCTACTTTTTGATTTCCTGTTATGCTTACCAGTTGAGGTACTAAAAGGCTTGCTTTTTTTTTTCTCAGACAAGTGGTAAATGAAAGTTGTTACTTCATTGGAATTTGGCTACTTCTCTTTCCCTGTGCCTTGCTACAGAATGAGACAAATTATTCTAATGACCTTTAAAATTATAAACTACCCTGTATTATAAATCAAACTTACATGTGACTGGGCTATCTTTCAAAGTTCTTATTTCCTTCCATTAATGTCAGTGTGTGTTCAGAATATCAATTCAGCAGACTGCATTTAAACCCACTATTTTTTAGAAGTCCTCATTTCCATCCACACTACAGCACAAAAGAGGATGTTGTAAGACAGAAATTGCAATCAAGAACCTTTTTAATCATTGAATTCTACATGTTACTTTTATTCTAGGTGAATCCATCTCCTCCAGTACCTAAGACTACCCAGGGATTCATTGGCTGGAGATCAGCTGTTCCAGGGTTGAAACTTGAATATGGTTTTCAAATCCAAAGCTGCAAAGGTGCCTTTTTTAGGAATTTGAAGTGGCCACGTGAACCATCTGACTGACATTAAGAAATAAGAGTTAGGCACATAGAGCCATTTACATCCCTAAGTTAACATTCTATAGCAGACTGCTAGACTATTAAACATTTATGTTTAAAAGTGATTTATGTAAAATCCATAATCACTTTGCTAAAGTGTGAACATTTTAATGTAGCATTTTACTTGTTACTAATTTTTTTAAAATATACAGCATCCAAGCTATTAAGACTGCTTCAGATTTACTTAGAAATAACAATGTGTAAAGACCACAGAGCAGGTACTACTTTTATTAGCAAGACTATGATTTTAAAATACTTATTGGAAATCTTTAAAAATCTTATTTTGTAGTGACAGAGCACATTTTTATAATTGTTTCTCCATGACAGCTTCCATTCAAACTCAGTTTCACAGCAGTTTTTTCAAAAAATACAGACTGCCACGTTCCTGACAATGCTACCCTGCTGCTCATTCCCAATTCAACATTTACCAGTACTGGAATCTGTGTTTAGATTAGTTTTCAATCAGCACTCTGAAGTGGCCCACTACTGAGTTGCTCTAGTGCCTGTGATAGCATAAAAACACCTCTTGTACAGAAAGAGAACAAGAAGAGGCAAAGAACACTAGCACGCATTACTTAAATAGGCTCAAGCTACCATGGAACTGCATCCTTACATTTGGAAAGAAGCTTTCCTCATTAAAAAACAAAACACAGCAAACCAACAAACAAAAACACCTGCAGAAAAGATAATTATCATGCTTCATCATGGTATGTCCACTGCAGCTTGAAAAAAACAGGCACATTGTTAAGTCATAATTATTAAGTACATTGTCTTTTATGTTGTGTGTGCTTTTACAGGTAGTTGGTGTAGTTAGACACTTAAGTAACTGAGTACTTCCAAGCACAACTGGGACACAGTCACTGTCAAAAATCAGTTTTGGTATCAAACCAGGTTTTCTTCAATTAGTTGATCAGAATGCAAATGTATTTATGTCACTGCAGTTTTGTTTATACCAATATTTATACCAACCAGGACTGGTGAGAGACTCAGAAACAGTATGGAATTGCACTGGGAGTTACTGGTGTAGCTACCTCAGTTCTATGGAGTATAGTCTTGCACTTCATTACCTATGCAAAGATTTGCCAGGACTTTTGGAAACTCAGGAGGAGACTCATTGGTTGTAGCAACTATTTGCAGGATATAGTTCTAACTGTCTAACGTGTTTAAACTGGAAGACTGTTTAAACAAATAACAGCCTCCAAGAAATCAACATAGGCAACTCCTTATAACTTATTACTTAAAGAGGACAGACTTTCCTCTCTAATCCTGCTGCAATATCTCCTTTATATTCTGAGGTTATCAACTTCTTGAATCAGCAGTAAGTCTTTGGCTTTAATAGCAGTAGGTCAGCAGCTAGTGTTTGTTCTTTCCTTCTTCCCAAGAAATGACTCACATTGATCAACATCCCACCTTTTTTTTTTCACATCCAGTTCCAGATGCCCACAAAATAATTTTACTTTTTTCCATATTCTTTACAAATAATGGAGAAGTGACTCATATCCTTTGGAAAGATTATCCAAAAAAGAGAATACATAGCAGAAGGAACTTAGACACATTACTTAAAAAAAAAGAATAAAGAATAACTTGGAATCAGACTGGATATTTAAGCTAAATTGCAGTTTAGCTACTAACTATAATGTGTAAACTGTTCTTTGAACAAGCAAGATAATTGTAAGAACAATATTTTAAATCAGTGTTCTTTCTTGTCATAGCTAGATTTGTATCTCTATTTTAATCACATGGTTCCTGTGATTAAATCAACATGACCTTCAGTTTACTTCACTGTCACCTATAGATGCTTCTATTCCTGTCTGATTTATACAAACAGGTATAGCAAAGATTAATATGTAATTTAGTAGCAACAAAATTACATTAATTCAGGCCAAGTGAAAGGGGACCTTCAAAACCACTGTGGGTTGTTTTTTTTCTTGTTGTTGTTGTTTTGGTTTTGGGGTTTTTTTAAAGCTACATGAAAGAACCAAAGCTGGCACCTGATATGTTTGTATGAAGTGAAATCCAAATCCATGAGTCATGGTTTGATTGTGAAAACCAAAATAAATTGTCCAGCATGTACAGTTGGACATTTCTGAATCTTATTTCCCCTGTCTTCATATTAACTCTGTACTAACAGTAAGGGGGTTTTATTATACTTTCTATCATTTAAGTTATCTTTATTTCAGGAGATATTTCAATATAGCCTAATTTGTGTTGCCTAAGGATTATTATCTAAACTCTGAACTCATTCCTGTAGCATAAATGTCACTTGTTAATTGACCCACCTATTTGAGGTTTTAGTGCTTGAGAATATGTGAAACTATAAACCAAACACTTTCTTTCCCCAACACTTCTAATTTGACCCTTTATACCTGGAAAAAATGCATAGAGGTGGTGGATTTGCAGCTGGTAAAGGACTGCCTAGTCAGCTGCCCCAACTGTGAATCTAAAAGGCAGATACATATTATCACATTGCCTTGTGCTCTTTCAAACCTGGCATTTAATTGGAGGAAATTAACCTATTTATTGGAGCCAAGTTGGGCATGTATCACACCTTCTCCAAGGTCAGAACAGTGTTAGTAAACTCTGTGCACACACTGGTGGAATGCTTTAAAACAAAATCGAATCACTTCAACAACGCAGCCAAAGTCAAGAATTTTAATTCTGTATAAAAATCTTTGACCTGGGCTTCTGTGCAAGTCAGAGCTGACTGCATAACTTTAAATGCATGTTTAGAAACATACCAGTTTATTTTTAACCAAAACCAAGAGGCAAATGTATTTAGATGTCTTCTCTGCTTCAATCTATATTTCATTTGGTGTAGCCTTCTCTACAGCTTTTGGTGGCCTAAGGCTCACATGAGCAGAGCGGTATGCATCTCAACTCCACCTTCGTTTACTAAAACCTTTCAGAAAACTGAAGCCATCTTGTCTTTTGACTGTTGCTCAGCAGGCTCATTTTATAGAGGAACTATGAATGATGCTTTCAAAATTGCATATTCAAAAATTTTACTGTATTTGACATAGTCACCACAGCAAGACATGAAAATAGGTCAGCCATACATCTTTTGCCACTGTGGATCTATGCCTGCTTATAGTTTTATGGGTGTGTGATGAAATAATAGTAGAGGCTTAAGTGACAGTTGTATTTAAGCTGAAGAACTATGAAATCAGAATTATCTTTCTCAGAAGTTCTTGCTTTATAAACAACAAAATTGGGTGACAAAAACAGTTTCCTTCACAATGTGTTCTTTTCTGTGCTGTTAGAACTGGCACAGAACTGGCACTTGCTATTTATAATTTCATTAACACAAGATATTTTACTGGGAGCTGGGAGTTGAAAGATTATTTATTTTGAATGCGTTTTGCACTAGAGAATGGAGATTTGTTACTAGATGATAGTGAAATGGTGATTCTGAGTAAGCAGCACTACTCAAATTGCAGTCACCATACAAGTGTTGCTGTACATTTTGACAGGCAAAAAGAAAAGCAAGCAGAGCATGTGCATAGCTGGTTGATCTAGCTACTGTAAAAGGTGGCTGCTTAAAGAGTGAATCTAATCACTATTCTGCATGAGATACCTCTACAAAGTTAGATGCTGTGACTATCCTAATGGATACCCACTGGAGCCCTAAGTCTGTGCAAAAAATACTGTCTCTGTTTCCTGCTGTTAGCTGCTCTGTCAGGTGGAAGCAACTTTGATTCCAAGATAGTTTGCCTTACAAAACAGAGTAGGTAGATTTTATTTTTCTTTTCAGAGACCTAAGGCTCCCTATTCACACACATCATTTCCCCATTTAGTGAAGAATTCTTTGTGGTTTCTTCTACAGTCTACAAAGCACCAAAGTGACAAACACTAGGCTAACATAGTCACTGACAACCAGACCAGAAACCTCTACTCCCAAGTGAAGCCCAACCCAGGTCACTTTTTGCACGTGTTGTATTTAGTTCGCCTTGAAACCACAAGTGTCAGTGTACCAAGACAGATAAGGCCCACTCACAGCCTATTACCTTCTTCCTGACTCCTGTGGTTTTCACATCCCATCAAGTTGTTACTTAACTAGTTGAAAGTATGTCAAACCATTTCATAGGACCATAATGTAATAAATTTAACTGTACTGGAAAATTACACTGTTGTGCTGTGAAACCGATCAAGTTGCTAGTGAAGAAAAACATTGTCCATTCAGTCTGCTCTATCATATGTGGAAAAGATCAGCAATATTGAGAAATAAATTCAAAACAAAACCAGAAACTGTGAAACCACCACAAACGTGGTTCACAAAAGAGTGGAAAGGGTCATTATTTTTGTCAGATGAAATGGAGGTCGTTTTAACCTTAGGGTTTCAGGCTGCTCTCACACATCTCAAGACTTGCTCTGTTACATGGAGAACAGTTCAAAAAAATTAAAAGTATGCTCTTTCCTGGATGCCTCAGTTGTGGATTTATTTTCATAAGGGCCTCCTACTGGAAATCCTCTGATACACCTCAAGAGTACCACAGGGCATCTTTTCATCTCAGTGCATAAAGATGTAGTGTTGCCACCTTTAAAGACACACTTACTATTCTGAGCACTGGGCTGGGTTTTACAGGCTCTGTCAGAGTATGAAGTGTCCCAAACCATCCCAGGATGGTGATGAGCCACTGGACATCTAGCACAAGGCTTGCAGAGAAAGTGGACGTTGTGTTCATGAAGAGCATTCTGAAGCATCTGCATTTTCCTCTACACCATCCACAAACTGCCATGGCTTCAGATGGCCACTGTGCAATGATGTAACTTCGGGCAGTATCTTGGCATTTAGAGAGGCAGTTCATGAAATGTCCAGAGAAGAAGGATGATACAGGGTCAGACCATCTGATAAGCATAAAAACAAACATACCAGGTTAATTTAATTCCTTATTGTTTAAGAAAATGCAGCTATATTTACAAGAATATGCAAAGCTCTAGCTGGACACATTCTCAGAGTATCATTATATTTGATCCCCACTGTTAAGATTTTTTCCAGCCTTTAGGTATTCTGAAATTAATACATTGATCTCAAAAGTAACATTACTCAGTCTTAATAACCTTTCTAAAAGTACAAAACAAAATCACTGTGTACTTAGTAACTATGCAGGAAATTATAGAGGAAAGGTTGGTTGTTGCTTACTGTGGTGGTGTGGTTTTATTTTGTCCTTTTTTTTAAGAGACAAGAGCTTATGAAAAATCTGAGCTAAGAATTAGTACACTTGTACTCTTTGGAAATGCATAACAGGTTATATTTTACAGAAGAGATGTGCTAGGTGCATTATAGTACAATATCTTAAAGCATCTTTTTTAGAGTATCTCTGAGGATAATTACCTGTCATATCTTTTATATCATTTAATTTATTACTCCTGACTGATGTCAGTAACAGAAAGCTCAGGATTTTAATGATAGCTAAGAAAATGGCAATAATGTTTCACACAAGACTGGTGTGTTTCTTTATATCAGCAAATATTAAATCATTAATTTTCCAGTAACAAACTAAGAAAGCTCTGCCCAAGTTCTTAATTTCTCCACAATTTAAAATGAACCATAACTAAATGAATTTCAAATATTAGGTTTACTTCTAAAAATAAGCATAAAGGTATTACGTGTTACAGGTGTAAGCTGATACTGCCACAGGCAGAGAGCTAAAATAGAATATCTTTCTAAATTCCTTCCAGTCCTAGGTCTCTGTAAGACCCAGAATAAACTAACATCCCAGGGTTCCTTACAAATTCCTCAGTCATTTTCAGTATTGCACTACAAACTATATTGAAGCATATCTAAAAGCCCTATGGCACGAGTGACCTTGACCTCTGACTTTAGATCAGACACAGACAAAAAACTAAGGTTACCCAACTGAAGTTGCAAAGGGACACTCCGAATTCACTCTTAAGTCAAAGGACCTTAAAACTCTTGCTATTCAATATCCATTGTACACTTACTGCAATAATGAGGTAAGCTACTGCTTCAGGGATTTTTTAAAATTGTTTTGGAGAGAAGAGCTTCCATCAGTAAGCCTGGAGTCCAGGAAATGAGTGATAATAACAGAGATGCTGTCTAACCATTTTATTGTGAGGCAGATCACTAGGTCTCTAATCCAAGCTCAATTGTTTCTTTACCATGTGATAACCTTATGCATCTGCCTTAGGTGAGATGCACACTGTGGTTACATAGCTATGTTGGAAGGTAGCTGAGATTCTGAAGTGATTAGTCAGCACAGTGTGGGTTTATCAATGTAAATTACACCTTGTGGTTGAGCTTGCATATAGTACATAAGTTTCACTCAACTTTGAATTCGGCCCTTTTCCTCGTATTCTCCTCCTCCAAGCTTTACCTGTGTCACTAAAGAAGTGAAATAAACTAAAGATTCACTGAAGATTGAAATAAACCTGAGAACTTCAAAGCACAAAAATAGATGCAACCATGAAGAAATAAACAGAACAAAATCTTCATTCCTCCCCCACCTTTTTTCAGTTAAGGGCCTCTGCTGACACCAGCTTCTCTAGGTGCAACTGACTGCAGAATCAGACCTTGCAGGTACCAGAATGGGATTAAACGTGGCTGAGCAGGACTCTCGTTTATCAATGTTCCTAACAGCTCCAATAATAGCATTATTCAGAGTTCTAATATAGAAAGTGTAGAAGTGGCTATTTTCTCTGTTCTATTATAGTCTCTGTTTCCTTGATAAAGGCTCTTTTTTGGTCCATTTTTCTGAGTCTGCTTTCTAGAAAGATCATTGTTGTGAAGAACAGTCTTGTGCCAAAACAAGACATGGCAGCCTTCACCCCTCACACACACCCTGCACACACACACTTCTGTCTCTTGCTTTTTCCCCTATGTTGCCTCCAGGCTGCCGTGTGACACTCAGCTAATCTGTCCTGCTGGGAGCGCCACATAGCCACAGCTCCAGCCTGACCTAAACCTGACAATGCCTTCTCACTTCTCGCAGGCTGAAAACAGCCCCCCCTTCTCCTCCTGAAGTGAGAGACAGTTAATGCTTTTATTCCTCACCGGGGAGCAAGATGAACCCAGCTATGTTAGTGAATCTCCTTTGCTTGCTGACATGCGTCAGACACAACATTCTCATCCTTAAAAGCTGGAGCAAAAACAAAGACAAATTAAGAGCCCAAAAAAACCCACTGAGCTACAGTCCCTGTCTGGAAAACTTTAGCATCTTTATATTCATATTGCCAGAGCACAGTTATGTCCTTTGTTTAAATGAAAGCTGTAGTAATTTCTTGTGTTCCCCATCATGTGTATTACATCTTCCGTCTTAGCATAATACCTGCTTAATGAACAAACCCCACATATTTAGTCTCTTAGTAGAAACCAAGATACAGCTTACAGGTTGGAGAGGAAATGTGGAGGATCAACGTTTATTGTCAGAGAGATGCCCCCAACCTCATTTCTTTCCTGGCTGTAGCAGAGTACCCTGTGACAGCCCATCTTTAGGAGAGACAGAATAGCCCTCATGCATTTTTGCAGTATTTTACACTTAAAGGACTCAAGAAAGGATTGCCTAATCTACTTTTCATTCTCCTTTCATTTGCACTGTTGGAGTCATTGCTAATCAGTCATTAACTGTCAATAGTGACATGCGTTACCAGGATGGTAGTTCTCATACTGTTTTCTGCTGGGGAGCCAGACACTACTGCTGTGTGAACCTATCAGCTTACTGGTTCTGCTGGAGTTAACAATCTGTTGAGGTTTTGTGGAACACAGAGGACATCAAATTATATAAACACTGCAATTATTTGGAATGTGGTTTTTATTCATTTTGTGTATTTGGCAGTGTCACTATAGCTGTTTTGGAGCTGAATAATGCACATGCAGGCAATAGTGATAAAAGCATCTGAATATGAGAAAGGGTCTTCAAACCTAGCAAGCCCAAGACTCTTTTTGTTTTGAAAAAGGGCTCTGTACTGATGATTTTCACATTTTGTTACTGTGCAAAAGAACATAAATACACATCCCATTGCCTTGTAAGCCTATGCCCACTGAATGATCCCATAAAGCCAGGTGACAGTTTGCAGAGTTTGTCATATACCTCAGGTTCCAATAGGTTATTTTGTTCATCTAGTCTCACATAAACCTGGTAGGTTTTGGATACCTGACATGAAATACATCAGATCTACTATATGGCAGTGCTGGACTGGATTGTGAACCTCCTCAGGTCTGTTGCTTGTAAGAAACAATTCTCAATTCAGACTACAGCTGCTTCCCAATTCTTTTCATCAAGATGCCATGTGAAGCAGGATCATATCTATCCAAAATGCAGAGAAGTCCAAATTCAGACCTTTAGATGACACACTACAGGATCCTTGCTTTCTCCACAAAGCTACAGAGGGAGCTTGAGCAGTAAGTTCTTGTTTTCAGACTTCAAAGATGGTTGTCTGAAATTAGTCAGTGTGGATAACCCTTCAAGGCAAAACACCAGGGCTGTACAGGAAGACAGTGTATTGAACTTGTTCCTCCTGAGCCCACATCTACTGTGCTGACCATTCACCCCTCCCTTCAAGAACACCTGCACAGAACAAAACTAAGGAAAAAAAACTTCAAATGTTGGATCTGGTTTGGGGGTTTTTTTGTTTGTTTTTATTTTGGGGTTTGGGGGTTTTTGTTGTTTTGTTTATTTTTTTTAACCCAGCACACATCAATATGTGCTGGAAATATAATGGAATATAATCTCATCTGTATGTCATATCTGCAAGGTGTCAAGATAGCACATAGTCCAGAAGCATTTATGTGCAGTGAAGAATGAAATGCCTGCAAGTCTTTCCCTCCCCTCCCAGAGGAGAAAGACTTGACAGGTCACTGTAAGGGATAGTTTGTTTGCTTCTGGTATTGATTTATTAATTTGTTACATGGTAATCATTAATCAGCATTTGGTGTGCAAGCAATACAAGAGGTCAGACAATCAGCCATGCAGTTCATTATCCCCTGCCATCTCTTCTCCAGAACTCACAAAGGAACTAAAGTATTAAAACACCAAACATGCAGATAATTGAACTGCAAGACCAGGAGGGACTTCAGTTTCATAATCTAAATGCCAGCACTGTTTTGCACTCCTTGGGTTTAGCCCAGCCATGAAAGCTCTCCTAACTAGATCAGGGAGAGGTTGCCTCCTGTCTCTTAAGGTCAGAATTTGGCTAAACATATGCAGAACATGTTTGGCTCATTACACATGTGCATATTAAATCTACATTCAGTAGCAAGAGAACAGACAATAGATGGTAAAGATACTGGAATTGGACTTCAAAGATCAGGATGCAATTCCACAGACTCCCAGGGTGACTTTGGCCACAACAGTCACTCTCCCCTGCATCAGTTCCCATCTGTAGAAAGCAAAATAGCCATCCCTCATTTTTACCTCGTTCATCTTTGCGATTTAGCCTCAGAGTTCTTTGTAGTGGTGTTTCGTTCTCAAAATACATCCAGTTCCCAGCACATAATGACCTCCTCAGAACAGCCTTATAGAAATGTATCCAAAAAACCCCTTATAAAATATCCACTGATGAGCTAAGATCACCAGCACAACAATGCAGTGAACAGCTGTAATCTGTGGGAGGATTATTTCTCTTTGTCATAAATGCCATCTATTTCTCAAGACACAAGCTTCTCCCTTTCATAAAACAGTGAACTCAGTATCTGCAGACAACTTGCCTTCCAACCAGTACATTTTTCAAAGGCTCCCAGTGGTTTGTAACATTAAGTAGAAGGTGTCACATCTTAATGACAAATATTAGTACAAGCCTGCTTGATTAACATCATTTGTCTCTTCCTTGGATATTTTATTCCAAATGAGCTGCTTTTCATCTATGTTTTCTAGGGGGGAAAAAAATATGCATTCTGACATGCAATGCTAATGTGCCCTCTGCAAGGGCCTCCTATTCCTAACTTTTCATTCTCACTTCCCATTCTCTTCAGTGCATGCAATGAGCTGTAACAGCAGCTACTGGTCAAGAGTCTCATACACTGGATACCCGCCAAAGCTTTTGGGGCATTTAGCACAGACAAAAGGTCTATTCCTAAGACACACATAAACTTAGCACTAAATTGGTAGAAAAAAGACAAAAATATGCAAAATGTCACTTTCTGACAAGCAGAAAATTAGAATTCATTCCCCTAAGAATTAAATGGACTTTTCTGCTTCCAGTCACTAACTATGACAAGGTTAACATTTTTCAGTCTAACAACTAAGGACATTAAGTGTGCATGTGAGTAAGAAATAAAATTACCAGAGGCTATCAGCTAAATGTGACAACAGCCTAAACTAACAACAGAACTCCAAGGATGCAGATTCTAACTAACATTGATAATCTGTCATGGAGAACCAATGAATAACAGACATATGGGGTACTAGTACACAGAGAACATCTTTCTTTTACTGTTACAAGAACATAAGCAATCACAGGAAGATTTACGCTTCTGGGTGGAGGTAGAGCACACGTAAAAGCACATCTAACATGCCTCCAGTATCCTAGGCAGGGACACTGAACTGGGCAGCATGTTAATCAGAGACCACAAAAGCCTGAAGAGACTCAGAAAACGAGAAATTCCAAGAGCATCTCTTACTTCCCCAGGATTCTTTCACCACTCCCCATTCATGACTCAATTTGGATATGACAAAAATTTGGGTATGAGATCAAGTTATCATTTGTGACTTACCTTAGCTGCTGTCCTTCACAGATCAGTTTTTCCTGTAGCTCTTCACTGCCTTACTCAACTATGGCAAACATAACACATACAGCTATGGCTTCTAGACAATAATTGATTTCCATCTAATGCAGCAGCAAGCAGGGAGGACTCAAAGAAAAAAGAGAAGTGTGTGTGTTATTGATATACCCTAGGTATCAAGATACTGGAAATTCTGGACATAAATTGGGGTAGTAAAAGGTAGGACAGGAAGATTATATTTTCAAATACCTAAATTGTTCTGTGAAAAATAAGTGTAAAAATGATGTTTAGAGATAGGGTCAAGTTTGAAAAAGCACTTAAACAAGGGTGATTAATATGTTATCTACCAGAATGAAGAAAGCTGCAAGGACATCGCAGTTCAGTGCAGAGTGCTCTCCTTTTATTATTTCCGCCTTTGATTAGGTTTCAAAAGCTACTTGGCTACAATTGAGAAAAATCTAAAGCTTAAAATTTAGGGGACAAATGAAACATTTAAAAATGAAAACAGACATTAGAACTAAAAAGGAGGAAAGAAAACATGTACTTTCAAAACCACAGATAATCTACCTCCAAATTAGCCAACTGGAAAGACTCACCAACTTCTCTTTGTTTTACTGTGGCCCAGCAGGGTGCCCATTAGTCTGAAACAATACTTTTTTTTTTAATATTATTTTTCTTGTCTAAAGGCAATGTGATGGACTATTAGGTAGCTCAGTTACACGTTGCCTATAACATAAAATGCTGGATCCTCCTCTATTCATCTGCAACTACCAGGCACACATCTTATTGCCTCTGAAGGATTTTTGCTTGGTCAGACAAGCATGAAAGGATTCCTGCATGTTTTTACACCAATAGATAAGGCCTGACTGTCCTAATTCATGCTGGCATGACTGTAGTTCCCTCCATTCTCCTCTTTGCTTTACTTTGTTTGGTCCCAGAAAGAGTACAACTGTATTTGCAGATCAAAGAGAAAGATCATTTTAAACCCAGCTCTCATTTAGAAGCTAGTTCATGGATTGACAGTGCTGACAGTTATCCACCTTAGACAAGACTTCCCCCAGTGCTGAACATGCCCTTTTCACCATGCTCTGATCTGTATTCCACACTGCTTTCACTCTGACTGGAGTCTGATTACTTTTGGTCCCTGGCCTCATTACCTCATGCTTCCCTACAGTAAACTACATATGTCACTTACCTGCCTGTAATCCTGATAAATCCAAATCATTTTGAATTAGTCTGTTTCGCTCCTCTGTCTCCTACCCTACTGCCTCTCCAACTTCCCCAGCCTTATTTTACGTCATCAGCATATTAAAGCACTTTTGAAATTACATTCTGCTCAGGGTCACTGCACTGAATTTATTTTTTTCCCCATACAGTACATCAATGCTTTAACTCCCATTTGATTTATTTATACTGGTTATTATCAGAGACCAATTCAATCAATACAAGCTGGAATTCAAACACACATTTAGATTACACATACAAAACACTCATCAAGAGATATAAGACAACTGCTATAGTCCAGGTCATTCCTCTAACATATGTGCAGCTTATAGGGAAGGAGGCTTGTAGAGATGAATTTTTATACCTTGACTTTTGCTTGACCCCAGTGGTTGGCTGGTTACTGGAAACCAAAGGAATTGAAATAGCATCACATATTCCACAGAAGAGGCTTAGGCAAGAGAACTCTGTTTCTTATCCCAGGCCAGTAGGACCATATTTTCAGATGGGCTTTTCGAGTTGACAGTTCCTTTATTAGCTTCTATACACACAGGAATTCTAGCAAAACACCATCAAACCATAGCAGACAGTCATGTCAAGCAAACATTGCAAACAGAACAGCGTACGAAGAACTGGAACTTGAAGGAAAACCAATGCACTAACCTCAATTGCAGCCTAGGTTAGGCATTAAACCAACCTAAACGGGATGCTGGAAACACAGGAGAAAGTGAATAGCTTTTGGCTTCCCTCTGCAAACCGCCATCCTTTCTAAATGTTAATGGTCAGCATGATCCTCAGGCACAGTTCACAACTGACTTCTGGTTGCCTTTGAACATAGTTGGTGGCTACAACCCAGGAAACACTGCAGATTCCAAAAATGAATGCAGAGAAAGTATGTGTACACAGCTTCTGCTATAGACAGAGATTATGCTATACATAGACAGGGGTAGACTACACAGACTGGACTGGAGCCTGCAGAGATTTGAGGCATAGACTGATTAATCAGAAAATTTCAGTGGGTTTCATAAAGTTTGGGAATGAGGAGTGCACATTCTGTACAGAAGTATTTCGTAGCTATTTAGTTAACTTCAATGCTAGCAGGACTCTATCATGCCAAGTAAAATGCAAAATGGAACATCAGCATCCACCATCATCAATTTGGGTGACTCCAGGACTAGAAAGCAGATCCCTGCATAGCCATCATCTTCATAATTACATTCCCCAGCTGCTCTGCCACTCTTCCGTTTCTTTCTGTCTTCTACTGCCTCCTTATTGCTCTTCCATCTCCATCCTCTCCATAGCACAGATCCTTTGCAACCATTGTCTACAAGCAATCATCCTCTCTTCTTATCACTCTTCTGAAAAAGTTCTATTTTTCCTTACTGATACATTGTCTTGTCATTGCCGGACCTCCACTGGTTCATACCACACAGAGGCATGGCCTGGGGTGCCAGGGATTAAGTTATGGCCTTACTAAACTCCTCTTCTCTTTGATACCATCGAACTTCATCCTTGTATCTTCTCTGGCCTATAGTTCCATCAGTTCCAATAGTCTCTTTGAAATTTTGGTTTAATATTTCACCATTTATGCACAGAGAATATTTTGGCTTCTCTATCAATACATTTCTGCTTGGTAACTCCCAGTTTGAATGCTGATTGTGTTTTGCATAAAATTAACTAAATTGCAGCCCTTCTGTTTCATTGGTACTTTTTGTCTGCTTCCTTCATGAACAATGTTGGGGAGATTGCAAGCTGACTACAATTCTCTTTCCTAAGCAAGAGGAAAACAACATCCAAGAGCCCAATCAGTACAAGTTTCCTGGTAGCTGTTGTGTTTTATAAGCTATATTGTGCTCTGGCATTTAACAATTTCTGTTCATTTGATTCACTTTAAGGAATGAATGTAATGATTGCCACAGTGTTCTGCAATGCTGTTGTCTATTGATAAATATGGAACAGGTATAACAAGCTTGCTCTTTTTTTCTATTTAAAAATTCACTGAGCTAAACAAGTTATTTGTGCAATGCCAAAATAACAACAGGTCTTTGCTGCTGAGTTTTGATATTCAGTTCCCAGAGGGAGGTTTGCTGTAAGCTATAGTTCACAAATAAGGCAAGATCAAAAGTAGTGTTAAGAGTTCCAGGAGTATGGATAAACACACGAGCACAAAACTCTGAGGTGTTGCCTGAATCTGAAGGGGACTATATACCTACAAGTATGGAAGTTCCATCAATAAATGCCACATTTTAGAAGAGATGGCCTCTCTGTCTTCATTGAAAGAAACTTTAATGCCAAAGAAGTTTCAGGGCTATGAACTGGGAACAGAGGGAGAAGGCTGTCTGCTACCTGAAGTGAATCACATCTCTTGGTCCAGCGGTTGAGATCCATGCATTATACAAGCAGACACATCACTCACTTGGGGCCTTGGTATATGGAGCAGCAAGATGCCTGAAAATTCATGCTGCAGCATAACCCTGTTATACTTGTACTCCTTTACATTTACTTCCATTCACTATTAAGAACATCCTCATAGCATCTCACTTTTGGCAACATCACCATGCCTTTTTCTTCTGCAGCATCCATACGGAAGGAGGTCAGAGGGACAAAGTAAACCTAGGAAGTTTGGGGTGTAACTCAGGTGAAACTAGAAACATTTCTAGACAAAGGGGAAATGTTCAGGGAACATTTCACTGATGTTTGAAGGTATGAAAAATGACACTTCAGACACATCCAAGGATCTCCCTGGCTACAGTGACTAGTTTGAAATAGCAGCAGCCACGTTTCAGGCTTGCTGAGCCTTAGCATCCTCAAGGCTCCGGAGGAACAAGAGTGAGCACAAGGGCTGAGAGCAATACTGGGAATCTGCCCAGGCAAGGAAAGGGGGTGAGCTGATAATAAGAAAATGTGTGATGAATTATTCCTGTGCTTGTCATCTTTATTTAAATTACTGGCTTTTACATCCAGGGGAACCACACTCCTTACAAGAGAGTTGCTTTGGATTTCTTAATATTAGAAGACAGCTGTGATGTTTTTCCTGCCCTGGGCATAATTAGACTCAAGGCAGTTTTAGTGCATTTTTTACTTTGTAATGATCTCCCCATTTCTTTATCTAAGGAAACCAAAATTCATTAACAAGTCCCTGCTGAAGTCTGGAGACTATCCTTTCCCTGTTACAGCACAGACACAGTAACAGTTGCCATGCAAAACACACGAATCTCTTGCTTGCCTGTTTGTTTCCCTTCTTTGAAAAGGGTGTTATTACAGCTTCTCTTCTAGAGACAGACTTTTGCACACCAGTGCAATAGAGAAACAGCATTTGCAGGGATTCCTCATACAAGACAGAAATTAAGTTCTCAAGATCACATATAAAGCAACACCAGAGCTGAGCATGGATTTCATGATTTCAGAGCCTCAGTCTCTTCAACAGTCACATTTCTGCCTGAGCTCTGCATCTGTCTCTTCTCTCCCCTGCTATTTGTTTCTGGTGCATGCCATAGCATAGTTGGGTACTTAAAAGCAGGCAATATTATCTGCTTTGTCTACACCCACTGTTTATTCCTTAGAACAGAAATCTTAAGCAAGAAATGCCATCAGCACCCAGCACTGCTGCCATGCAGTCCAAACAGCTTTCCAGACCGCTATATCACACACCAGCATTCCTAAAGACGCAAATGTTTGGTTAGGTCTCTTTGCCCCACTCTTCCCTAACAGGAGCTGCAAAACAAATTCAGATTTCTGCTCTTATCCCAGCAGTTTACTTCAGTGTAAATAGCTTATTTACCTCCCTGGCATTTATAGTCTCAGGTAAAGAAAAACACTATCCTTGCATGGTCCTTTCTATCAGCTGTGCCCTACTTTCCTGTCCCTCTCAGGAAAACAAATTCTTTCCTTTCCCTGGGTTAATTTTGAGGTCTCTTCTAGCTTGAGTTCACCTTTCTCACCTTACCAGAGTGGCACACACTGTTCCCAGGCCTGTCTCACCCAGGTGCACAACAGTCTTTTTCCCAGCTGCAACACATTGGTGATTCCTGTTCTGTTCTCTCCAAAGTATGAGTCTCCAGCTTCCAGAAAAAAATAAAATACTTGATGTTTGTCCCAAACTACACAACCACATAGTACATAATTTCCTGCTATTCCTAGCATCCTTGTCCTGAGTTCACCCAGTTCTCTCCATATGACATTCACTGTTCTTTCCCATAGCTATGCAGCTTGCTACATAATGTCTGAAAGCAACTACAAATCCTCTCCCTGCTTCTAGAAGCTTGGGTACAGATTAGACAGTCTAGACAGACAATGGGAAGAAAGAATAAAGGATTTCTAATAACTTCTCTGTATAATCCTGCTTGCAATAGTCAGCTGCTCAGCAGAATGCCAGAAGCACCATCTTTTTCTATCTTGTCTGCTGACCACCTCAATAAAATTTATCTTCTCATTCTCCTAAGCAATTATTGAACAACTATATGTTTGAGTCACATAGAATTAATAATCAGAATAAAACCTGATTCAAGTGAACTTTGTTTCAGTGATGAGACTGTCCCCTCAAACTGAAGGAATTCTGCCCTCAGTTGTTCAGACTGATGTTGGCATGTGTAAGCATTGCTACCTGTCCTCCAGAAACACAGTAACTGGCTTCAGAAGTGGTACTTCCTGTAGCCTGAAGTTCTGGACCTTGATTTATTACCTGATTAAAATAAGGAATTGAAAGGTAAGAGGTATTTATCATCTTAGATTTGGGAGCCTAAGTACAAATACCAATTCAGTAGGAATACAGGGCTGCTGCCTTTGAAACTGAGTGGACTGTCATTACAACTGGATGCATCTGAGAAAGTCTGGCTCGGGAAAAGCAAACAGCTATTTTTCATACAGGAACAGTGAAAGTAGCACAGACCTTAAGATGAGCAGGCACACATCCTGCAGACTGCTCCGTGGCCCTGCTCCCAACGACTGTGGCAATTCCCCACTCCTGCAACTTCTGCTGTAGAATTTCAGACTGTTCAAAACACTGATGAGGATTTTTCCCTTTTGGTTGCAACCTTTTAAAATGAAGAAAATGAAACAGCCACAAAGAAGTCCACAATCACCCCAAAGCCCTTTCAGTTTACAAAAAAAAGCTGAAGAGATTTTTCTTAGATGGTTCTAGAGACTGAATCTGTGTTTTTCAGTCTCCACTCCTGGTCCACACACACTGTTCTCAGAACAGCACATAGTCTGGTGGCAGGGAACATCAAAGGAAGGTACAAAGCCCTGCTTTCAGACTAGGCAGCCACCCAGCCCTATACCCTGAATGAGGCAGACAAGTGCTTAGAGGATGCAACTGTGTTTTTAAATCATTACAAGTTAATATTTTAACTTTACCAACATGGAAATTAGACTTAGGGGTTTACTCCCAGGAAGTTGAGGACTGTGAGCACAGAGGCCCCGGACACAATAAACTGTGTCTGAGCTAGTCAGCCACGTGCCTGGATACCTGCCCTGTCACACTTACTGTGCTGACCCTGAGCAACACTCCATATTTCTGTCTGAGACTATCTAACAAGAAACATACATGGGAATACTATTCAATTTGTTTTTCTTTCTTCCTACAATATAGGACACTTGTGTTTGGATACCACAATGTCCTGCTTTGCAGACCTTCCTACAGGACCAGGTCTATGTAACCTGCATCTATCTACCCAGTGCACACAAAGCAAAGCTGTTAGCAGAGCACTCAAGTCAATTCTTAGTCCACATCATTATATCCCTTAGGGGAAAGAGTACTATTAAACTAAAAAGTATCCAAGTTCACAGCCAGCATCTTTCTGAACCTCATTTCACCTGTTCATAAAGACAATGCTGCACAACATGCTGATTTTTATCATGTTCTGGATATGGCTACTCCCAGGCACTAATCTGGAACACAAACTGAAGTATCAAAGCCAAAATTCACTAATTACCCAGATATTTATGTAGCAATCCTAGTATCAGTTAAAGAAAATGCTCTGACCAAGGAAACAAGACTAACTCGAGTCTTCCAGCTATGCATAGGGCTTTGCAAGCAAAAAGGCAGCAGGCCAAGTTTTCAGGAGTGCTCAGTTCCCACTGAGAAGCACCTCTTCTGTGGCTAATTGGAAGTTAAGTGCCAAGCTCTGCAGAAAAAAGAAAAGTCTAAGCAAAACAATGGAAACTGCTCAAGATTGAGCATTGAGTTCTTAAAGCCCTCAGGAAGCTCAGCTTCCTCCTACTAACCATCAAGGCATAAAGAGAGAATAAGTATGTTTATTTTTAAAACATCTACAGAATCTGGGATGCTAAGAAACTTTGATAGCAGATGGGCAAGCAAGTCCCTTCACCCCATCGATGGCTACAGGAAACACCATTCTTCAAAGCCCTGAGGCTGAAAATGCTGGAGAGGCTAAGCAAGCACTGGGCAACCATAATTAGCCACTTACATGCACATCAGCTTTGGCTGCACTCTGCCATGGCAGACAAACTGCCCTACTTACAAAATAACCCTTAACTGATCTGCCAGAGGCAATAAAGCCAGTCAGGGCCAAAACTGGATTAAAGATCTAGGGATTTCCAGTCCCCTGAAATACCCATTAAGCTATATCGTCCTGGTCTGTTGCCAACTATTAGGAAATTACCCTAGTAAGGAGCATTCCAAAAAGAACTTGCAGACAGGCCTACAAACTGTAATAACTAAATGGCCACTTTGGCTAGGGAACAATGTTACAAATACTTAGGCTACAAATTAAAAGCGTGTTGGAGAGCTATGCTGTCAAGCTAGTCATCATCTTAGCTGCAGCATCACCTGTACATAGGCTTATTTCATAACTAAAACCTACAAATTCCACCTAATGACCTATATTTGAAGTGTAGGTCTCTGGGAAAGTTACTTACTGTCCCTTGAAACTTGCCAGAACCAAGTTAGTCCATACGTATTTTAAGACTTGGGACCAGATGTCTGCTTCGAGGCCTGATTCCCAGCCCTGAAGCGTGGCACAGTGCCAGGGGACCTCTTCTTCCAGCGGAAACAAACTATGGTGCATTCACACTGCTTCTGGCCCCACAGGCGAGCAAGGCTCATCCCAGTTTGTCCCTCGCTGTCTGGGGTGTCAGCTTGTGCCCCATAGCTAAGGAGAAGCTCAAGGCTGCCACACTGTCCGGCGGCAACAGCACCATGAAGGGCAGTCCTTCCCAGCGGGGTCTTAGCATGCAAATCAGCACCTGCGAAAAACCAGGCAGAGTCCAGAGTCCGAGTGTGACAAGGCATAGGAAAGGAGACACTGCCACCTGCGGGCCACAGCGCACCATTATTTTCCATAGATGCAGTTTGTTTTGAGTCGCATCTCATTCACTGGGATTAACAAACCTGTCTAGTAAATGCTCCTGCCCTCACACACAGCAACTGGACATTCTTTGTTCTGCTTAAGAGAACGTAGCTAGCTTTGCCGGATTTAGGTACTGCAGTTAGTTTTGCATTCACTGGGAAAGGGACCATGTCCTTTAACAGGGACAGACATTGAGAAGCCCAGGCTCAAGAACTTGGACTGAACATGATCAGATGAGGTGGGATCTCTTCCTCAGCACTCAACTTGCAAAAAGTGATAAACAAATGTCCTTTCATTAACAAATGTTCTTTCATTCAGGACAAGCAAGTGACGCCAGCGGGCCCAAAAGAACTGTTCACTGTGCAAATGCAGATTTCTGGGGAAGGAAGGCTTATTTAGTTGCAAAGCAACAAAAAAGCCCAATGTCAGAGCCACAGAACTAGGGTTTAGAACTCTTCTTGCATTTCAGTGGCTGATAAAGCACTACACAGGACACAAACTAAGCATTTCTAAATAAGAAAATGGCAATAAATGAAAAGGGAAGTAAAAAAAAAAAATCAAAATCCTGTTTTCCAATATGAATTTCTCTAATGGTGAAAGTCATTACACTTAGCAAGAACAGCAGTTTCTATTGTCTCCAAGTCCACATCAGAACTGACGTGCTGAATACACTTCTTCACCTCAAACACAAAATGCGCGAGGCCATTTGGGTAACATCCTACAGCCTGGCCAAACAGGAAAGTGGTATGATGTGCAGTCACAGACTAAGAAGAACTGTTGTAAGAGTATTACCATGTCTCAGGAGAAATTTCACAGTTTCAACATGACCTCTGTGGCTGGCAACAAACAGTGCCACAAAAGCTCGGTGCGCTACCCATTCCTTTTTCTGTTCTGGTCCCAGTAAATCTGCATGTGGCGTGGTGCCCCCAAAGTCCTCTGTAATTCCCAGGTGGGCTAGCTGCAGAATGAACACAAATCTTTTAGTCTCTTTTAAAGAGTAGTCTGATTCCTTTAGGTATCAACAAAGTCTCTTATCTGTACTTAGGGGATACATTACTCCCAAGATTAGCTAAATACCACCTGCTTATTTCTTATTCTTCTGCCCCATCTTAATTGCCTATTACCTAATGACATTTATTCATAGTCATGCCTTAGAGGGAACATTCATTTCCTTACATATGTAGGTATTAGGCACCACAAAATCTTCTAGAAATTGTTTCTCCTTGCAATCCTTGTCCTGACCTGAGCTTTTGCAGAAATAGGACAGATGAACAGCATTTGCCATGTGAGCCCAGATCCTTAGGAGGCAGATGAGACTTTGGGCCTTAATTCCAGCAGGCAATTCATAAACCTGAGCTGCCTCCTGTACCACACACTTTCCCAGAAGGAGGTTCTAGAGTGTTGCTGAGAGGCCTCTTAGGAACAATTTTCACGTGCCTTATGCTGCTGTTCTTCCTGAGAAACCATTTCCATGTTGGGCTATATCTTTCACAGTGCACCATGGTTTTCTCATCTAGTAACACACTTGGTTTTCTCATCTAGAAGCACACTCGTACAATTACTCTTAAAAAAGGGGAGTTTCTCATTTGAATAATCAATTGTCAACAACTTTTTGTAGGGTTCTTATGCCAATAAACCTTTTATTTCAGAGACTTTTTGCCTTTGTGGCACATCCTTCTGTATCCTGCTCCAACACAGAATAGGAAGAATCTTTAATACATAAGAGAACTCAAAACATGGGGGAAAACTAAACCAAACACACAATTTGCCCAGTAGCAAAACACAAGCCATTTGTGGCACAAGGCAGAACAGCTGCTTGCCAATGAACCACAACACTACACAGCAGTTAACGAAAGGACGTGAAGAACCCTGCAGTATCCATTCGCAGAGGAAACACAGAGGAACAGAATGTGATTAGTCAGGTTGGAATTTGGCCATGGCAACAGAGATAATGGTTCTTTATGAAAGGTGCCAAAGGATATTTCATGAACACATCTGTTCAGGCCTGAAGGTTTACAGTACAAATCAGCTAAAGTACCTTGTGTTTCTGCTGATACAACATTTCAGTCCTAAATCAAGGAAGCAGCATACTCTCTATTAAAGCACCACAGAAACTATTGGTTCTATAAAAACCAAAGCTTTCTTCCTAATCAGACTCGACAGGGTCACAAACAGAAGACGGTCTGTAAGCTAGCACCAGAGAAAGTGGATGAGACAGGCAACATCTTCTGGTCCTTGATTCTGGAACTGTCATGTATCAAGTCCCATTCTTACCCTGGAGTCAGTTCAGAAGTTTCTGTCTCCGATTCTCATCATAATGGACAAATCACTCAGCCTCACCAGAATTCCCCAGCACAAATAATATCAGTCTTCTGATGACGTTTTAAGATAACCAAGAAAAATGCCTTGGTTACACATTATGCATTTTTCTCCTATCTATATGAAAATATATGAAAACCACTGGGATTAAGTACCTCTTGCTGAGAGCATACCAGAAGAGTAGAATGGTAGGCAGCTGAATAAAATAAAAGCAAACATTTTTCAGACATGAGGATAAGCAGGGACAAGAAAAAGTAGCCTGAAAATATACTCACGTCAGTGACAGAGAAGTTGTAAACAGTGAAAAGAAAGTACACTCCAAGTGTATGTGCTGTTTACTAGTAACAGCAAAAAAGAATCTATTTCTAAATCTCTCTGCATTAGGGATTGACTCCTCAATTCTGGACTACCAGCACCCTCGAAATTACCGCTTTCACTGTGAACTGTTGCCAGTATGACTAACCTACTTCATCTCTATGGCACATTTTTTCCATTAAAGACTTCCCCACTGTTTGCTCTACAAAGTCTCGCTTTGTAAGACTTCTATCTTCAGCAACAGGCTTTTAGCTCTTTGGCATACAGTACCCCACCCATTCACAGAAGCAATGCAATCAACCTTCATAGTCTCTCCTTTGGCAGCAGCTGCCACAAGATCACCCCAGCCATCGTGTCGCCAAATGCGCATTGTAATCGTTCCACCAGGGACAATATCGTTGTCCTTAAATGTAGACTCATCTGCCAGATCTGCTGTAGGGAGTTAGAAAAGAGAAGCAAGTCAACATATCTTCAGAGAACACAATAACCAGCTTAAAAACAAAATAAATAAATTCTTTTAGCCATGCTGATGTTCTCTCTGACTTTACTCTCTTAATGCATGAAGGACATCCTGGGTCCTGTTGAGCTGAAGCTATGAAAACACTTAAACACTCCCAGCCTAGAAAAAGCTACAATAGAGCACTCTTGCAATAATATAGTTGTAACCCTCAAAAAGCTGTAATGAACAGATGAAGTACCAAGACTGTAGAAGAAACATAGTTGTCTCCACAAACAGTGTCTTTATTCTAAAGAGAAAGCACCAAGTTTGTGTGATCCAAGGAAAGCAAATAATTGGAAGTTATTTTTAATACTAGATTTAAACAAGTTTCAAGGGCTATCTCTACTTGTTACATCTGAAGCCAGGTACTGCCACACCACACATTCAGCTTATGTAATGGGAAAAACACTGCTCTGCACAATTCCAGCTGTGGAAAGGTTGGCCAGAACCTCCCTAGAGCTGTTCCAGTCTGAGGTAAACCAGCAAGGTACTGGCACTAGCTGTTGACAAGGCTAGACAGGAATTTAGAAGTCACCATTTGCAATCTCTAACCTAAAGATTACCATTACCTAAGGAGTAGGAAGCAAAGTTAAGACCTGAATTCAAAGTGCAGTATTGTAGAAAGAGGAAAGCAGAATGCTGATCATCATCCAGGATCTCAACATAGTATCTCTTTACCTGCTGGTTATAGATATGAATAATCTCCAAGAATTTCACAGGTTACCAGTTCTCACCTTCATCCAGGTACTGAAGCCGTTGGAAATTAAAGGGGATCCCAGCCAACAATTCTAAATGGGACTTCAGCTTCTCCAGAATCAAGTTGTCATGGCATTGAGGCAGCAAGAAGATCTCATTAGTTTCAACTAGGCAGAGCTGGACACTAAAGGTCTTTGAGGGCAAGGAAGCCATGGCGATGAAGCAGTTCCTGACCAGGGAAAGTTCATGAGACTTGCCTCTTCGAAAAAGCCTGGAATCTTTATAAGGACATAGGTCTAGATCTGGTAGCAATTCCTCCCTCCCCTAGACATTCCCCTTGCATCATCAAAACCCTCCAAGTACAGATGCCCCTGTGTATCATAAGCACGTTATAGTATCCAAGCAGCATAAACTGACATCATAGTAGTACAGCCTCTAGAACTTAGAGAACATGACAGAAAGCAATGCCACTACAGAAGGCAATTCACCACAGTGATTACAGAAAGATTTCTGTTCCTACCTACCATTTGATTTTCACTAGGACGACAAACTTACTCAGAAGACAAGCAGTAGGGACACAAAGTAGTAACTTGGGTAAATACCCAAAGTTGCCTATATTTTATGTTCCTATTTTCTTTGTTAGGAGTCCAGATCTCAATCTACTTGTTCAGTCTCATGTGTAATAAAAAGATGCTGTAGCTTTTAATTTGTGTTTCCAATTTGCTACCAGGGGTCTTGTGCCTGAGCTCAAAGCATGTGGGTGGGCTTCACCAGGGGTGTGGGGACTGGTTATTCACCTCACATTTGCATAAGCCAAAATCCTGCAGAGACAAGAGAGGGAAGGCAAGATAGACAACTACTTCAGATCTCTGGACATTTAATAATTTTTTTTTTTTTTACTACATAGTACGATGAATTCCACACTCAACCCAGGTTTGAAAAATTGTTTATGCTAGGAAGATGTTTCATTAACCAACAGAATATACTCATATCCCACTTATGACAAAAGTCAGTTACCACAAGTTGGCTTATAAAACAGTCACAGGATTTATTGAGATAAATACAAAGTTACATAGATTCTCTATTCTGACAAACAAATGACACTTCCAGAGTGTCCCCACTTAATTAGCTTCTAAACAACACTGTGTACAGACAACTGCCACTAGGGCAGCACCTGACTGATGCCAAGTGTGTAACACACACGAGATACCAGCAAGTCTGAATGCTAAGCAACATGACTAATAGGCTTTGGATTACAAGTGCTTGATAATTTCCTACTGCATCCAAGCAATATTGCACCCACCAACGTTACTTTCGTGTTCCTTAGCTAGAAATGTTTAAAAGTGATACTCCTACTGCTGTTGTGGAAGTGGATCAACTACCTAACTTTGCTCCATGTGGCTTTTAAAATACATATTTTTGCATAATTTAAACAACCCAGAGCACTGCATGTGAACACACTGCTTTACTCAGCATTGCTTACACTTGTTTAGTACGAGACGTAAAGTGCAGTCTTTAGTCATGCTGAAATCTTCTCTAGTTTAAAACTAAACCAAAAAGACAAATCTTGTAGAGGGTAAATCTGTTGAATAGACCTGCACACTGTCTACAAAAAACCCACCCCAAAGCTATGATGCCCCCCATTAGTGCATGCAATTGCAAAGTTTTAACAAGAGTTTTTAAATGCTCTCCTGAAATCCTATCACTTAAAGCAGACATGATTTCTGGAGCCAGAGGTACCAAAATACTGTTAAAAACAAAGAACTTTGTTTAGCCTTTCAGTGAACTTTTATAGCTGGTGCTTACTGTTTACACATATTCTAATTAAGAACCTAGTGAACACTAACCAAACATACTAACACCTATGGAAGCTTGTGTTTTCCAGTGGCTTATTGCAAGTAAAGGTAACTATTTAAGATTATCTGAGGAACAGAAACCTGGCTTGGGTTTATGTTCAAAGCATTTAATTTATATACAGTACATTTCAAACATACTTACATATACACACACAAAAAAACCCAAATCAGTGCTGAGAAATTTAATGAACTAATAATAAAAAACAGAAGTAAAACCTTGTCAGAAAGACCTTAGAAAATCTGAACTGTTAGAAAATACCAATATAATGCCAGCATTAGAAAAAATTAACTCAAGGGAACTTTAAGAAATTGCAATCATAAAAAGTTTGTACTGAAGAAGCATTTGTTTTAAATTATAAAAAAATTGTAAAAAATTAAATGCAGAATGTTGCAGAATTTACAGTTTATAATGGCTGCTGCAACAGCAGTGGTGTATTTCTGCCTGCAACTTCCCAAAAGCATTTTGTGATCTCACAAGAAAACAATCTGTTACAAATACTGTACATATTATAATACAAGACTAGTTAAACTCATACAAAACTGAGCCCTCCAAAAATACAGAACTCAGCTGAGGAACTTATTTGCTGTGCTGAAGAAAAGCCAGATTTAAAACAAAACAAAAAAATAATTTCTGTAAAAACCTTCATCCATATGAACTACTTACTAGTATCATATTGAAATAAGAGGAAAAAAAATACACAGGTCTATTGATGATGAAGTATTGCATTCACAGAAAGAAAGTAACTATTGCTACATCAAACCGTTTCTTTAGTATTTAACCATTAGTTTTTAAACAGGACAAAGTTGCAATCCACAATCTGAAAAAGCAAGACCTTTTTCCAGGTCCTGCATTATCTGCTGATTTGGGACACAAGAGAAGACAGGATACACCAAAAAAAAAATTTAACTTTATAGATTTTCATACTGGCCAGAAGCTATCTGATTTTAACAGAACTTTGTTCTACCTATATATTCTTTCTTGTTCCAAAACAACTGCTTAAAAAACACAGAAGACATCCTACTCAAGTTTAATTATCACAGCGACCTTCATTAGTGGTTTGCCCCAAACCTTACCATACATTCAACAGCAGTGATGGAGCAAACTATCACCACCCTTCCCCTGAAGATTTGTGATTTGGGGTTTTTCAGAATTTTCTCAGGAACAAAGCAGGAAGCTGTTTAGGATTTGAACCTTGGACTATCTAAAAGGTGGGTTTTAAATAAGGTGTATATGTAAAACAAACCCTCAGTCTCCAAATCTCTGTAATACCCTTCTACAGATACAGCACATGCTGCAGGAACTGAATCCTTTCAATTAAGTGAACTTTGCCAGGGCAGAATGAGTGATTTTCAGTTTGGGTAATCTGAAGTCTACCTACCACTAGGAAAGCCAGTAGTAATTAAACCAGCTACAATAACACAGGTAAGAGTACAGCTCGGAAATAACAGATTAATAGAAAAGTCACAATATAAAAAGAATCTTGAGCGCTTTGTGCTTTGAAAAATATCACATCAAGTAAAAATGAACTGTCTTAATTCTAGCAGAGCAACTGTTTTATAAAATAAAATGATTTTTAAGCCTTTTGCCACTGATACAGAATTAAGTTCTTAATTGTTCTTTGTTAAAACTCAAAACTATTCACATATATACATATTTTTTCATTTAAAATACAATACCTGAAACATAGAAAAACTGCAATAAAAGTGAGGAAAGAATATCTTCATCTAAGTTTGCTATAATCAGGTTTTAAGTTTCAGAAACCATTTTAAGTTTAGAAAAGACTGCTCTAGTACTGGAAATGTTTTGTTAAAAAATGAAACATGAACTCCAACTCCACTGAAACTCGGAGTCCAGTGTTAAGACTTTACACACGATACTTAACTGCAGGTGAGATCAGAGTTATCACCCACATTTACAAAAAGAAGCCCAAGAGGAATTACACATGCATATCAAACACAGCTGTAGATGAAATGTGGTCATGAAAATGAAGATTAACATTTCTCAACAGACCCTTTCCAGCTCAAGTAGGTAACAAACCCCTTGTTTGCCCACATTATTCAGACTAACCATGAACATAACCATTCTCATGTTCAGCACTGACTGCAGAACATCATGTTTTATTTTTCAATGGTAGTATTGCCCATGTTAACCTGTTTTAGTTTTATGGTAGCAAAGAAGGACACATCTTGATCTCTGTCAGACTGCAGGGCTAGAATGGTCTCTTCTGCAGCTTCTAGATGAGGATTGCCAACACTTTTAAAATAAGCTAGAATAAAACAAGAAAGACAATTTTAATCAAAGCCAAAAGAATAAACCCTATGGTGTAAGCAGTGCAGAAACTAAGAAAGCAAAAACATCTGGGATAGCTTATCCCATTTACAGACTCCTTAGAAAAACTACAGAAAGATGAAGCTGACAAAAAAATACACTGCTTCTTACTCATTTTTGTAAGTATTTAAGTATCTTTAAGATAAATTCTTTTTGCTGAGCCCTAAATAGAAATATATCAACAGGAAAAAGCAAAGTCAGGAATCTGTCACTGTATAATGAATTGCAAAACATTCTCCATACTCTATTGTGAAAAAAACAACAGGAGAGGAGATTTCTGTGCATCTCCCTTTGAGTAATCAGGGACCAGCTGATTTTTTTGTTGTTGTTTTTTTAAGGTATTCTAATACAGGAAATGGTAGCAGCACAAAATGACAATCTTTCCCACTACAACTGTTAGGACTGAGATGACAAAGCAAACCATTTCAGAGAAAGGCTGAATACTTCACCTGAAGGACCCCAAAGATGACTCCTACATTTACATCAAGGTTTAAAGATATATCAAAATAATGTGATGTTTAAGAAAAATGTATCTGCCGTACAGATCATGGATACCAAAACCACCCCCGGCGAGCAGCATCCACCACTTTCATAGCTTCTTGCTCTACGCAAAGACGTCACTGCCACCTAGCGGTGAAACGCGGCACTTGTCAGGTTGTAGATGCCCATTTCAGGCCCTTTAGGGATGATGATCATGTTCTAAGCCAGAAAAAGTGATGAAAGGATACATTCCTAAATCCATATTCCTAATTCTGAAGCTACATGCAGTATCCCAGATTGCAATGAATAATTCTGTTCGGAAGGATAAACAGAGCCGAACAGCTTTTTACCACTTCAGCCCATTTTTAAAGAACTGCACTGGCAGAGGAAAGCCATCAGTGGTGAGCTGTGAGCTCCTTCAGAGGACATTAGTGACCACACCTTTCTCCAGTAAGGTCTGCCGTAGAGCCTTGGCGAGCAGGACCCTTACATTTGGCACAGGATCTGAAGCCAGACTTAAGAGACTTGGGAGTAAGTGTTCAACAAACTGGTCAACAGGCATACATTCTTCTTCTACTACAGCCTACAGGGGAAACACAAAACATAAGAAAGAAAGATTTATGTTAAAAATACACTCTTTGCCAATCCTTTCCATCTTGTCCTTAATTTGGCCTACTAAAAAAGTCAGTCTAACTTTGAACACTTTTATGTTGGTGTAATAAGTACAACCTTCAAAATACTGTTATGAAAAGATGTCTTATCATTCTAAAGTTTACTTGAAGACAACCCAACAAAAGCAGGTAACTTACTTTCAACTCTATTTTTAAATACTGCTCTCTTCCCTGTTGTCATCCTTTTGCCCTTCAACATTCAACTTCTGCTCCTCAGTGCTACTGAAGTAGCTTTTGGTTGTGGGTAAGTGGAAATAAAAAAGGAAGCAGTTCCTGCTGTCCAGCACCCATTGGTAGTTTGAATAGCTCTTGTGGAATCTTTACTCTAGCATGCCAAACCATTACAAAATGCACCTCTGTTAAAAGGGTTAATTCTTGACTTCGATACTGGGATGGCAGAAAGTTCAAAAATCAACTATTTCACTTGGAGGCACAAACCACAACAAGGACCACAGCTTCAAAACTGGGTAGGCACATCTTAGTACTGAGACCAGACCAATTATGCCAATGTCTTTTGTCAATCCACAGGACTGCTGAACCCCAAGAATGACAACGAAAATTTGTGAGTCCAAATTTCAGTTTTGCCCACTTTGCCCCAAACTGGCTCCAAATTAAATGCTCAGAGAAACAGAGAACATTCTAACCTGACAAATGAAGGCAAAAGCTTGTCTTCCAACCCACTTGGAGCAGTGCCGAAATCGCACTACAAGTTCATTAATGAAATTTAATCCCAGTGCATTTGCATTGTTTGCGTAGAACTTCTGTAGTATTGCTACAACCTGAGAAGCAAAGGAAGGGGAAAGGGAAAGGGGTGGAAAGGGGAGAAGAGATGAGACTGAAGTTGTAGCTCTAAGACAAAAAAGCATCATTTCATTTGAATCCTACAAAAGGGACAACAACAACTGTATTCAGTGTAAGCACCTGTGCTTACAGCATCTATTAAATTACTCTGCTTATTCTGGAGAAAAAGCATAAGCTTTTAAAAAAAGCTTTTTGTTCAGGTGAAAAAAAAGCACTAGAAGAAATTAAAACAACCATCAAAATAATGCCCCTTTCTATATTGCCATGAAGAAAAAGAAGAGATTGAAGGAATCTTTCCACTCATTCAGGACATTTCTGGGATCATGGCATTATGAAGTTCATAAATGAAACCAACTTTGAGGAAAGAGCAGTAATTTATTAAATTTTCTTCTCCCTTGCCCAGAACTGGGAGGACGTCTCTCAAACCCATGTTTTCCTGGTTTTCATCCATTTGAAAATGCATTTATCAATCACAACAGAGAAAGCTTCTAAGATCTGCAGAAACCTGACAACTCAAAGTATTTTTATGAAGTTTTCATTTCACTTTTTTCCAAATTATTTACAATGTTTATCAAAACATATCTGTATTCACCCTACTTGTCTGAGAGAAAACAGATTTCAGGTATCCCTCTCAAAGATCATTTTCCTCCTCTCCTGCCAGGAAGTGAACTAAATCCCCTACCAGTTTGAAGGAGATCCACCGAACTTCTGAAACTTTATCGGAGCAGAGAGTTAGTGCAATGTGTCTTAAGTAGTCATAGACATCATTGGAATTGTACAGTTCCAGTATCAGGATCAGCTGCCTAGAACACAGAGAAAGTGATTAACTCCAGCAAGTGCAACACTAACCTGCTTCCATTATATTATCTGTTAAATGCAGGGAAGGATGATTTGGAGCCTCAAAACCACCATGATTATCACAAAGCACTCGGACAGATTGCTCTTATAAAAGGTGCACACACCTATTAAAGAGGTACATGCTTTAAGCCATCAAGGAGTCCAAGGGAAACTTTCACCCAAACAAGAAGTAGCAATGAATCAAAATGATCCCAAATAACAAAAGCTACAAACAGAATCACAACGACAAGTTTCTTTGCAACTTCAGACCAGTATCCTACAGATTCTTATGAAGTAAAAATGAGATATTTGCTTTGGTGTAGGAATCTACATTTCAGAAGACTGCATGTATTTCAGAATTGCACAGAACTCATTCCAGCCACACCACCACCATGGTGCAAGTCACCAGAAGCCAGGCACAAACCCAACTTCAAAGTGACAACTCTCCACTAGGTGTCAGGGAACTGCTGCACAACATTCTTGTACCAAAAAGAGATTGAGTTGTTTGTGCCAAACTGCAAAGAGAGAGTAAATCCCCAGTAGCCCAAAAAAAGCAACAAGATAAACACGAAGGTCAGATTTTAGCTGCAAACTACGCGTATAAACATTCTTTAGGTGCTCCAAATATCAACAGGACTTGTTGAAAGAACATTGTAGGATGTTGTTACTCATCTCCTGAAATTGATTTAAGAACTGTTTTTTCTTTCACACACATTAGAAAAATGACCTTTTACATACATTTCACTGATTTTTACAAGACAGTCTGGAACTGAATAAAATCTGAAACCTCATTCAATAGTATCTATCAGATTGTCCTACTTCATATGCTACAAACAAACCAGATCTCCAAAGACATTTAAGTTTCAGTCAAACTTATTACAGCTTCCCAACCCCTTCCCTTCTTCTCCCCTCTCCCCAAAAAAGAAACCCAATCCCCCCTTTCAAATCACCAGGGGCTTTTAAATTGAGCTCTTTAATTAAGAATGGTTGTAATCTTTTAATTCTTCATTAGGGTGTGCCAACTTCTGGATGTAATACCTTTATCCAAATCAGTAATAGAGATTAAAAATCAGAGGTTAACAAGGTTACATACTCTGCCAGCTCGTAACGAAACCTCCAGTTCCTGCTGTTATCAGTCACCACAAACTCCTGAAGCTGGTAAAGATATTCTCGCCTTTTGTCTGCATGAAGTAACTAAAGGAAAAACATTACTTGTATAAAACTGATAGAATTCAGTACTTGCTGTTCTCTGCTGTCCTACTCTATTCACACCTATGTGCATTTTCCCACGTGAAAGCAAGTGATTACTTCTAAAATGGTGACCAAAAATTGCACAAATGAACTGAATGCCTGGATATACAAGGCTAATATCCAATAGAGTACATTGTCGTCACTTCTGCAAGGGTACCCGGCAAAGCACTATCTCTGGGCACAAGACTGAGCAACCAAAAACTAAAGATTTGTGCTTATTGTGCTGCAGCTCACCACAATCATCTCTCCTAGCCCCAAACACAAATTGCTCACAGTCCAACTTTCCCGCTGGACTGCACAAAACACTAATTCCTTTTCAACAAAACCACATTTACAAAGGGTTTTCAGTTCTGATGTTCTGTTGGGATATGAGACAGAAAAGCAGTGAGGGACCTTAAAAAGGTATAGACACACAAAATGACACAGTTGCACAAAACTGGACATCTAATTAGATATTGATACCTGCACATCTCATTAAAAAAATTATAATGGGAGCCAGAAAAAAATAAATTGAGACATTAATCTCCTACCTTCAGGAAGTCATACAGATGTTTAAGGACACCAATCCGCACTTCATCCAGATCCTTTAGGAATCCATTGAAAATTGGCACCAGATCAGCAGCTGTTAGCTGATCCCCCAGGATAACAGCTAGTTCATGTATGGAGAAAGCTAGTGTTCGACGTACCTTCCACTGCAAAGAGTTTAAGAAGGGAACTAGGTTAGGCACCATGGCTAAAATAAAGCTCTTGAACAACACCTGTGTGAGGACTACGAGAGCAGAAGAAACAGGGCTTGTTACACAGCAGTAGAAAATACTGATCTTATTTATGAAGTCTGATTTAAATCTTGAATTTTATATTTTTATTGCACGTTTAAGCCCTTACAAAGGAGTATATGATGCTATAATTTTAGTACAAACTCAAGAAAAAAGGTGCTCAAAATTCTGATGTACCATTAAACAACGCTTTTTTACCTGTACATCTGAGGCCAGTGTCTCATATGTGTCTTTCAGGCAGTGCCAGTTCTGCCTGCCCAGTGTTAAGGCCACCCCCGGAAGGCTGTACGCACAGTGTTTGGCTATTTCAGTATCAACAGTCTGAGCTCGAGCTGGGTCGGTCATTGACAAGTACTGGTCTAGTAAAGGTTGAGGTATGATGTCCTACAGATAGAGACAGTACATCAACACACTTTATTTTAAGGTCAGAAAGAAAATATACCTCTTCTGCTACAGTAGTCTCTTGCTTCTAACCATCTGGCCACTAAAGACAAACAGTGGCATGATGTCCCTTTTCTGGGCTAGCTTTACAAAGTGTAAATGACCCCCACCCCCAGTTATTTGTTCTTTCATTAGGATAGAGCAGTCAGCAAGGAACAGTAGTTACTACTTTATCAACACCTTACACCAAACCAAAGTGAAAATTTCTTCTTTGCTGAAGACAAACAGTAAATCCAGTGACAGAGTAGCACTGTCAGTGCCTACCTTTGTTGCACAGATTGTCTTTTTGATGCCTTAGAGGCAACACAATTTTTCTAGCTGTCCAATTTAAAATAAGAGCTCTCCTCAAATACCCAGAGCATTTGTTCACATTCTGCAACTGATCAACTGCAAAAGCTATCATTGTATTAAGGATAAAATGAACTGCATCCGGTTCTCCACTCAAGCAGCCAGATGCTATTTTAATCACCTGTAGTTTTGACTTGTCATCTTCAAATGGTGGATTATTTTCTTGATCTTTCTTTAAAAATACATTGGCTCCTCCGAGTTGTTCCTCTGAGTCCTGCAAAAGGAAGTACCAACTAGTGAAATGCATTAGACTTGGTGTTGTTTGGGTTATTTCAAAGCATCACAGCACAGAACAATGCAATTCTGATACAGAATAGCCTTTTACAGACAAAGTCTTGTACATGCAAAGCCTTATTCAGTGTGTTTATACAAGTACAAAAAGACAGAGTTGTACACTAAGACAAATACTGTTAAGACTGCAGCAGCAACAAGGGGAACAGTAGTTAGATTTACTTATAAAAAGGCAGTCTAATTTAACACAATAATCCTAACTTTCACATAGATTTTGGGTGGTTATTTATACTACACACTTAAATAGTTTTTGTCCTTGGCAGGAGTTTAAATTATATTAAATAATACAGCTTAGCAGTTGCTCCCAGTCAGTCAATACCATGATAAAAGCTTTACTTATTTTAGAACACACTGCTACAAGCTCCCAAGGCTACACGTGTCTCTAAATATCAACAAAAAACTTCGAAAGAATTAAAAAGTTTAAAAGACCAAAACCATACATTCAAAAGCTCACACATTATTTTACATTTTTGTTCATACAGGTTTTATGTGCAATTTTTGCTCGTAGACCAGGAGAGCTTTTCTTAGTATTTCACAGTTAGCTCTAGTAAAAATAAATACTGTGCAAACAATTCTTTTACTCTTATCTCTACAGTGTTACCAAGAAATAGTTATTAGGAACTGTGTATGTGTCATAATTCAAACTCCTGTTTGGAAACAAAAGACCAGTTTTAAGTTCATTACAGGAGGAGGTGAGACTGTACTTGGTATATTTAACCTGAAAAAACTGTGAGACTACTGCAGAACTTTAACTCTGAAGTAATTTGTGTGCAAAAACGTAATAGCCCTCAATAGCTTTTCTTTTTCAATTAAAATATGCAGCATATGATAATTATGGTGTAGCAATGTTCAACAGCTTTAGATCAGAGCAGGTCAATTATGCCAGAGACTACACGAAGACACACAGTAACTCAGCTTGTAAGAGCCCATCTCACACATGGAGCACAATGCATACTTACTGTGCTTTTCACCGTACTGGCAGTAGACTGGGCACTGATATTATCCTGGGAGGCAACAGAAGAAAGACTGTCTTCCTCCTCTTGGCTGCATTTTGCATCTGAAATGGCTGTTTCAATTGAAACAGTTTTGTTCTGAAGTTTGTCACTGCTTCCTTCCAGCTTTTTGGTCTCACAGTCACCAACAGAATCAAACTGAGCAGCTCTGAGAGCAGCTGACAACACTTGAACCTGAGCTGTATAAAGCAAGAGAAAACTACCTAAGTCTCCCTTCTGCACTTAAAAGCATTACACTTGTAATTAGTTAATTCAAAAACAAAGTCCAGAGCTTTTTGTTTTTCTCAGCTGTACAGAAATGCTGTATTAGCAAATAGGAATTAGAAAGGAAAGGCCCATTACTCTTCCACAAAACTACCACAAATTAAGAGCAACTATTTAAATGCATTAACATTTTCTGCAGAAGCATTCTGTCTAGTACTGAAAGACAGTTCTAAAAAGCTCCTGTTACTACTACTAAGTTTAATTTTTTTCATCTCTTCCTCTTTTCAATCCTTTCCTTCCCTTCCTTTCTGATCCTTTACTTCACATGTGAAGAATTTATTTTGCTGGCACCTTTCCAAATGGTCATAAAGGGCCACCTAAATATGCCACACTGCCAGTTGGCTTACTACTCACTACTACTGCAGCAATGAATTCAAACAAAGCTACAGCTCCTGCAGGCAGGACTTTGCAAGAAGAGAAGGGATGAATAAATGGGCAGAACCACCAATTTACTAGAGTACTTGAGACTTAGTGGAACAAGAAACCAAACTGACTATGGACAACAGGCTTGTCAAGAGGGATCTGGCCCAGGAAACACATATGCATCCCACTATTACTAATTCAGTAATGTTTCAATCATCACTTCAGTATGTTCATCGAGATCCTTGTTGAAAGATGACTTGAAATTAGGGCCATTCTCACTCAAATCTTAGATGAACTCAGCTGAAAACAAGCAGCTCTGCCCTAAACCACACAATACTTAGAGACAGTTTTAAAAAATGCCAACAAGTGCTTTTCCACTTTGTAGTTAGAGCAAATTTATTTTCTCATGTGACCAGGAGCTAGGAACACTTTCCCAGCTGTTCCAGGGGAACTCAAGTCTTGTGAAAAAGGCCTTGAACAACTTTTTACTATAATTTACTATTCAAGTCTCATCACCTGAGGAATACCAAGATAATTAAAAAGCAGACAAGAGATTTGTAAAGGCCAGGAGAAAACCTGCCCAGAGAAAACATGTTACTGTTACAGAGCCTCACCTTGAACATCTGGATCATTTATGTGCTCCTGTAAGCTTTCTAGAACTTTCTTTATTTCACTGCTGGCAACACAGTTATTACATGGCACAGAGCAGCTATCTTTAAGCTTTTCACTCTTCAACTGAAGCAACTCCAGATCCTGACTTATATCAGGCAGAGGAGGGCGCCAATATAGAAAAGTATTAAATACATCCTCAGCAGACTGTAGCCTGGAGTTCATTCCAGGGAAACTGCTGTCCTTCGTGATTTCTATGACACCAGCAGCAACTCTGTCACCGTGAGACAACTGAGACACATCTTCTCCAGGACTGGTAGCACAACCTGAACTTTCTTCCCGTGTATCTTTATTTAGGTTCTCAACCGAGAGCTTTGTATTAACTGCAGCTGAAGTCTCCTGAGTCGATGATTCTGTTTTGATTTCCATTGGTTGTTCTGAACTGGTAACAGACAGATACCCAAATAAAACTTCAAGTACTCTGTATCAACACTTTCCAGTGAAATACTTCATAAAACACAGCATCAACTACAGAAGCTAATTTTCTCTGCAGAAAGACAGAATCTATGTCACCACTACGCTTTACTTCATCAGTTTTCCCTTTACCCTTTTGTGAAGACAAAATGAATTTTTCAATCATGTGATTTTTAATGATTCAGTGATGTTTCAATAATTTCTACCCTCAGACACACATGACCTCATTCTTCATACCTTTTCTGGAACTACATTCTCAAGTTGAGATTTTTAGCCTTGAAGGGCTATTAAAACAATCATCTTCCTTCTTCTCCCTTCCACTACACCCCAGCTTTCCCATGATTTTACCTGGACAATGCAGAGTTTGTACTGGGGGACATTAGAGTTACATTGTTGCTTGGCTGACAAGTATTGGAATTGACATCTTGTGCTGATGGTCGGATACTCAGTGTCCCATCTTCTCGGATGTAAAGACCAGCGCTTGAAGGGTTTGCAAAGGTAGAAATAAACGGCCCAAGAGACTGAAAGGCAGCCTGACGTACCTATGGTAGCACAGAGACAACTGTGAGGGTGCATGCAGCTCCCACAGACTTAATGCTGAAAAAATAAAAATTTGGCTTCATTTTTTAGTAATACCAAATTGATTCTTACTGTAACAAACTAAATTTAAATCAAATTTAACCAATTATCTACCAAACAACTTTAAGCAAAGGTTGTTGGAATATTAAGCAAGGAAATTTTTAAAAGTTACAAATTTGAAGGACATCACTGCCTACTTCACCTTTACATAAGCTACCTGTTCTCAGCAGAGTGCTCACACTTACAAATGAAATTGTTGATGAAAACTTCAAGCAGCGAGAGACAGAGGAAAACCAAGATACTATCTTACTAAAGAAGATCACACTTTGGTAGCTACACTAATCCCAGCAGACTTAGGTTAGAGAACTTTCACAGTGCACTTCTGTCTTGCCCATTATTTGTGTATGATCTGCCTAGGAAGACGCATCAATTGCAGAATGAGTTACTTACCCATCTGCAAGTGTCACTAATAAGACTGATAAACAATGGGGACAGTTTGCTTCTGCGAACTTCTGGGGATGTGGTATAGGACACTGCCATGAAGCATTCAGCACAAGCTTTTCTCATGCCCCAAACACTATCAGAACAGAGTTCAAAGAACTTTGGAATCTGCCAAAAAAACCCAAACAACAAATCAAAAATAAACCCAAGACTAATTGATGAACTAAAAGACTGCAGCAACTTACTATCAAGGTATTTGTTTGTAAATTGGAGACTGATAACCCAAGAGACAATAAAATAACTGAAGAACAGAAGAAACAGAGAAATGTTAAAAACATGTATCAACTGAAGAAATTGGAAAAGCTGTCTGCCATTTACTTCATTAGGACTTCGTGTCTAACTATATGCACTAGAGAAAACCAGAAGGAATTACTGGCTTATTTTTTCCTGAAATCGTAATTTGACTAATTATCTAGCTCAGGGGGAGACAAAAAAAAATAAAACCAATCAGTAATTCTAAAAAGTGTGTGTCTATATATATGCTGTCAATTACATTTTTAAAAATGTTTTGCAAAAAAAAAGAACTTTCCATTTCAATTCATTCCCAGTTTTACTATATAATTACAACCAAAGCCTTAGCCAAATCAATTAAAAAAACTGCAAGCATGCCAATTAATTTACAGAGAAGACAATGAAGAAACTCATTATTGAGCCTTTGGAACTGAGAAACACAAGTCTTGTGAATGGATTTGGATTTTTACATACCAGCAGTCTTTCTGTTGCTTCTTGCCCAACTGCATTACAAATGTCACCAAAATTAGCTGCACAAATCTACCAAATAGAAAGTCATGAATAACATTCTGGTTCTTTCAAGCGTATTAGTTTTATTATCAATTTCAGCATGCATTATTTATCCCATGTAACAAATGCACATGTCTGACTATTCAAATTTCAGCCATGTAACTACATCCTGTAACATTAACTCATCCCAAACAAAGACTCATTACAGCAAGCTTCCATAAGCCACATCTCTTTGAAATCAATAGTAATAAAGGATTCTGCATGATGAGCATCATCAACTTCAGCAATCATTAAAAGGAACTAAAAAGCTTACTTGAAAGTTAAAATTACTCTGAAAAGCACCTGTCAAAACTAAAGCAGACTAAAACATGATACTACAGTCAGGACTTGGGTGTACTGACAGAACTATCTTTGCTACGGCTGAGACTGGCTTAAGTACTACGCTGAAGCAAAGTTTAATCAAGGTCTCAAGATAGTGCCATTTACAGTACATTACAAATGCTATAACTAACACAAAAGGGACATCCCCTCATGTTGGATAGATGTTGCCAAAATCTGAAAACAATTATGATAGGACAGTATTAATTAAGCTTTATTCATTCTGTATACTTATTTAGAAGGCTATAATGCAGATCAAATTCCAACAAGCATAGCTTATGTTATGCAAGCTGAACTTCTGCATGACTCTTATGTCTACTCAAATGTTTTAAGACTTCTTATGCTACAAGTTTCCATTTGTACTCAAGCATGAATTAAAATAACACTTTCAGGGTTCCTTCTTTCAATATAACAGATCTTTTCAGTTTCAAAAAGTAAGGATTTCTCCTATCTATTGCCTTTGAATTTCTTGGTTTGAAATGAGATGTTGGAAATCAGGTAACTTGTTTGCATCCTATAACCAAGAACACTGGCTTAAACAAACGTTGTGCAAAACTTAAATGAGCAAGATCAGTTTAACTGCTACACCAAAGCTATTCACTAAGGACTGTTATCTATTTCTTTACTGAACTACAGAAACTATAACCATGTCAATAAACTAAAACTGCTTTTCCATACTCCTTCCAAGTTCATCTGCTGAAGTTTTGACTAAATAATTCAGGAAGGCATTTGAACAGCAATATGCCAATTCATTTTCAAGGTGTTTAGGCTTGAAAAAATAACCAACCTTTCGGACTTGAAACAATTTGCCATCGCTGCACAGTTCACAGAAACGGGGAAGCAGCATGTGCTCAACTGTTGTTCTGCTCAACATAGAAGCTATTTTACAGATTATCTAAAAATCAAGATAGGCATATGAGTTAGGAAAAGAATATTACAAAGCTTGCAAGCACAGCCAAATATTCCTCTTAAAAATCACTTCTGATAGCAACTACCATCCAATAGCTTTAACTGCCACACATTATTTGTCATTTCACACAACTGTCCTATGGGAAGCAGAACTAAAGCTTTTATTTAAAGTCGTTCTATGCCACTGTGCCTGAATGTAACATTTCTGCACATAATTCTTTGTCTTTTTTACCCTTAACTAGACTTTTACTAAGAAATGTATTTTCGAGGTGGTTTACAATGTGACATACACTGGTATTTTTTATGAAGACAAAAGTTCCATTGCACTAGCCAGCATAAAAAAAATAAGAATCAGTCTTTAAACATATTAGAATCACCTCAAGCTGAAGCACTTAAGTAAGCTCTTTGGCTTTTAACAGGGCTGTTCAGATACTTAAAGAACAGTCCTAGCTCTTTGTAGGCTCAGATAACATGATAAAAGTGTACTGTACAACAGAGAGCAAGACAAACTAGTTGTGTAGCTAATGCATACTTTACAGGAATCATCCTCAAGAAATGAAGAGTTAACATCATAGCATAATTAAAGCAATTTAGCAACTTGCTTCATTAATTAACTTGCTCTGTGGAACTGTCAGTTGCAACTACCATTATAAAGCATGTTTCTGCTGTGAAAATCAGATGGTTTAGATTTTGTTTCCTTTCGTCTCACAGTTCCCAGGATAACCTGCTATAGTTCTTATATTTGCAACAGTAAAAAGAAAGGGGCCACCATATAGCCTTTTACTTGGCTCTTCTGCCTGCAGCATCAGGAATCTAATTGTTACACAAGTGTTACCAGATTAACAGTACTCATCTTGCTATTTTTACTTTTCCACAATTATTGCAGCTTTCTACCTCCACAAAAAAAAAAAAAAGCAGCTTTTAGGTAGAAAAGTTTGCCTTCATAACAGAATACTAAATAATAACTAAGGAAGACACCATTCAAGGCCTTTTCTACAAATTTTCAAACTCCTAAAAGGCATCTGGTGCTCAGATGTCACCCTGGAAAACTGCCTAAGCAATACTCAACTCCCAAACAAGGAAGAGGAAAATCTAGCTGGTAAAACTATTTCACAGGTCAAGTGTCAGATATCCATGCTGAAATGTAATTACACACCAGCACTTTTCAGTGGAATCAACTGATTTCTTGAAAGTGAACAGGCAATGTTTCTTTCAAAATGCTTAATATTAAGATCAGGTCATCATTCATACTTTTACAACACTACTGTGAAATCTGGTAAACCAAATGTAAAGAAACTGGGGTTTATTGTCATAGAAACAAAGTTAAAAGAGCTTTACAGTAACACTGCTAAAAGGCAGAAAACAAAAGAGATTAAAAAAAGTAAAGGTATAAGATTTCTTCCAAATTCACTTACATTGACAGCTTCCACCTTGTACTCATCATCACTGTCAGGAGCAGAGAGGTCCAAGAGAATTGGGCACACTTTATTTTCAATGTCACTCTGAGCAACAAGATCTTGCTCTAGCAGTATAAGCAGTGCTTCTTGACCTGCCTTCCTAACCTATTAACAGGAACAAAAAAAACCAAAAAAGTACATTGCTACAAAACCAACATTTACTGACACCATAAAAGGCTTTTTTTCAATAAATACACAGGTGCAAGTTTAAAAAAAAAACCAAACACCACACACACAACAAAACCACACAAAAAAACACATGAAAAACCCCTCAGTTTTAACATCATAAGGAATTAGTAATAAATACTAAAGAGCAATATAATCATTAAGATGACATTTCATCAAATTTTGAAGAGAAGCCAGAAGACGACAACAGGACTTGTAGTCATGACTCCAGTAAGAGTCTGTGTTAATATGCTGCTAGGCAAATCTTGTATTTTCCAATTATCTCTAAGGAAAGTATAAAAAACAAAACAGACTATTCTAGTAAAGTGTGCTAAAACTAGTAAACACAAAGCACTAAATGAAAGCTGGTATAATATAGGAATTTCCTGTTATCTCTTCCTCATGCCTTAAATTCTCTGAACCACACAGAGTTTTCCAACAATTCAGTTCATGTTGTCTCTTTTTCCTACCTGATTGTTAACATCTGTGAGGTATCTCACTACTATGGGCATGAGGTACTCAAAAAATGCTGCTGGGAATTTTGGTCGACTTTCTTGCAGAAAAATGGCAATAGGAGGTATTTGTTCCATCAGCTCTGTACGTACAGTTGGTTCTAGTAATAAAGAGTCAAAACTAGATCAGTAAATATGAAATTAAGAGCAAAGACCTTAAGATTAAAGCAGTAGTTTTTTTGTTAAATGTTTTCACAACAGAAGAAAAAGGAAATATTCAAAAACCAAAGAAATATCACCACTAGGATTGCCTGTTCTTGAGGAAAGCCAAACAAAAGAGTATCCTTACATACATCATCCCTGTCCAGAGACTTGGGGCCATCAGCTCCCAAGCAGATCAGATAAAAAAAAGAGCACAAGTGAAAAGCCTCAATCACTATGCATGTAAGCACATCGAATCATAGAATGGCTCAGGTATTAAAGAGCAAAACTGGTCTGTCACATGCACCACACATTCAGATATAATGATTTTTTTCTGGTTTTGAAGGTTTGTTTCAAGGAATACATCTCATTTTCACTGACAGATATGGCCATTAGACAATTTTGGTTTTTTCATTCATTCACTGCCTTTTCAGTTAAAAATTATTGCCTTCTATAGTGCATTTTAAGTAAAATAAGCTACAAAAATTTAAAAAACAACCAACCAACAAACCCCCAAACAACAACAACAAAACAACTTTCAAACCTGCATCTTCAGAGAGCCTGACCACTATTTCCATTACAGTCAGGAAGTCTTCTTCATTACTACTGAAATCTCGAAAGACATCCAAAAGACCTCTGGCAATAATTTGCCTGTGGAGTGAACAACATATTAGCTGCCTTAATATCTTCACAACATGCAGATGGGGTGCAAGGGAAGCTTACTAAATGCAAAAGGTCATTTAAAAAAGATAAAGCTCTTCTCAGAGCATTCAGACATATCAGTTATACAGTTTTGCCACATCTCAAGAAAAAGATGGAGTGAGATCTTAATTCAGATAACCAAGAATGAAAACCTCTTTTTATCAAAATTTCATACTGAAGTTACTCCAACAGAAATAATATTAGGTATGCACTTAAGAGAACAGTAACAGAAGTAGTGACACCTTAACATTCACAACACTGCCAGACTCAGTTATCAAGTGTAGTTGTTGTACCCTTACCTGTTAAATATGTTATCACTGAAGGCATATTTTTCTAGACGAGCCAAGGGAGTTAAGTTATCCTGTCCAGGAATATCCAAGAATGCTGTTATTCTCATGCTATCACAGTCTGGTCCATAATCTTCAAACCCAACTTGAAAGACAAGAAGAGTAATAAAAATGAAGTCAGTAAGAGATGTTGTAGATGGTACACTATACCAATAACTCTCTCTTTCAGAAGCTATTCTTCAAAGGAATATACGTACATCAATAATATTGTAACTATAATACAGCAACTGTGACCATACTTAAGTGTACGCAAATTGTGTCAGTTTGGCTTCTCACATGCAAGAAGTAGTCTCAAACTAGAAGATGTGCTGAGAGTGACCACCACTGAAGAAACAACCCAGTTTCTGACTTGGCAGGACACAATAATAGGCATTTAAATCAGTAAAAACACAAAACTGAACCTGAAAGCACAAAACCAAGCCAAGTAGGTTATATTTGAAAGTGTGCCTAAGATAATAATCAAGGCACTCTAGGTTATGCCCCTACAGGCACAGACCTCCTGCCTTCAGCTAGTGGAATCAACATGGTGCCTCCACATTAAAAAAAAAAAAAATATTAAAAAAAGCAACCCCCAACAGCACAGCTTTGGCTAAACAGCTAAAAGCAAACCAGGACTAGTTTTATTTATAGCACTAGTTTCCCCTGTTTGTAAAACAGAAAGAACAAGAATACCCTCTCCCACTGACATATTTTAAAGATTAAGAAATACGTACACAAAGTACTACACAATCCACATCTTCAGTATTCTGGGATAATAAGAAAAATAAGAGTCCTTCCAATATGTCACCCCAATCAGTACAAAGCTTTTAGGGATCTTAAAGGAAAGTCTGTATTATTTCATAATGCATTCTGAAACTGCCAGTGCACTAAATTTTGCGTACATTTAACTCCACAATCCCTGATACAACAATTTCTTCAGGAATGAAATGACCATACCTTAATCAGAATGATTAAGCTTCAGCTCTGCCCTCACTCTTACCAGTTTTGTATTACACTGTTCCCTAAAAAATCCTTTCATCTGAGACCTGGCACAACAAACTCCTGCTCAAAATTACATTAACACCCATTATAAATTACTTTTCATATTAAAAAGCCTCTATTTCTAAGAGGTACCAAACCTCAGGATTTTTTTCTCTAGGAAAAAAAACTATTACACATATAAAACTGTTTTCCAGTTATTTAACAGGAGCCAAAACATTCTCAGAAATACAGTTCATTTAAAGAAGAAAACAACTGAATATACTTGGCACAAAATGTTACATCTGGGTCTTTAGGGGGAAAAAAATAAAAGGCAGATTGGTTTAATAAAGCCCAGATTCTCCAAGGAACTCAGCTGAATTAAAAGACTAGAGCAATTCTGTATTCTGGTGTTCTTGCAGACAACATACTCTGACCAACAAGTTCAACAGGATTCAAGGAGAAGAAAACTGGGAATTTAGAATAAATATTCTTATTTCAAATATATACACAGGTACTACACACAGCTACATGACCAGAAACACATGCTAATTATTTATGGCTTTTTATAATGACTACGTATTGTACCAACATTCTTATTTCTATTCAACTGGTCATTATTATTTCTCTTTACATATTTTTAAGTTCTGTCATGTTCAAAAAAACGTATCTGAACAAGTGTATATAATTGACATGGCACAGATCTGTCTGGGATTGAGCTGTCCCCATGCCCAGGGCTAGCTTTCCCACCAATCGTAGCATCTGGAGAGGCAGCATCCAGCATTTCCTTCCTCAAAAGAAACCTACTGTGTTACTAAAAACTCACAAGAAGTTATACAGCGAGTGCAGGATTGTGATTTCCTTTCTGAGATTGCAACACACTCTCCACATCTAAACCCAACTCTGACCATCCTTATATCTATCCAACTGAAATCCACAGATTGGACTTTCACTACCCAATTTCTGAGGCTAGGCATCTGTTATACAAAGCAAGATTTATAAGGGCTTAAAAAATAATTAAAAAAAAAAAAAATCAGTGTACTTGTCATTAACTTTATCTAGTGCCTATCTGTTCTTGAATTAATAAATGGTTTAAAAATGAATGCTCTTATCAGTGCACTTCCAATATTTCAGAATTCCTACTAATTCAAATGACAATGAAGTAAATCTCAATTCTAAGTTACTACACCTAGGACTAATTTTGCAAGCATGATGAACACAATTTTACTACTTGAAGTAGTTCTAGTATTCATTTAAATTAGTTAGGCACACATCAGTGCTTCCAGAACCAGAAGAAAACCAGAGCAAGCTACTTATGCTCAGGATCAAGAGAGTTAAATACCTCAAATTTTTTCCACAGGCTCTCAGTACACATAAGTAAGAAATAGTCATGGCAGAATCCATTTTGTCTTCTCTCAAGAATTTTCATCTTTTTCCATAAAATAAGAAGCCATGGGTACTTACAAGTTTCAGAATACACCAGAGTATTAACAAGTAAATAAAGAAAAAACCAAAGAACTAGTATTTCTTATCTAACATTCTTTCACAGATGAATCAAATATTGAGTATTTTTACCCTCCTAATGTTATCAAACAAGTAAGCTTGAAATCTGTCCATATATATACAGGAACATGACAGCATTCACAGATGAAGTGGAGTCCACCATGCCTTAGTTTGGTCTAGACCTCAAAGCTGCTTAGACCCTATAGGGAACACCTGCAGGGTCAACAGAATCCCAGAGAACAAGCTCCTGTCTGCAGAGGGAATGTCCCTTCACATCTTTCCAATGGAATACTTCAGATCTCACTTGTATTCTAACATTTTCACTGATGTTCCTGAAGATCATCTTCTCTTTAAATTAGTTTACTCATGCTACACTGGGAGGGGGAGAGAAGCCATCTGTTATACCTTTTCAAGTACTATTAAACAACAATGGTTTTATGGTAAACAGAGTCTCTCACAAGAAACAAATTCAACTACCACTTTTCAGGTTTTTAACAAATAGGGCAACCCATCATCCAAAGTGCCAATGAAAACACAGTACTGCTTTCCAAAGTAATACAAGTTCATATACTTGTCTCTTTAAGTAACGGTTCTGATAGGTGTTCAGCTCTACATCTACAACATAACTCTAGACAACACCAGCTTGAGGGGGAACTGTTGCCTGCTCTACAATCTACAACATGGTACTTAACCTAAAACCACTCGTTTGTGTTCGCCAAGTGCGTTTCTTCTTTTATTCCTGCTTCCAAAGCGTGCACACAGCCAATGCAGAAACGTCCTGCCAAGCGTCTGTGTCACTGGGATGCGGGGACAGCAGGACACACAGAGCCCTTAGCATCTTCTACAGCCTTCACTAGTCTCACCTTTCTAAACTAGCACAGCGAGGAAATCCCTCGGCTACTCCAGGCTAATTTCCACAGACAATAACAGCCGAGCTAATCCCCTGAACCACCACCAACCGGACCTGCTTTCCTCTCCTCGAGATTCATGGCGGGCCATTGTTGGAGGTGCTGTTTACACCGAATGCAGAAGCCATTTAGAACAACGAGGATAGTCTTCAGGAATGATGGTTTCCAAACGCCGTCCCAGGCTTATCCCCCAACTCCCGGGTCCACCTGACCCATCGGTACGGAGGCTGCCCCCCAAAACTCCGCTTCAGCACACTGGCTATGCTCCAGTGGCTCGACCCCTCAGCTGCACGTAAAAGGCTTGTGGAGATGCCAGGTGAGGCGAGGGCCCGCAGCTGAGGGCGGGAGCAAGCCCACTTCCACTGTCAGCACTGCGCTCTTGCGAACACACGAACAGCTCTTCACTCCTGAGCCCGAACACCTTGCAAGCCTTCACCTAACCAAACAGCCTCAAAATCCTCCCTTCACCCTAACCCGGATAAAAACGGGTAGAGAAAAAGAAAGTGACAGAAGGACCCCGGGGTGGGAGAGCAAGAAAGGGCCTAAGCAGTGAGCAGAAAAATAAAAACCAGTTACTCACAATCATCTAAGTCATCCTGCAATTCCACAAAATACAAAGGGATCCCTACAAACAAAAACAGAAAAGAGATACCGAGGGGTTGGTTTCGGAGGCCTCAGGGGAAGACAGCGGCAGCCCCGGGTGAGCCGCCCCAGCACCCCCCCACTTCCACTCGCCGGCCCCACTTACCGGCCATCTTGGAATGGACGTAGGCGAGGAGGAGGAGGGGAGCGGGAGGGCAAAGGGAGGAGCTGCTGATACTTCCTGCCCCCGGGTCAGCCCCCGCGCGGTCGGAGCGCGACCGCTTTAATAAACAGCCGCTGCCGAGGGGGGAGCGAATTGCCCCTCAACACCTTCCGTTGCCTCCGGACAGGGAAGAAAACCGAATCGACAGGCGGGGGGTGCAGTCAGGTGACTCCGGTGGGCCGCCCAAGATGGCGTCGCGTCCGCGGAGCCTGTGGAGGAAGGTTTACTGGTAACCACGGCGTAAGGGAGGTGGGGGGCTGCCCCCGTAGGCCTTAGGTGTACGTGTGCTTCGGCAAGGGCTATGGTCGTTCAGGGCTGCGTCTCAGCCGCTCGTTGATAGGCGTAGCTTACCCGGCCATGGCTCTGAGGGAGCTGAAAGTTTGTCTTCTGGGGGTAAGTGCTCTGTGGCTGGCTCTACGTGGGGCTCTGGCATGGGCTGGGGGTGGCGGGAGGGAGGGAGTTTGTTGAGGAGCTGGCTTGAAAGACTTTTCCTGAGTGTTGAGGGGCCTCTGCAAGAGCCCCGGAGAGGGTCTGGTAATAGGGGTCCTCTCCCTAGGCGAAGGGCGGGCCTCGCCTCGCTGAAGCTGCTGGCGCGCCCTGGCTGTCTAGCCCCGTCACCCCGAGGCGACCGGGCGGCCGGAAGGGCCTTCCCCTCCGTGGGGGAGGCGTTCTCCAGAGCTACCATCGCTGCTTTTTTTATTATTATTTATTTTTTTCCCGTGTTTTTCTTAAAGAAAGAAAAGAGAGGAAGCACGAACATCCAGTGTATGCTTCCCTTTTTCCGCACAAGCTGTTTCGGGCTTAGAGTTAGCAAAATAAAGAAATAAAAACACCTGAAATCAAACTTGCAGGGGGAGGGACCTGAACTTTTTTAACAACATAGGTAGGCTTTGAAAGTGCCCAGAGTGTGGCATGTGGTGGAAGAAGAGTCTTCAAGTAAACTGAAGTTTAAAAAGTCAAGGATGTAAACCTGTGTGTTGGTTTAGCTTGTTCTGAGGGCTTCACTGGAGAGCCTCACGTTGAGTAGGCAGAGTTGTCTCATAAATTCTGTGTTGTACAGAGTATGACTAGGAAGATTGTTCTCTGCTTCTAAATGACTACATTGCACTTCAAAAGGTAAAATTATGTGGTTTTGTGCCCTTCATGTTATGAAGGTATTTGAGGTAACTACTAGCTACTGATCATGTTCACCTGACCTAAGAAACCTTTCGTCATGTAAGAAAGAGAAAAAGCACACAGGAAAACGGGTCCTTGAACTCCCACAGCCAGAACTGTGTCTGTGTTTCTCTTTTTAGCATTTGCTCTGCTTATTGAGACTGGAAACATTATAAAATACATATCTGAGGTAATATGCTTTTCCTTGAGAGTAAATTCGCTTGAAAAGATAAACATAAGCATACATACTGCACCCAAACTTAGTACAGTATTCAGAAGTGCCAATAAAATGCATGAATGGTGTAAAACTTCATTTGCAATGAAGCAATTCCTTAGTGTTTATTAAAATTTTAATTACTCTGGGGATGTAAAGCAAAAGTTTGTCTTCACCTTTCTTAATTAAATGACCACTTAAAATGTCCAGTTGCTAATGAGAACTGTGTACTGCTAATAGTTTGTTACTTCTTTCCTAAATATGCCTTTTATGTATAAATTTTTAACTGTGGAGTCTGGGGTGTAAATACGTGTATGACCCATAATTTTCATGTTGCATTTCCTCTTTTACCATTTATAGGTATGTAGAGTTGCATTAGAAACATGTTTCAGGTGTGTCACAGAAGAAATTTCAAGGCTTTCATTAAGCAGGGTGGGACAGCATTAGTCAGAGGTTGAAATGTGTGTCACACTTGTATAATTTCTTGTGCTCCATTGGCTTGCAAAGATGGATCACCATACTCAGTGTTTTACTAAAAGGGGTAGATGGTCTTTCCCTACTCCTGTTCAAATGCAGTTTATGCATAGCCTTGAAAAATAAAAAAAGTTTGAGTAACTGATAATAAGCATGGATGCAGATTTTTACAGTCCTTCATAAAAAGTTTTGTTTAGAAAACTGTAACTGACCAAAGACTTTTCACTTTTCTTCTAAACAAATACAATACCTGAAGTATTTCAGGATCTGACTTCTCCAGGATTCTCTGCAGAAACTTGTTATTCATGTACAGTGCATTGCAAGATTAGAGGACAAAAAGAATCATCTGTTTATAGTAACTAATGTTTCTTTCAACTGTTTCTGTTAATTTTTTTTAGGACACTGGTGTGGGCAAATCAAGTATTGTGTGGAGATTTGTAGAAGATAGCTTTGATCCCAACATCAACCCAACAATAGGGTAAGAAATTAAATAAAGTAAATGTGACTTATTCAAGATTAAATCCAAATTTTATGAATATAGATGCTTCTGTTAAAGGAGCAACATACTTTTCTCATGCACTAATCTGAAATTTCAAAGTCTGGTTGTGTAACTGCATGACTATTTTTTAAATAAAGTACAGCAGCAAGTCTCGTAGGTTGTTGAAGGTAGTTAACATACTAATTCAGGTTGTAGTTCTCTTCATGAGCTAGTTCTAATGTTATGCATACACACATAAGTAACAGATAAAGCTAATGCTGTTGGTCTGACAGGTAAGCATATTTGAAAGTTGAGCCACCAAGTAGCAATGTTACTGAGCCTAAATCTTCAAATGGATAGAAGGAAGGACAAGGATCAGGAATTCTCAGGGTGGTTGGAGTATTTTCTTTCTGTGTTTCTTTTTTTTTGTTTTGCAAGTGTTTTATGGACTGTTTTGCCCAGAAGTAATTCTTTACTTACAGGAAGATGTGTCTTGATGTTGAAGAGTGTCTGTGGGGTGTCAGTGCAACTTCCTGTGTCAAGTGTCACATGGACTCTGCTACAGCTTTGGCCAAAAAAGATCCTGCTGATAAAGATGACCTGTGTCTCATTCTGCCCTAAAAAAATGTGTTTCTATTGTCATAGAATAGCTTAGGTTGGAAGGGACCTTTACAGATCACCTACTTCAATCCTCCCTGCAGTGAGCAGGGGCATCCCTAACTAGATCAGGTTGCTTGGAGCCCTGTCCAGTCTGACCTTGAAAACCTCCAGGAATGGGGCATTCACCACCTCTGTGGGCAGCCTGTTGAAGTGTTTCATTGCCCACAGTGTGAAAACTTTCTTCCTTATATCCAGTCTTAAATCTATCCTCTTAGTTTAAAACTGTTTTCCTTTGTCGTTTTGCTACAGGCCCTACTAAATAATTTATCCCCATCTTTCTTACAGCTCCCTTTAAGTACTGAAAGGCTGCAATAAGGAGGAAACATGCTTTTATTTAAATTTCCCTCCTAACAAAATTAGACTTTGAGATGGATTACTAAGTAGTTTCTAAGTAAGTTTCCTTAGATCTTCAAGGGCTGAACATTCTTAGTTACTGTCAAATTAGCTACAGTAGATATTGGTTTTTTGGATGACCATGAAAATGATGTGTGGGAATAGTAGTCATTACTGTTTAAGTAGGGGAGCAGGCAGTCTTAAAGTTCAGGGTGTATAGAAGGTTCAGACCTACTGCCCATAGAGATATGAAGTATGAGCAAAAGTACTTCTTCAGATGGACACTATTGAAAGATCCAGTTGGTTTGATTACCTGAGGTGTTTAGGAAATTGATTATTCATACTGATCCAAATACTTTAAAAAGTTTGTTAAATAGTTGGCTAATATGGGTCATATCTGCAGTGGCCCAAATTTAGCCAGTGTTCATTCATGCAGTTCCTGGGGATGGGCAAGAGTTAAGTCTGCTTAACTAGTAGGTGATCAGGTAAGGTAACACAAACTTAGGTTTTGCAAAGGTGAGAGTACCTATTTATTTGGTGGGAATGCTCTGTTGTATACGTAGACATATGTCACCATACATCTAGAGTACATGGATTAAACATTTGGGTGCCCAGTATGAAATTTGCATTATGTCTCCAGTCACATGTGAACTGCAGCTTCCTCAAGTCTGCTTTCAGTGTCTAAATTCTAAAATATTGTGCTTTTGATAGCTTTAGTCTCTGCATGTCCCCAAGACTGTCTGAAGATGCAAAGGTTGTGGCCTGTGATGCTTCAGTCCTGGCAAAGTAGAATTTTCTATAATCTGGAGAAAACTCAGGAGAGGGTTTTGTGGTGTTTGGTTTTTTTCTTTCCTCTCAGAGAAGGGCCAAGGCTGCAATGAGCTTCATCAAATACTGTATTAGTCTTTCTTCCAAATCAGTTTCTTTTGATATGTTTTCTGACTGTGAGGTGTGTGGCCTGATTTCTTTTTTCTTTCTCCACCCTCTGATGTAGTATCTCCCTGTTTGAAGGCAGGAACTTGATCACCTGCGTGTATCTTCCCAGGGGAATGTCTGTAATAGATCCTATGTAGTAACTTAAGGTGCTGTTAGAACATGCTAGCCATTGTGGTAATGAGGCTAGTGTGTGGAACAGAATTTGTCTTCGTGGCTTTAATAACAGTACTGGGATTAGTATGCTTTCTTGAAGTGACAGACTAGAAATCTATCTTTTAGCAATCCTATCAAAACTATTCATTGGTCTGAGGACTTGGTATCTTGGTAGTTTGCTGTAGTAGTATAAATGAATCAAAATTTGCCCAAATGCAGGTTTTGTATGAAGCTCCAAAGTTTTAAGCAAATTAATCTTGAAACTTTTTCTATACCTTGTTCTTTCTACCTCCTAGTCCCGATTAGGAAATAAAAAACAAAGTAAGGATTAGGTAGGAATTTTGAGCATCATACAGAGCTAAAACTGAGAATATCTCTACTTTTACTCCTGGGTTTTTGAGTTCATAAGAGTTTTGTTTTCTGTCCTTTTCCATTCCTCTTAATTCTCTCAGCAATCATGCTTTGTTGTCATGGATGTTTGTCATGGGGTTCGAATATGGGCAGCTGTAGACACCATCAGAATGTCCTCTCAGGATGTTGTGGACATATTCTGCTTTGCCTGACCAGCATATATCTGTCTTTAGGTTCTGCAGAATATCTGGTCTTTCATTATAGCATCAAAAAGGAATTACAAATTGGTGTAAAACTACTTTCAGGTGTATCTTTTCCATGTTGTTAGAGTGCTTACTTGGCTGGGAGAAGCAGCTAAGAAATTGAGTGTGGAAAAAGCCTTTTTCTTACTGGAAGTCCTTAAGGATAGACCTACTTTGGAGGCTCTGAGTGGCCCAGAAGTGGCTTGTCTTTGAGCTGTAGGTTTTTTTGTTGTTGGTTGGGTTTTTTAATTGACATATGGCACAATGAAAGCTTCCATTTGTCACAGAATTTAAAGAAGCATTTAGCCTCTATTGTCAGCTACCACTTGGAATGTTTAGTTGTGATGTGAATTAGAGCAACACAGCTGTTCAGATTGGCTGTGTAGGAATGTTTTGGTTTATAGAACCAAGCAAGATAAACTTTAAGTGAGAATCTATGAAATAGGAAATTGTTTCCATATTGACCAAAGAATTTAGAATTGATGTGTAATTTGCAGCGGATTTAAGGAAGTGGAAGTCTTTGCTGTCCTTTATAACAGATACTCCTGTAACTTTATTTTCCATTACTCATTGCTAAAATACATCATCTAGTTAACTGTGGTGAAATGTCTTGCAGTTAGACATTGTTTTTAGGGGTGCTGAAAACTTTTATTTGGCTTCTTAAGAGAGTAATCAACTTTGGAGATTGACATAGTATTTGGCAAACCATCTGAGCTTGAGGAATGAGGTGGCTACCTCAACAGTCAAAAGCATTGTGTGATTGCTTCCTTTCGTTTTTTAAAATGTAGGTAGCTGTTTTGTCCTACTCTAGCACTGAAACGTGTTAACTATAAAAGCATCATGAACATCATTAAAATCTTTGTCCAAGTGGTAGTTAAGATCCAAGATGAACTGAGGTTCAAGGTCTTGGACTCAGGTATTTAATGCTGTTGATTATGTTGAAAGACTTGATCTCTGAATCTAAAGCAAGCTTTGTGTACTGAAAGAAGCTCCAGTACAGGCTACCTCCAAGATCCTGCTATCCTCATCATGTCCAAGATGGACAGTAGAACGAGTTTGGAAGCCTGCAGTATTTTCAACTGACAGATATTAAGTGTACAAAAGGTGTTCAAGATCATAATGTAGGATTTTATATGATAAAAATAATTATGGCATCTATAGTTCTTATTCTGCAAGGATTTGAGTTCAGCATATGGCTTTTCTAGTAAAAAATGTGCTTACAGGTAGTAGAGCAAAGAACTCTTCTAAAATACTAAGGCTCTGAATTCCTGTTCTTTTGGGAAATACCCTGATTCAGGTAAAGCACAAAAATACTTGCATTGTTACTGCAAAACATCTAGAAATTGTGAGGGAGGAGCTGGGACACATAGGAAGAGATTTTTTTATTTGTGTTCTGGAAGTGCAAGAGCCTCTGCAGGCTGAAGTATATAATGACAGACGGGATTTGGGAGCTGCACAGAGTGCAGACAACAAGCAAGTTACTCATCGATTTCTGTCCTCCTAACCCCTACCAATAGTGATATCAGTCTCCCATAATTTATTCCCAAGTATGAATTTAGCAGTGTTTTTCTGAATGCTAGTCCAGAGGTGGGAAAAGCTGATACAAAGGGGAAGGATTTAATCTCTTTCCCTCTGCAGTTTTCAGTATACTTGTCAGTTGTTTGCTGTGATGATACCTCCACTTAGGAAGAATGTTGTTAAAAAGGCTGACCTTTCTGATTCGTTTCTTTCGTGCATCCTTTATGTTTATCAAAAACTTAAGAACAGTAGAAGCTTATAATTTGCATGTGTATTCTTCTGTTCTGTTAGTTGAATTTCATCTTCTGAGGCCTTTTACCTTATCAGTTGTAGCCTTTAGGTATGAAAACACTCATCAGTTAGAGGGGGAGAGGAAAGCACTTCTATTAGAATGTAAACCTTTTTAAATATTCATGGTTCTAAGAACATATTTGTATTCTGAAAATAATAAGCTGTAATTTTTTTCCAGAGCCTCATTTATGACCAAGACTGTACAGTATCAAAATGAGCTGCATAAATTCCTAATTTGGGATACAGCTGGACAGGAGCGGGTGAGTAGAGTCAATACCTGTGGTAATAGCTCTGGCTAGAGTTTGAGTTGCTTTTTTAATACCACCCCTGAAAGTCACACTGTCATCTGATTTTACAATCTGTATGTATTAGAACGTGTTTCTCTGCAGGTTTCTATCAAAATGTTGTCAGGAATGTGTCCCAGCAATATGTCCAATAGTATTCATGTCATCAGAAACATGAAAGTCCTTCCATTACTAGCAGTCAGTCAGCATTTGCTGTGAATAGTTTCTTAAGTGAACATCCTAGCTCATTCTGAAATGTTAATGCTATGATGTGAATCTTTGGAGAGGCAGAGTATGATTTCTGAAAGGCTGGAACTCTTAAATGGAAAGCATTATAAACATGCCTGCAACAACTTGGCAGGAAGCATCCATCATATATTAGCATTCCATCCTGTTCACTTTGTGTTTGCAAGCAGTGGGAAAATGCTGTCAATTTGGATTCGGCACCGTACCATCTGAGGAATCATCTCTGTAGATGATGACCATGTTCCTTGTATTTCTGGTTTTAGACTTGGAGTGATACCTCTTTAATTTTCTTCCATACAAGTTGTGTGATATCTTTTATATCTAAAGCAAAAAAGGAAAGGTGTCTTACCTGGACTCTGACCTAAGAGCTGTGATATCAGCAAAGCTTATGTTTCACACCTGAGAGAAGTAGCTGTGAGGCCCCAATAGATCCAAGGAAAATAGTGAAATGGGAGGCAAGGGTATTTACTTTGAAATTATACCTGTATCTTCAGGTCTTTCTCCAAACCAGAACAGCGCTGTTGCTTACAACTTAATGTGCTATTACTACTACTGTTTACTGCTTACAGTCACAAATGGTCTGTATACCTGCCTTGCCCTGAAATCTGTAGCACGGTTTTCTGATCATGCAACACATCCAACAGTAGAAGGGATCCCCTCTACAGTGATCTGTAGTACCAAAAACTCTCCACTTGGTTCTTGGAACTAAAATGTCACTGCTGAGCTATGGTGCGTAATGCACAGAATTCCTCGTCCTGCATTCTTGAGGAGCATTTGCTGTTTTCCACTTCAAAAGCCCAGCAGTGCATAGTTCTACAGTATGCTGGGCAGCCCCTTGTTCTGAATGGCTTCAAGGAGAGGCTGGTTAGCTTTACTCCGAAGGTGGAAATGTGCACTTCACACAGCTTGTTTCCGTACACACGCATGCCGGATTACTCCTCTTGTTTCTTCTCCCCTGAGTAAAGTTGATAGATTACCTATAGCAATTAGAATTTTTGCCTTCTTACCTAACAGTTTGACAGACACAAACTGCAGACTGGTGGGCAAGCTAAAGTCTTCAGAAAAATAGCAAAAGGAAAAATTGATGTTTCTGGTAACATCTGTTTTTTTAATGTATTTTATCTACTGACTACTCCTAGGTGGAAAAAAGTGTCTAAGTGTTAGCAGGCAGGAAATGAGAGTAATACAGAATCAGCAAGTGAAAGTTGGTTTGTTCCCAAGGTAAATAGTCAAATAATCAAAAAGCCAGGTTGCAACCAGTCCAAGTCGTGGTTTACCAAATATGTTTCCCTCCACATTTTAATACTTAGGAGGAAGAGAGGGATTATTTCCCAATGTGAACTGAATGCGTGCACATGTTTCCCTTTCCCACTATTAAATATTTTTATATTCTGATCTTTGTGTTCAAAATCCTGTTTTCAGAATGGAATTTGAGAGCCAAATGTAAAGGCCTGGAATTTTGCTTTATAGCAAGAATTTTGATTTATAATACTGCTCTCAGTTAGCTGTACTAAGCAAAAGGAAATTGGTATTTTATTAGAACCAAATAAGCCTTTATGAAAAAAACATACTCTATTCATGTTTCTTTCCCTGAGTAATAAGTTGCACAAAAGCTCTAAATCACATACTCTTACATGAGAGCAGTACATGCAGTTTTCTGTGCTTTGAGAGTTTTGCTTACTAGATTAGTTATCTTGTTCTTTTTAAATTGACAGAATATCACACTAGTTTTAAAAATTCTTGATTGATATTTCTGATGTAACTAAATCATATGCTTTTACCATTTTTTTTCAGTCCTAGATTCATAACACTGTCTGTGCAAAAGTGTGCCCTTTTAAAGGAGAGATTCTAATCTGGTCAAAATAAGGTCAAGTTTGGCTTCCTGCTTTTTGCAGTAAATATGCTGCTGATGCCTAAACTATTTATTGGTTGCCATTTGTAAAATGATAATTTCATGGAAGTTGATGTACTCTACTGCACAGTCTCTCTGTAATTGTGAAGAAATTTTTTTCTACTAATGTGAACTTTAAAGCTATTTTTCACTTCAGTAATAATAATGAAATCATAGAGGTCATTGAAAGATCAGATTCATAATGTATGGTGTCTTTCTTTCAGTTCCGTGCTCTAGCTCCAATGTATTACAGAGGATCAGCAGCAGCCATTATAGTGTATGACATCACGAAAGAGGTAAGAAATTTGATCTTGACCCAGTATTACAATTTCTGGGTTTTTTTGTGGCATGGGCCAGTTCTGACTCTTAATTGCTTCTGTTTTTTTCTTTTTTTCTTTTCAACATCAGGAAACTTTCTCAACATTAAAGAACTGGGTTAAAGAACTTCGACAGCATGGACCTCCAAACATTGTTGTAGCTATTGCAGGAAATAAGTGTGATCTTAATGATGTAAGGTAAATAACTTTGACAGTCTGAAGGTTTTCAGTTGAGCTTACAGTGCTGAATATTTTAAGATTTCAAAGTAGGTGATAGACCAATTTAAGGTGTTTTGCACTAGCATTGTCATTTCACAAGAGGTCTGAGCTGTTTCTGCTGTCAGAAGATTTGATTAGTCTGCCCTTGGACAGTTTTGTGCACTTCCTTCCTCGTGTCAGTATGAGTATATTTATGATTGGGCAGAAAATCAGGCTGTAAAATGGATCCAGATTAAAACTAACCATTTAAAATAGGGAAAAATGGTCCAAGAGTATTTATCTTTCTCACCCTATGAACACTTGCTGGCATAACAGGTGGGATAGCAGCCTTAGGAATGAGCAGTTTACAGGGAGACATGATTACTTTTTGTGGTGGCAGTGCCAAGTTACACAAGCCTAAACTGGCCTGTGAAACTACAGCGTAATACAAGCTGTTTACCTCACTTTATAAGAAGTACCCCTGTCAGTCTGTAGCACCTCATTTTGTTAGGAAAAACATTGAGCTTGTTGGAAAGCATTGTGTAAGTTTTTCTGACTTGCTTGTTCAGGTGTCTTCTTTCCCTGCTTAAATATTTTTGCCACAGCCAATTCCACCCAATAGTTGCAGGGAGCAGGAAAAGTTCTTGAGAAACTTCATTAACAGCCAAACTTGGAAGAAGGCACGTAGTACAAACAAAAGAAGCCCTTTTTTATTGATGTCCTGGTTAAATAAGCCAAAATTCAGAAAGAATGTGTGTGCAAACTCCTTGGGTTTAGATTTCATTGGAAAAGGTACCACAGCTGGTGTCTCAAAGGAGACAAATGGTTATGTGTTTAAAGAACGACTGCAAAGTTGCTTCTTAGTATAGTTTTACAAGTTGTTAATACATAGCAGTTATCTATTTTGATGCCTTTTGTAAGAAGTAACATGTCCTCTTGAAGGAAATACAGCATAAAATTACTTAGAAGACAAATACAAGGCTTGCAGTATTAAGTCTCACACACTTATTTCTTGGTGCTTAGGTGGAATCATAAATTATGTAAATGTTGCTGTTCAAGCTAATGGGCAAGATTCCCTGTATTTTAGTCAGAGGCAATATTTGAGTCACTAATCCAAAGGCTATGTTTTTGACATCTTAAGTCCCTTGTTCCTGAAAGTACCCTGTGTTTTCTAGAAACTGTCAAGTGATTCATCATATAGGCCAGTCCTCTCCCCACCTATTGGGATTTGGTTTATCGTGTTGTTTGAGGAAACATACTTCATTATCAACTTGCCTGTTTAGTGTGCAAGATAACTTTTTCACTTCTTCACTCTCTTGTGTGCTCAGTCTAAATATCTTCCTGTTTATATAGCTATATCTTTGTGCTTCATGTACAGTAAATGCAATACTATGTGCAGTGTGTGACATACTTGGTTTTGTAAGCTGTAGGAAATCCACTGGATTAGTGGAGCTAATGCTTTAGGATCTTTTTGGTACATCTAAACTGTTGTGTGTGAAGAATAAAGCACCCCCAATGACTGACTGAAGGCCTACACTTAAAGCACTCAAGAAACCAACTGCGTTGTACTGTTGTCAGATGGATTAAGGCCTTGTTTAGTTCGACAGTGCTTAGTGATGCTTGTACATCAAGGCAAGGAGACAGCATAGAGTAAAAGATGAGCATCAGCTTCAGATGAGGGAATGCTGTGATGACAGATAAAATGCAAAATAACCATTTAATGAGACACTTAAAAGCTTAATCTATCCCTTAAGCTTTTGGATAATGGGGGTTTTTGTATTCACAGTTTTTTTTCTTTGTTTTGTTCTTCCAGAGAAGTCATGGAAAAAGATGCTAAAGACTATGCAGATTCCATCCATGCAGTATTTGTAGAGACAAGTGCAAAAAATGCAATAAACATTAATGAACTCTTTATAGAAATTAGTAAGTATTTGAAGAGTTAATGTGCTTTCTTCTGGAAGAAGTTCAAGTAGAAATTTGATTACTGTATTGTTTTTTGTGATGTGGAGGTGAGAGTATACTGACTTAAATTTATTGCAGTAAACAATGAATACAAATGACAAAATGAGCTGTACACATTTTTGGTCTAATGACCTCTAAATACTCCTAGAGATTTTTAAGCCTACTGTGATGCTCCTGGATGAGTAGCAACCAGGGTACTTGTGTCAGAAGTCAGTGTCACCTTACTGTATGTTATTGGATGTTTCAATTAGTACTTCCAAGGTTATGGAAAGGACAGGAATGGCAAGAGGAAGATCCAAACTTTATGCCAATGAGGAAGGGAGTTGTGTTCTCACTCTTGGTGTTTGTGCTCAGTCTAAAACAGTGCATTTTCAAAAATACAATAATTTATAAATGCCAGATTACTAAATAGGAAATAGCACCTATTGTGTGTAGCTTTTCCACAAGTGTTTTTTAATTAAATTGCAAATGTCTCATTCATGGTGGGGACGACAATATGACAATGGTTTTGTGTGTATGTGAATGAAGGGGAGACAGTATTTCATAATGAATTCCATGCAGTGTTATTTGCAGGATATGTTTCAGGCAGCAGCACGAGTGTGCAGGCTTGTTTGTGAAAAGGACTAGCAGCAATCCATTTGCTTGTCTGGGCACTGCAGTTAAGCTTTGAATAACTACAGAAACATGAGACTTAGGGGGAAAAAAGAACAGGGCCCTTCCAAGTAGTGAAATATATTGAAGCTGATGTAAGAAGTATGTGCTTGTAGATTAGCTTCCTGATTTACTGACTTAATAGATGCTCTCAAAAATTGATCTTGAATAAACAATGGGGAAAAAAATCATAAATCCTCCTCAGATAAGAGTACTCAACCAGAAATAGTCAATTTTAAAGACTGATGGATGACTAAAGCAGCTATCTTTACAAGAAGTTCTGTGCTAAGCCCTGTGCTTGTGCTCCACTGTGGAAATACAGGTCAAGATGGTAGTTTGCAATGAAGATATTCCAGATGGTATTGCATCTTGCAGAGTATACTCTCTGGGTGCTTTTATAGCTTAGCTCTCCAAGTCTAGATTAGCCTGAAGTGAAAATGCTGCAAAATTAGCTTAAACTGCCTCTGCACTTCTGTTGTGGAAGCATACTTCTTGCATAGTATAGACTGTTAACTGCGATCCTTCTGTTATGCAGGGGTGTCATCACAAATGAGGTATGACTAATTGCAGACATGTTTTTTGTATACAAAACATACACTGAATGCTTATATTTGGTTTCAAGTGTAATGTTTAGTAAATACATTCCTTTTGCCTCCTTGCAGGTCGCAGAATTCCATCAACTGACACCAACCCTCCGTCTAGTGGTAAGGGCTTCAAACTTAGAAGACAGCCATCGGTGACAAAGCGCAGCTGCTGTTGACTGCTCCCTTTAAAAAAATCAGACTTGTTTATACAGTAGGTGGTCTTGGAAGTTAATAGTTCACGTTGGGTTTATATTATCAGTCTTAGATCTTTATCTGCTGGTGTTCATACACCCAGGGTCCCACAAAAATGGACCAGTTCATCTGACATCTGTACACTTGCAGAAAAGACTGCAATTGTAATGTCAGCCTGTTTTACTTACAGAAAGTATAGTGTCTCTTGCATTCAAAGGGAATCCATCATCACTTTTTTGGCCTTGCTTGAAAGGAAGGTGACTATATGGATGGTAGAACTGAAGTGTTGAATAGTTTTGTAATCAAGATTCTAGGAAATTTTTTGTAAAAAGGGAAATGAGCACTTTTGTGGGACTTAAGGGTGGGAGGAGTCTGGAAGTGAGATGTCATTTCTTCCTTTTCTTCAGTGAGCCTTATTTTAAATGTAATTGTAGCTAATCCAAAGGACAATGCAACAGTTGATGTGAGGTGGCTACAGAATAAGCAACTGAAGACAAATAATAGGCAAATGAGTCCATCCAGTCCTCAAATCCCATTTGCACTTTTTATTTAAAGATGATATGCGCCAGGGGTGGGGACACAAGCAGCAAATCTTAAACCACAGACAATCTTGTTTTTTCACGCTGACTTTAATCACTGTAAGGCAAACTGATACATGCTTAGGCATCTTTTTGTTCCTACGAGTTTCTTAGTATTAAGATACTGGTTGAAGAAAATGGTTCTGACTAAATTAAGTGGTTACTGACTAAAAGCATATGCTGTAAACAGATGCTGCCAGTGGTTCTGATAAGACTTAAAAGATTTTGGGGAAAGCTTTTAATTGCTTGGCATGTGCAAGAGTGTTCATATTATATTTATGAGACCAGTGTTTAAAGTATTATAAGTTATGTAAAAACAGTAAAAAAAATAATGCAATCTTGCAACTCCTTCCATTCCACACCTATGGATAAACTCCTGGGGAATTTCCATCAGGTTTTTTCTTGCGTGTTAGCTATTGTCACGGTGACATCCAGAAGCAGAATGAGCTTTTTCAATCACATTTGAAAGGGCCAATAGGGAATGCTGTTGGTGCAGTCAGAGGTCAGTCTAACTGAACAAGCTTTCATCTGTGGTGCACCCAGTCTTTCCTCTTTTGGGCACAAAAATACAGACAGGAAGTAACCTTAAGACATGTGGTAATGTAGATCGTTACCTCTTGGTTCCTGGGCTTTTTCATCTGTGAGGGGTTTTAGCGTATCAGTGTTTAGCTTATTCTGTATTGGGTTTAGTATGCTCTCAATTAAACTATAGGTTGACCATACCCATTTGTGCTATTTTATTTATTTTTACTTTGTTTCCTACCAGCACTAGTGAGAAACTTTATACTTTTGAAGAAAAAGCTTGTTAGACTTGAGTATATACTAAAATACACTGTTTAGCGTTAGTATAAAAATGAGGTCATGTCGATGATGCTTACTCTTTGTTTGTAATGTGGTTTTTCTATCATCTCGAGTATTTTCTCTGAAGGAAATTTAGAAATTTTTGTAAGAAATGAAAGGACTTGGATTTCAGATTAGCTGTGTTAGTGCAAATTCTTGTAGGCTGTTCTTGAGCAAAGCAGGTGAACTACTACAGTGAGATTTTTGAATGGGTCAGTATGTTTTAATGAAATTTGGTGACTACATTTTTATCATGCCTTTTACTTAGCCTGCATTGACAAGTATGCCTTCTTTGCAACAGTTGTACAGGCTGCGTGCTTAGAGAGCCCAAGAAGTGTATCTTCATCAAAGGATGTTTGAAGCCCCTTTGAAACATTGGTGCTTAACAAAGCATCTCATGGTAGAGATGGATTTCTCTGGTATTCAGCCTGATGTATGATATATTTTCTTTTCTATCAATCAAAGCAAATAAACTATGAACAGAAAACTGTAGCACTCTGACAAAATACCTGATGGAAATACAAGAACAGAGTAAGCTTGCTCTTGGGCATATTCTTAATTATAAAAATGATGTTAGCAATTGAACTTTCACAGTGTCAGTCATGGAAATCTCAAAACTCTTTGAAATATCTCAATTCTTACTCCCAGCAAATATTTTTTAAAAGTGTGGCTGTGTAATTCAGCTAGGTCCTTAGAACATTTTGTGTTCACGGTGCTTCAGAAGTCTCTTCTGCACCAAGATACCAGGTGCTTTACTATCTTAACTACGATACAGAAAAGACTGCTTTATCTCACGTTGATTAGTACTAAATCTGGAAATTCTTGAACTTGGAAAGATCATAGTAGGAGAAGGAAAGTTTCAGATACTGGGGATATCTTCCATGTAGATTAGTAGAAAAAGGAATTTCAGCCTTTCTAAATGATTGTTATTACCTGTTGGCATGTAGTAAAAGTGGAGCTTCTGTTTTTCAGTGAGATAACAAAAATAGTTTGATAGTACTTATCCAAGGTTTATCAGCTTGAGAAGAAAATATTGGATGCTAGGCTACTATTGAAATTATTGTATTTCTCTGCAGTCAGGGGAGAGATCTGTATCTTAGCAAGTCTTTGTGAAATTCTTTCTGATCTATCCTTTTTTGCTATACACCAAAATCAGACTTTAAAAGACAAACAAACAGACCCCAAAAGACTAAAGAAGCAGCAACAGTCTGGCTCTTCTCAAATGTAGCTGGAGTCTTAATGCTTCAGACTCCTTTTGTTTTGTTAACAATCAGAGTGGAATGTCAGCATACTTCATATCCTTTTGGCATTTCTTATCTTCAATTACTGCAATTAATGAAAACATGGACATTGCCAGTGTTTCAGATTGTCAAACTAAACGGTGAAGAGAGGCTGCTTTTTAACACATGCCTATTTAAAATGACAGACTGTTGATGTAAGTTCTTTTGAGCCAAGATCACTGTTTATTGATCAGTTGGCCCTAGCTGAAAGCTAGAATGCAGTCTTCCCTGGATGAGATGCACATGTTCATAGTTTCATTTTTGTTGGGAGAAAAATGGTTTCTTCAGTATTAATAATTTGTTAGGCCATCTGCTTTCATCTTGCACTAGGCTTGCTGAAATTGATTTTATTTTGTCTGAACGTAGCCTCTCTATTTGGAGATACATTAGCCTTTGAGTGTTCAGAGGGCTGGTTATCAGCGATTCCAGCTAAATTTTTAATAACTTCTTTTCTGTTAAGAAGTTGCTGAAAAACCTCAGGACTTAACTTTTATTCCACTATGCCTTTCTGTTTAATGAATGGAGCTCATCGTAGAAACTAGACTTTCAGATACTCTCAAAGGGAATTAAATGCTGCAGAACACATTTGGAAGGGTAAAGTATCATGTATGTAAAAATGTAAAGAGGTGCACATCATATCATTGATCCAGAGTATTTTTTAACTGACAAAATATGACTATCTCAACTTTTAAACAACACCAGTTCTTTCCCACAAAAATTACACACTGGTACAAAAAGTATCATTTGATAAATGTTTTGTTCTTAAGCTTTGGAGCAACTTACATGTGCTCCCCATGTTTTGGAGAACATCTTCATCTGACCTTCTAAATTACAGCAGTCTCTTAGCTGACTTTCCAGGCTCTTAATCTGTGCTATAGGTAGTTTTGTAGTATATTTCATATACATGCTGAAACCAGGCATACTAAGTGCCTGAGTAGGTGAAATCTGGAAGTTTGTTTGGTAACAGAAGCATCTAGTGGTCAAACTACTGTAGATTGTTGTAGGTGCTTTGGGAAGATTTAAGACAATTCTAACGCTTTTGTTGTTGCCAAGAAAGTAAAGACACTTTTAGATCTGTGCAAAAACAAAACAAATCACTGCACTTCAAATGCCTACTGACATGAGTGAGACCCTTCTTTTAAGTGCTACAGGATCAGACAGTTACTGATTTAGAGAGAAGTTTTCTGCAGACTTGAGCTTTTGATGTGTTGGTGTATGTAATACCAATTTGATGCTACCAGCCTGCTTAAGAGAGATTATTTACCTGCTTGGGAAGAGACAAAGAGGAAAGGAGACAAAGCTTGCTCACTGATTTGGAAGTCTAATCCTTTAACCTGTTTGAAAGATGTGGGATTCTTTGGGAGCTGTCTATGTTCATGGTTAAAGCTTCATTTTAATTATCAAAAAAATAATTGAGGCTGAGTATCCTGAATGGTTTTAAAGTTGGCCTGAACAGAATTTTTGTTAGTGTTAATCCAAAATTTTTCCTTAACATTAGTGTTCAGTTCCAGTACAACATATTGTGTATTAGTTGGAAATGGAAGCTTTAGCAGTGATGATTGAATGATTTTTTTGTGAAGCAGTCGTTAGTGTTTATTAAGGATGGCTTAGTCTATTTGCAGTGTGCTGTGTCAGCAATCTGCAGAGACTATTTTGGGAGTTGATTTACAGGACAGGAGCTGTCTGAACTGTGTAGGTTGTTGTCCTGTAGCAAACCTCACTTATAAGTAGCAATATATAGTTACATAGAACTAGAAAAAAAATCTCAAACATGAAGAGAACCTGAATAATTCACTGACTTAAACTTTTACACTGCCTCTTCATTTTCTGCAAATCTTCATGTAGTTCTCTTAAACACTTTAAACCTCTGCAAAAGAGGCTTTTCTGGTCATGGACAAGAGATGACAAACTTAAGTTTTTACAGTGACCTGAGACTGTTCATGTGCCACAAGCCAGTTACTTGAAGCAGCAGAATTGTGTGCTTGGAATTAAGCTTCTAAAAAAATCTATACAAAATTCTCTGAAGAAAATGGTTAAAATCTTTTGTTCAGGTTAGATTCCTAGTAATAGATCACAGCCCTGGTAATAGTAGGTGTCAGAAAAACTATAGAAATAAGATGTTGGTGTCAATTACCAGTCTAAGATAAAAATACAGGTTCTAGTATTAAAAAAAAAAAGTTGGCAGCTGTCCTTTTCAGAGTTGTATGGCTCCAGCTGGTCAAAAGAAAAGTGCTTGAAACCACATCTTTGTTTCTCATACAAGAATTCATGTGCCAAAACGTTTCCTTGAAATTATTAGGCCTTTGACGCCAGTGTTTGTTTCTGAAAAATCTCTACTGATATTTTGGAGCTCTCAGGGTTTGAATGCAAACCCTTTCTTGGTCAGCTAGAAGCAAAAATGCATGACTTGGAAAAAATCAAACCAGCATTATCAAACTTTATGCATTACGTGTCACAGATAAAAAAATCTTTCAAGGGATATAAGACTATCCTGATACCCAGGAGTACTGTCTCTGACATGTCAAATTATTCTAGGGTCAGCTTTCTTATTCCCCCACCCAACCCTGAATTTTTAACATGATGTTGTCAAAACGTACATGCTGTAAACAGTTATTTGGAAATGCTTAGAGAAGTTCTAGTGGCTTAGAGTTATTTGGTGCTTCCTGTTTTACATGGAAAATCAAGGCAGTAGGATGACTTGTCCCTCTGAAAAAAAATTGGGACATTTGCTGAAACTGCTCTTGTGCTAGAATAAAGACTTCTTAAAAGAAACTGGTTTGCTTTTCCCATTGCATCACCCTGCAAGTTGGGGTTCTTAATTTTTACTTAAACACTAACAGTTTTTCAGTGAGCTAATTACCTTTGTAAAGGTACTCAGTTTGGCTTTCCCTTTGCTTCATTTCTATTAATGATTTTCAGATATGTATTATTGAACAAACCACCTGCTGCTTTTTCAAATGTTGAAGGATACAGATCACTCTGTCATGCTCATCTATGCAAGTGTGATGCTCCATCCAGTTGTTGCACGGATATGCTGTAACTCTGACACCTAGACAGGTTCTCTGATACTGTCTTGCCTCACTTTTACTCATCTTATAGTATGTATTTACTGTTAAATCCATCATGTTTTCTTAACATTTGTTCTTTGTTCCCTTATGGGATTTAGCCAAGCATAGGTGGTGAGGTTTTTTTCTCCTCAAAGGTTCTAGAACTATCTGTCACAGCAGCAAGTATTTGTAATCAAAGTGGTAATTCATTAGTAGAGCCTTATGAAACTGTTATGCAAGCATAGCAGCTGAGACGTGTACCAGTACTGGTTCATACCACATTAATAAAGGCTAAAATCCCATTCACCTGGGGGAGCAATTTATTGTAAGCCTCCAGTAACATGATATATCAACTTTTCCATATTTTAACTTTTTTTTGTACTTCCTATTTCTGAATATTGTATCTCCAACATTGAAATGGTGACATAGTAAACTGATTTAATACACAGAAATGGATTGCATTTCTGTAATTGTAAGACACTTAAGGCTTCTTCGCAATCTTCCCCTTTGTACCCTCCACCCCCAGTACAATGAAGAAAAACAGAAATTATGAAGATTTCTTCTAAACAAGAAACTTTGCATTTGTGTGTTCAGGACACAAAAATAACCTGATATGCATATAGCTCTTGCAGTGTAATAAATGTTTGCCTGTAAAATTAAGCATGAAGGTTAACCTTTGTATCAGCAATTCTTGTCCCTTTTAAGAACATTCTGCCTTTTCATTGTAGGATTGGGTTAACCTGTTACAAAGGTTGAGAGGTCTGTGCCTTCTTACTATAGTATCTCTTCAAACAAACTTCAGCCGCTCAAAGTTACAGAGCATTTGCAGCACTGTAAACTGCACAAATTCCCAACCATTGCTTCACTGCATGAAATGTAGTCAGATTCCTAGTGATGAAATCTTGTTGCGATGAATTCCCAAGTTTATGAATGTTTTGAGACTTTTTTTAGTCTTCTCTTGGGCTGGTCCTAAGAGTGTGTACAGGTTTTATCTGTATTGTTGGTTTGTAGATGCTAGGGAGGAAAACCAGGCTTTTGTTCTCTTCTTTGTTTGAATTGTTACACTCCCATATAGTGCATAGAATGCAAATAAAGAAATGTTGATTTGGCATAATGTAAACAGCCTTTCCAGCCTAAGCATTCATAATAAACTTTTATAGTGTAATAACATGCTAAATCACTACCAGTCTGATGTATTGTGCAAAAAAAACAAAAAAGGTGTAAACATTTTATTAATAAAAAGCTTTGTTTATAAATGTGCTGGTTTTTATAAATGCTTCCAAAATTTTCAGTGTCTCAGAAAATACTCTTCATAGCAATAGAATTATAGGAGAGAAATGTAAGCAGTATCATGGCAGAAGTGAATCTAAGTGATGATTTGAATAGCTGTTTTCCAAATGTACAGGCTACTGGTCATTCAGAGACTGAAGCTTTTCTCTGGTTTATGTATACACAGACAAAAGCAGAAGACAAACTTGTACAATGACGGGATGGGGAAAAACAGCAGCGAGAATGCAGCTTTTGTGTAATGTTTCTTTTCCTTGCAGCATGATGTCTGAGAAACTGCAGGCCCCACACAGTCTTTGTCAACTAGTGCGAGTGCCTGACTAATTCTGCCAGGGTCAAGTTATTTAATACATTGCTTTTAGCTTAGCATGAAATGTAAAATTCTTGACTGTTTAGGCCGGGGTTCTGTCAATCGAAATTGTAAAGTGCTTTTAATGTCTGCACAGTGTTTTGGGGACCTGTCATACTGAGAAGGGATACTTTCTTACTTGTTAATACAGCCAGCTGGCTGGTACCCTGCTTTTTTTAAACCAGTGCTTTGGCGTGTACATAGAAGACACAAAATGCAGAGTTGGCTGCAGTTGTCTTGCTTATGTGATGCTTAAAGTACGCTGTTTTCTTGTTTCAGTGTGTGATGCAACTCTTAATGTGTTAATAGCAGCCTTCAAAAGTGTAAATAAGCAAAAAAAAAAAAGTTGTGGTTTTGATACTGCTGTTTCACTTGAAAATGTTGAATACAATTTCTCCTAAGCAACTGGATGCAGTTCATATGTAGGAAACACCTACTGTTATCTTTTCAAAAACAGATATTTGGAAGAACTTATTGTTCAGTACCTGCTAGTTTTAAGTTACCCTCTTAAGTGTGTGTAAACTGGGTTTGAAGACTGTCAAATACATTTGTGTAAAGGGGCATGAGTGTATATCAGAGGGCATGGGAAGGGTAAACACAAGGAGTGTCCTAGAACAGGGAATCTATTTGCATAGGGAATCTAGATAACTGAATGCAAACCACTTCATTTGTGCACACACACAATATGTGATAATGTTTTACTTGGACCAAGCCTTTTGTAGCTTTTAAGATAAAAGTTTCGTAACATATGAAACTGTTGTTTAAAATTTTTCCAGTACAAAGCTTTCAGGTGCTCCTCAGTTTCCCTGTAGTGTTCATCCATGCTTTGTCCCTTTAACCAAAAAACCACCTGTGCAATGAGTTGCCTTCTAGTTGTGTCACGTCTGAATTGTTAGAAGTGAGAGTTAGTTTGGGTAATTGATAAGGATGTTGCATTGCAGGTGGCCTTCATGCATGCCCACTTTAGTGTATCTGATCTGCACAATACAGAATGTACACACATTATTTACATATAACAAAACCCTCAAAACCTACATGCATTGCACATCATAAATTTTCCAGCAGTGCTATGCTGTATAAAAACTTCAGCCTGGATGAAGACATTGGTGAGTCCTTCAAATACAAGCGGGTAGCTTCAGAGCTGCCAGTTGCAGTAATACGATACAACTTGGCAAAGCCTGTAAGATGTGGATCATCAAATGCTTAAAGGTGTTCTTTGTATTTCTTTCAGGAAAAACAGAACTTGGAAAGGTCTGGGCAGCAATGCTCAAGAGTTGTTTAAGGTTTTTATTATGTATGACGATACATTGTATACAGTTTCCTGTCTTATTCCTCAGTTTCCAATTAACTTGCAGATATGTATAAATTTGCCTTTTTCCTAAGTACTGGACAGAGAATGCCTAGCTCAGTGACAAAGTCTGTTTATAAAAGTAAAACCTAAGAGATTATGTGAAAGAAGATAACCTTTCCAGAATATCAGCCAAAGAAAGCTCTATTCTAAAGCATAAGTGAACTCAATTCTTTCCTGATTGGAGATCTAGTAAAATTCTATTACATGAGCCATAGTTTATGCTATAAATAAACCCCCCACAAGTAGTGAAAATAATAAGCCAAGAATATCCTAGGCTCCAAAGCTAATTAAGAAAAGTAGACTAGCAGGGACCTAGTGTTAAAAAAAAAAGTGTACCCTGCCTTTTTTTGGCATTGTGGCTATCTTTTCTCCAACAGAAGGAGGAATTTAAGGAATAATGGAATTATTTGAGTGTGTTGCTATACACTGCTGAAGCTTCTAAAAACTAGGCCTGATATATTGGCTAGGAGTTAGCAGGTTTAACTTGGATTATGCAAAACCAAGAGTTACACTAAATCAATACATGGGTTTGGTTTGGTTTGGCATGGAATGAAAGACATCTTGGAACAAAACTAAAAGACAAAACAGGATTGGAGATAGGTGAGCTGAAAAATGGATTATTGTGGACAAGGCAGAGCAGCTGAAGTATGCTGAGAGGTGATACTGCAGATATTTATAATCCTAGAATCATTGAGGTTGATTTGAATTAGAGCATTGAATGGCATCATCCCATCTAGTGGTGTTAATTACATATACATCAGTCATTTACTAGTGCTTTTATTGCCAGAAATACAAACAACTCTGTTGTTAGGAATTCCAGATATTTTTAGATACCTAATACACCTTGGGCAATTACAAAGAGAAACAACATTTATGATACGTGGAACTTGTGCGAGAGTGAGGTGCATGACATCACATGGATTGTATTGGTGTGATAAAGTCAATTTTCACAATGTTTTGCTATAGCTGTGTATCAGGACTTAAAGTAGCTATATGCTTTAAGTTGCTGTTCTTTAGAAACTGATTAATGTTCATACACTTGCTTTTTATCTCAGCAGATGGCCTCTCCTCCCCAAATCCTGTATGCCTAAACTCCAGTTGCCTAATTAATACCTTTTGGTGTGTATAAATTTCCAGTTTTTAAGGCTAACGTGTTTCTGTTGGCAAATTGGGTGTCCCAACTCCTGCTTCATTGTTACCTGCACAGAATCCGACAGGTTGGAGCAGTGTTTTATAAATTCATAGGCGCTTAACAACCTGAGCTCTAGAGAATGGAGATCAAAGTGAGAAAGTGTACTGCTATTGCAACTACACTGACCTACGGCTACCAGTGAAGCACGAATTTATATTGGGCCAATCTTAAAAACACTTTAAATCGTTCTCTTTGGAGTAAAAACCCAAACAAACAAACCCACAAACCCTAAACCAAAACACACACAAAACCATGAAAACAAAATCCCCAACAAAATTCAACAACAAAAAACCACCCCAAAACTAAATTGAACAACCCAAGACTTTGGTGACAGTTTACTTAAGGAGTGAATGTCTTAAAATCACTGAGATGAACCCGCAAGTCTATTTTTATTAATTAAAAAGTGAGTCTTTCCTGGAGCTTGATGACAGTTAACCAGGATTTCCTGGTCCTGTTACACTCCCTTCGTTTCTCAGCCTTGCAGCCATACCACAACTGCCCCAGGGTGTCACTCTCCACAGCGGTTATCTGACCCTCCAGATGGATCCATTCTCCTGGATGCGTTTCCCTGCCCGTTTCTTAGCAATAAACTTCACTAATATTATTCATGAGCCCTTTATTCCCCATAAGATTACAGGTGTAGGGAGGTAGCTTAAGCCAACCAAGCGCCCAAAAGATGCTGTGAAGCGGTCTCCCCACCCGCAGGGCCCTGCCGGCAGCCAGGGCGGGTCGCTCCCCTCTTTTCCGCTCAGCACACGGAGCCGGGGGTGGTCAGGCCGGGCCTACCCCTCAGCGGCGGGAGGCGGGCGGCAGACGTCAGCCGCAGCCTCTCTCTAGGCCCCTCCGTGCTGCATCATCCCGCCCCCGCCCCGCCTCCCGCCCTCTCCCCGCGTCCCCGCCAGGACACCGTGCGCGCTGGGAGCCGCCACCCTCCTTCGCCGGCCTGTCCTCGCTCCGGCGTCCGCAGCGCCGCTCCCCTCGCCGCTCCGGGGCCGCTCGGCAGAGGGTGAATAAACCGGCCGGGCGCATCAGCTTCCCCCCGCCCCGCCTGTCTGCCTGTCTTCCCTCCTCCTCTCCCTCCTCCCTTCCTTCCCTTCCCCTCCCGTCCCTTCCTTTCTCCGCCTGGTGCCGCCACCGCCGAGGAGGAGGAGGAACATGGCGAAAGCGGAGCAGGTCCTCAGCCTCGAACCGCAGCACGAGCTCAAATTCAAAGGTACGAGGCGGCCGCCGCCATTCCCCTGACGCCTCCTCGCTCTGGGCCGGCGGCGGAGCCGCTCTCAGGCCCCGCTTCGGCGGCAGCCATTTTCCGGGGGTCGGGGCTGGGCACCAACGGCTAAAATGTCCTTCAGCGCCGCCGCCCCCCGCCTTGATGGGCCGCTCCCGCCTGCCGCGGGGCGGGGAGGTGCTTTGGGGGCCGCAACGGGGCGCCGGGGGTCCTCGCTGGGCCTGGCCGCGGCTGCGCCGTCCGCCCCCACCCGCGCCGCGGGCGGCTGCTGCAGGGCTGAGGGCGGCCCCGAGGGGAGAGCCTGCGGGGGGAGGTCTGGGCCGCCGCCTTTCCCCCGCCGGCAGCAGGGCATCGCGCCCCGGCAAAGCTCGTTTCTTCCTCGGGCTGACCTTCCCCTGCCGTGGCGGAGGGTGGGTCGAGGATTCTGCGGGCGGCGGCGGGCAGTGCCCGAGCCCCGCGGGGCCGCCCGGGAGAGGGAACGTCCGAGGCGGCGGCAGTAGCCGCCCTCGGCCTCCGCGGAGGTGCAGTGTGACGGGAAGGGAGTGTTTTCCTGAGCTGACGACTCCCACGTCTCCGGCCCCGAGTCCTCCTGGAGCTGTCACGCAGCTGGGGCGTGGGGCACCCGAACCGTATGCGTGCAGCTCGACCGGGCTGGGAGAGAAAACACAGGCCCTTTGGCCAAGTGCTGGGGAGCGTTCTGTGCCGCCTTCGTATTATTATAATTGGACGAGCTGTTTAGATAAATTCATCCTGAATACTCTGCTTGCGTGAAAATCCATCTTTTATTTAAATAAAAACACTGAATGAGTTTGAATTTTATCTGGTGTTGAAATTGCATCTCGTAGCTTGACAGCACTAACTGTAATACAATATTCTGGGATTACAAATAAGCATTCAGCGAGTTTATTTATGTTACCAGACTCAGAGGTGCTTTATAGCTTCATTTGTATATCTGGCAAATATGCCTCTTTTTAAAAAGAAGGTGATGGCTTCTGGTAAAAATAATACACATTTTCAAGTATACGTTTGCAAATGTCAGGGAAGTCTTAATACGTCTTTATTACAAGTAATATTGTGAAGTGGGCTTACCAAAAACCATGCAAATAAACACTGGGTGGAATGAATATATCTTTGTTGTAAGCTGAAGTATTTACGTGTTGTTATGGCAGCAGTATCAAACGTGTTTGAGAAGGAAACTATTGTTTTAACATTCTTTATGTTAAGTGAGATTAGATGAAAGTCAGCTGTTGTTCTGAATAACACTGCTTTCAACAAGCAAGGAAATCCAAAATCAGGTGGGCAAAAAGTGGGGCCTTAATTGGCACTGACTTGCTAATGAGACCTAATTGTGATCCAGGGTTTGGTTTGATTTTTTTCACTTCATCACAGGTAGGTATAAACCCAGCCAAACTCTTTTTTTTTGGTGAAATAAAGATAACTTGTCAGGCTCTCTGTCTTTCATTTTTGGTTCTAGGCTAAATAATCAGTAACTGTTGAAGTTAAATCAACTAACCATATGAATTTTGGTTGCTAAACCTTTAGCCAACAACATATACTCTTTATAAAGTAAAATGTTACTTGACTAACTGCAGCTATTAAATAGCTTACTTATTATGCTTAAATATTAATGTTTGAGCAGACTTAATGCTGTGGGTAGCATTCATATGCCTTGGCAGTAAATTCTGCCTCGCAGTCCTTTCTAAGAGGCAGTGCTGACCACTGTCGTTCGTTCAGGGAAGGCCAATTTGAAGAATTCATGAAGTAAATTCTGCTCTAAGCATTTCTTGTCCTGCTGGTTTCCTGATGATATATTGCCTGGTAGCATGGCAGTAATGATTTTCTTACCTTTGTAAATAGTGGCATTTATTTCACTGCTTTGCGCTGTAGGAGTAGATACAAGCTGACAGAGGTCAGTAGTGCTGCTGACTGGTATGGGTGTGCTTCCTTGCCTGTGTGTGCTGGAAGATCAGCGATGTCCACGAGGTAGGGACTGTAAACCAGGTTTCATAAACACTGGAAATGGATAAAGGTCCTAGGCAAAATGCAGACAGGTAGAGAGGTTAGAAAATACTTTGCTCTGATGATGCTAAAGTGCTGTGTTTAATTCTTAAATGTAAAATCAAGAGGGAGGTTGTGCTGTGAGGAATAAGGTACCAAAGTGAAGGTTTCTTCTACAGTGTACCCCAGTCACTATGGGGTTGTAACAGTCTCTTTCTGAAACAGTGCTTTCACTTACAAAGGATTGAAGGCCTTTTTAAAGAAGATTTTGCAGCGCTTTGCTTTGCAGTGAATTTTCTGAATTTGTTTGGCACTGTTTCAAAATACTGTGTGTGTGACTTGTTTGCAAAAATATCAAGAGAGTTTTTCATGATATAATTTCTTTTCACAGCATGTGAACATGAGCAGGGTTTGTCTTTCCTTCCCACCTCGCATCTCCTACACCATAACACACATGCTCCAAAATAGCATCAGCATGTGCTGTGCTGAAATGCAGCTGTGAATAGCGGGAGGCAGGATACCATGGTGTGGCCGGAGGTGCCCATTTCCTTAGCCTGGTCTCTGGTGCCATGTGAAATAAAGAGCCTTGCTGTCTTCCCAGTGACTTTCTCCACTTCTTGATGGTTGTAGCCTTGCAGCCTCAGTGAGAAAGCATCAAACTAAAGGTTATTGCTCAGACTGTGTTGGTGATGGAGGGTGAAAAAGAGTGGTGTTGTACGTAACAAGGTCTGCTCTGGGCTCTGCCTCATGCACTTCACAGAACGGCTACACAGTGAGGCCAGTCTGTCATTTCAGCATAATGTGCCCATCTGGAGTAGAGATCATTTGTTTAATGTCAGCAAGTAAAATTTTGATAGAATATAACTTATTTTAGAACTTGCCTAGGTGTTTAGGTGTTTGAAATGCTGCTGCATTCTTTGCAGATGCAGAGTATCGGGGGAGTGGTCTTTAGTAGGGGGGGCACACAAAACCAGAAGTGGCATAGGCTGGGGTGCATTTCAGCAACATTTTTAGAGGTTTGCTACAGGTTAGGCTGGACTTATGACTCAGCATTGTGCAGTGCTCCCCAAGTGGCACATCCCAGAACTGCCGCACGCAGGATTAATTCCTTGCGAAACCGTAGGGTGCTGCCAACTGGAAATGCTGTTTCGGTTCCCACTATGTGGTTTTGCACCTGCTTGTATGCAATATGTCACTGTGTTAACTTTGCTTTCTGCAAAGGGCATGATAATAAACCAGAACAGCCAATACTTTGCAGTCCTAATTCAGACTTGATTCAGACCTGAGGCCTGGCGGTGTTGTTTCCAAGCTGTCACCAGCTCTAATGAATCCCCTGGTACATCAGAGCTGCAGTCAAAAGATGTGGCCTTAGTCCATGTAGACGTGCTCAGTGCAACAGTATATCTGCAGCCCTGTGAGTGAAGTATGTAGTGCTCAGGCGCAGTCCCATGCAGCCTGTGTAACCTGCATTACCGTGCTCAAGTGGCTGCCACTCCCAAGTAAGATAGCTTGGGATCCTTCAGATAAGTCTGTGTATGCTGTAGTCAGGTCAGCATGTTGCAGTGTGGGTGTGCAAAACCTCTTGGATCTGACATGAACATCCAATTTTTAGCAGGTTCCAGACTGAGGCTTTTCAATCCAACAGTTTGTTTGGGGTACAAGATGAGTCTTGTCTGAACCTGCAATTGCCAAGTCTCAGAAGAGAGGTTAAGGACTTAGTTGGACATTGTGACTAAACCTTATAATTATGTCTCAGTCCCTGTCATCATCTGGCTATAATGATTGAAGCATTCCTGCAATGAAGGTATTCAGAGAGGTTTGACTCTGCTCATTCTGTTCTCTGTTGGATAAATAGGGATTTCTAGTTGCTGCTGCTGAACAGGCTGTGTTTAAGAGCAAAATACTGACAGTTGTGAGAAGTTGCCTGTTCAGTATAATTAATATGCATCTTTTAAGCTGAAAATTTACATGCTGTTCTTGAAACTAATATTAGAGCCCCCCCGGTAGTCAGAGCATAATGGCAGTAAGTACTAGGATTTCTTTACTCTTTGAAGGCTGCTGTGTCAGTGGCTATCTACCTTTCTGCTGGAAAATGTACCCATCCATTTTTCTCTTTGTCTAGCCTGATTCCTACTGAAATCGTTACTGCATCAAATATGAGTAAATCTTTACATCTCTCTAATATTTAAATTTGATTTTCAGGGTACTTGAAAAGAGGGCATAGTATTTGATTTTGTACTGCATAGATTTTCAGAATTGCAGTTGAAGTAACAACCATTAATGGGCCCAAACTATTACTATTTCAAGGAATGTCCTAATGCAGTGATAAAATCATCATAAGCAGTTACTACTATTAGTTTTATGAGATTTTTGGAGGGACACATGCATTCATAATTTCCTGTTCCTTGGGAATGTCATGTTTGTGCACCAATTTTTGGTTCACTTTAAGCTGTGGAACCATTGTAATGATATATGAAGAAGTTTGTCAAGTTGGTTATTTAAAGCTGATCAGGGTGGTAGGCTGCCAGTCTGATGTGGTTGATGGGATGTGTCCTATTATTCACTTTAGAAAATACATCTGATAACAAAGTACATAGAAAATGCATGTGGAGACAAATGTAAGGGGTGGCTCTATGAAGTTCTAGAAGTGTGGCTATTGTGTCAAAGTAAAGACACAAGTAATATATCATAGTGGGTGCAGGTTCACACAGTGGCTTAGCAGTAAATTGCATTTACCAGCTGCTACCCTGCATGCCATGTGCAATGTCTTATCACCCATGAAAGAGGAGTATGGAGTAGAAATTTGCCCAGGATTTTCTTCTCATTGGAAATTAAGCTGTTGTCTTTTTTTCCCCTCGCTTCACAGGTTTTACGATTTAGAACTTACCGGTAGTCAAACAGTGCTGTATTTCTTCTAAGATAAATTAGCTACCTTAGAATACAAGGCTGAATTTTGTTTAATTACACTCTAAATAGGAATTAAAGTTGTAAAAGTTAGAATACGAACCTTTAAATAGATGCTGGATCTGTTTTGAAACAGGCTGGAAAAAAAGCTATCATCACCATAGTGAATGATCCAACTTTATGAGCTCAGGTCAGCTTACATCTATGAGCAAATACCAAATTTTAAAAGAAGCTTAATTTGTACCCAGCTCTGGAAGGTATTGATTACATCAAATGAGTTTTGAATCAAACAGGCAGCTTCTACATATGTTATAATGCAATTTTTGTAGAAAACTGAGAGGCTGAGGGTTTGTCTTGTTTCTTGTTTTTAGAGAGCTGCTAAACACAGCTTTCTGTCCAGCTGGAGACAATGCAGGAATCAAATGACCCTTGCTAATTCTGCCTACATCTTGCAGTCACACTCATTTTCTACTATCTTGTTACCATATTGGTTTTATGTTTGCTCCCTGCTGGGAACAACTAATAACTACTGAATGCATTTCATAGTTGGTACAATAACAGCCTTTTTGCTTTTTCTTTCAGTGTAGCTGGTTGGCTTTGAAGGCTTTATTGATGATGTTTGCAACAGCTTTGTTTGTGGGAACAGCTGTTGTTCCAGACTTAAATTTCATCTTTGTGTTCGTAGGGAATGTGATCTTTAACATTATCATTAGGCTCCTGCGAGCCATTTTTTTTCCTCCCAAGTAAATCCTCACTGATTTAAGTGACAGTTTGCTTTGGTCAGGAGCTCTTTTCCAGTTAGACCTCTATCCTCTGAATGAGGGACTCTTGACAGTAGTGTGACAGTTCCTGTTTGATGACCAGAGGCAGAAAGGAAGCCTATTTTACATGCATATATGAATATTTAAATACCAGTTTATTTAAACCAGGGGCCAGATTCATGTCAAGTCTCTTCCTCTGGCATTTGACCCAATACTCATTCAATATATGATTCCTTTCATACCTGCTTTGTAGACTAAGATGTCTGTGGAGACATAGAGAGTATTTTCTGCTAAGTCTGGGATGTTGAGTTTAAAACATGGCCTGCTAGGCAACCCTTCATAAAGAGGGATTTGTGCCATCAGTCCAGAACAGCTGTCACAATCTTGTTGTCTTTGAAAATGTATGCAAAGCGAATCACTATTTCCATGTTTAATTCAGTGCAGGATTAAAATGCACATGGATTATAAGTGATTGAGTATTCTCACTAGCAAGAGTACCCAGACTGAGAGTTGACTGAGTCTACCCTTTTGGTATTATAGCTGTTCTGAAAATTGCTTGCTTCAACTGTAATTTTTCTGGCCTCAAAAACATTTGTACAAATTGACTACTGCTGCTGCCTGCAGTACTTTATACCACATTATTATAAATACTTTATGAAAATAATCTCTTTACTAAACTACTTTAGTGTCTGGTTCTCTGAGCTGTAAATGAGGTCCCTCATACCATGGTGCTATGGATTAAAGATTTTACCGTTCTAAATTTAATCCTGTTTTCTTGGTTGAGTTCCACAAGGGGTGGAAAAAATAGAGAAGGGGGAGGTTTGCCTGGTGATCCAGTTACTGACGATGCAAATTATAAAATCATGTAGGTGTGGGGCTCACTTTGGAGCCAAATATTACATTTTTGCAAGCAATTTTAAAAACCTGTTTCAAGTTAGTGGTGCTTGTAGAGGGCATGCCAAATGACTATGTAATAATTCTTTAAGGCTGGGGGGGGAAGGCACGTTTTTGGATTTCCCATGACTGCTTCTTTTAATCTAACCAGTTACTTCATCCTCACTGGTGCTTCTAGTGTTTCTTACAAGCAGGAGTCCAGCCCTCCCCTATGCAGTTTTGGGTTTGGACTGCCACCGTTGATTGTTTATATTTGCAACTGCTGCTTCTTGTGACGTGTGAATTAACAGTATATTTTGCATCTTCTCAAAATATTTGCATGTATAATTTCCTCTGGTTTGCAATGTCTCTTCTTCTGGCCTTCCTACATTTTTACCAGACTAGGAGTAAAGGTGTAACAGCAGTGAGATTCTTTTTCTTCCCCCTTTTTTTGCATAGGTTTTCTTTTTTTTGTTTGAGGTTTTTTGTTTGTTTTGGGGGTTTTTTTATAGCTGGTTTTACACTGTTCTTAGTGGAGTCATCTGGTGATGCAAATAATGCTTACAGAAGTTTAGGTTTGGAGCATGCAGCTTCAGATTAGTATCTTGTTCTATGCCAGACTCTATAAGCTGTCAGATTTTTTTTCCTTAGTAAATTTTCTCACTGCTTCTGAACGAATTTTCTGATTTGGTTTTGGTTTGGTGGGTTTTTTGCTTTGATTCTGAAAGCACAGTAAATGTGCTAGTTTTCAAGTCGTTCCCTAGAAACTTACATTGCTAAATTCAAGATTCCTTCAATATTTCTAGCTGTAAATAGTTTCTTACTGCCTATTTATATTTTTTAGCTTAATAGAAAAGAAACTAATTATTGCGCATCCCAAAATCTATGATTTTTCTTGTTTCTTTTGGTATTTTCAATTTATTCATAGTTTTTGTACTCTAAAATGTTTGCTCAGTTGCTATTTAAGTTGCACATCCAATTTGTCTATTTGAAGAGTATATACAAGCATAAAAATAGAGTAGTTAGGTTGCTGCTTCTCTGCCATTTTAATGTGCATTTGAAATGGAGATTAGAGATGAAATTAATCCAGGAAAAAACTTCTTCACAAGCAGTACAAGAAAGCTGTAGTTTGGGATAGTGATTACAACTGTGATGCTTCTTCCAGGGAGATACTTTACATTGGCTTAAGTCTTTAGCAGTGTTTTTGCCAGGGAAGCTTGCACATCATCATGCTCTCTGCTGCTGCATCCCCACTTCTCCCTGGGGGCCAGTGCTTTGTTTTACTATTCTTTCAATAGCCACCCAGCAGCCTCCATGGATGAGGCTTCTAGCCCTGTAGAGTAAGGTGTCTCATTATAAGTAGGTCCTACTGTGTCACACTTTTTGAAAGAGAAGTAGCTAGTATTCCACTATCAAAAGAGAGTATGCCACTATTTTCTGAGCCATTTTCATACCTGGAGAGAGTTGGTACATATGATATTTGTGAGCGCAGTGAACAAAGTAATATGATATGTTTGGCATTCAGTTCTAAAAGGATATGAAAGCCCAGTTGAAATGGAGAGGGACTTCTAAAACCTAACCAGCTCTGCTATCAGTCTCTTGTTTATGCAGTTGTGTACAGAAAACTGCTTTAAGTTTAGGGTGTAGGGAAGCTATTTCATGTTGTGTGATTTTTGTTTCTGAAGAATGCTGCAAGTAATGTTTGGATATGATGAAACTCTGAATTCAGAGATCAGTTGGAAAACACAAATGACACTGGTATCAAAATTATTTGAAGGGCATATTCTTCCATTTCTCTTGGCAGGCTTATGTGTGGCCTCTCAGTGCTTACAGCTGTGTAGTCAAACTGTTAATGATCCTCTGAGGAGTAAAAGGTGATAAAAATTACATACTAATAGGTAACACTGAAAATAGTTTTAAGTCCCATACTTGTTTTTTCTCTTTTTTTACCATTAAGCATGAAGCATGTCTGGCAAAAATAGTTTGTGCCAAAATAGGCCAGAGAAGGACACTGATTAATCCTTCCAAATGAAATATTTTATTGCCAGCCTTGCTCCATCTTTGGCATTTAGATCATGTAATTATGTTATGTTTCTACAGCTTTTTTTTTTTCTCTTAGATCATTGTATTGATTACATACTTTTTAAAACACATTTCTCCACTGCATCAGCTATTGCATGGGAAGTAATTTGGGTAGCACTTCTATTTTTGTAATAGTTCTTTTATCAAGGCTTCTACTGTTTGACACAGCTGAAGTAGAAATGGTCACTTTGCTTCAAGGGCTCTTTCAGGTGAGGATAGGTAAGAGTAGTTCCATGGGGGCAGGGTTTTCTAGCTACTTCCATTTGAAATCTGAGCTAAGATAGAAAGTTTTGAGTGGTTTACGTGGGAATTAAGAGAGACCTAAGATTTGTTTAAAAATAATTACCAAATTTGGGGTTGTTTGGTCCTCTCAGAGAGTTACTTGTAAAATCAGATGTTTATGCAACTCAGGCATTTCTTGTTTCTCATTCTTCAACTTCTTTGATTTTAAAAGTTGCAGATGCTCAGTTTTGAATGTCTCCAGAGCCAGATGATGATGATGATGATTAAAACTTGGCATGCAGTACTTTTTAAAACACTAATCTTCACAAGATTTTCTTTAATTACATAAGTATTCTCCTGATTTCACAGAGAGGAAAACTGTAAGGGTCCAAGCCTGTTTCTGTTTTGGAGTTGCTGTCAACTCTTAAGGCTCTTAATAGCAGAAGATAAACCCTTAAGTGATTTGTCTGAAGACAAGTAAGATGGTGGGAGAGCTTGATTGGATCTTGGGTGTTTTTGATTCACAGGCACCTGGCTGATAGCTCAAGATGTCTTGCTTGACATTTCAGCATTTTTCCTTTTCGTGTTTATCTTCAAAGGTCATCAACTTGCATATAAATTTTAAAAAGAAGTGTACAGTAAGTCAAGTTCTGTTCCTGAGCCCTCCTGCTTATCATTCAAGTTTTTATTTTGACTATCTCTCTATTGCTGATAGACAGCTCCAAAAATGAAACAGAAGCAGCTGAGGAAATAAAATGAAATCACTCAGTACTGTTAGAGGCATAGTAAAGAAACTGAGAAACAACTTGAATATGATGATAAGAAAAAGTTGTAAATAGGCTGAAATACTCAAATGGTGAGACAACTGTGTTCTTGGGTGGTGGTTGTTTTGCCAGTGGTGCTAATACCCTCTTGCTTAGGACTCTGCAGTGGGTTTGTATGTGCTAGAGCAGGGAGAGGTGCATTCCCAGATTGAGGTGCTGACAGAGCTGGTGGACAGGCGCTTCAGGCTGTGGGAGCAAGAGCCATTGTGATGTGTGTGTGATGGGGAAGGGGGCCTCAAACCCCACCCTCTCCACTGACTCATGCAGCATCAACGTGGCTCTTTCACTGGGAGAATTATTGCTCCTAGTGGACATCATACTAGTCAGGACACATCAAGATACAGGATTTGGTCTCTTGAGAATAACCACAAAACCAGTTTCTTTTGCTGCTTTCCACCATCTCCCTATTATTAAAGATTCCTTGGTTACCTTTCTGTGGCTGATTAATATGTCAGGTGATTAATGACTTTCATCTGACACATCGAAGGGATTGAACCATGATGAAATATGTCCTTCCCCTCCTATTGTTGCATTATGCTGCTTTCCACAAAGGAAATATGAGGGGGATTGTCTCACTAGAAGCTCTGCTTGTATTTCTGCCTGTTTCCAATTACCTTAACTTTGGATCTGTGTCTGTGGTGCTGAGTTCGAGTGGCAAAAGTTGCTTAGGGAAGATGGTGAGAGAGCATCTAAAAAGTTCTGGAAATAACATGGGCAGCTTGATGAGAATATATTCTTAGTCTTGTTGATCAACAGTTGCCAGTTTAATGTGACTACAGTTGTATCAAGTGCTCCTTCAGCGCTTTTGCTCTGAAAACCACCAGTTCACTAAACTTTTAGGGGTTGCCTTGTTTAAACAGTTGAGAATTTGCATTAGATTTCAGCACAAAAAAATAGGCACTTGCCTTAATTTCTTTCAGCAATTGTGCCAACACTTAGAAGTGTGACTGCAATGTGTATGCCTAGATGTGCTAGCTTTAACCTACTGAATATCAGACCTGATTGCCTTAATTTGGCAGAATGCTGTGCAGAAAGATGCAGTGCTAGTGTCTGAGTGCTGCTTGATCTGTCTGAAAACTGATTCTCCTTTTTCTTATCCCCATTGCCCCCTACCTACTTGCTGTCTTGTAAGTGGATTAATTTTCAGCCCAGGCTGCTCCTTGGCTCAGCTCTCAGTACGAGCAGATGAACACTGTGCAGCTAGCACAAGCAGTTGGTGGAGATGAGAGCTCAGACCACCTCCCTTTTTGGCATTGAGACAGTCTGATGCAGGATTAAAGCAACTCTGGGACTATATCCCACCTAATGTGTGTAGTTAATTATAAAGACCTGTTTGCATGTGCAGAATCTGCAGAGGACTTTCCTGTTTGGTTTGAGTGCTCCTGTGCAAGTCTGTGCCATCACAGATTTACCTCTGCTGATGCTCAGGATAACTTCTTTCACATGCCAAACAGTGCTACAGCGGTTTTCTTCCTGCATTGGAAGGACATGTGTATGAGAACTATTAATTTGCCATGGTAAAGCATGGGGTTTTTGTTAAGGTGAGAATAATTATTAAGGTTTGGTACAAATGATGTAGCTGTGTAACATGGTTACCACGAGTAGCAAGTGGCAGGAACCTTAGAGCAAGTACTGTGCTGAGCAAACAGTTACCAGCCTGGTACAATTATCAGCAATTTTTTATTGCAGTGAGAGTTATTGAAAATTTAGATGGAGTTGGCATTGTGTTCTTTTGACCTAATTCTCAAACTTCTGTATTAATAAAATGATCTGGGATATTTTAATGCAGTACACTGCAGAATGGCACTCTTAGGAAAGATTGATCCAGCACTGATGTTTGAACAGGAAATGGAGCGTAGCAAATTCTGAGATAATGTTGTGATCTTCAAGTGTGAAGGGTTGAATGTGTAGCTCTTGGGTGGAAAGCCACAGCTGTAGTTTGAGAGTAGCCCTACTGAAAAGTGACCCTATGAAAAACTATGATGCCCCTTACTGTTTATTGTTGCATGAGTGTATGAGGTGATGTCTTCTTGTCTTTAAGTAGTACTGCTAGTTTGCGTATCCCTAGATGCCCAGTTTGCATTAACACAAGCTGACTTTTTTCTAATTGTCAGGAAAAAGTCATCAAGCCCTTGTGGAATGTTCCAGACTTTCACCACCAAATTCAATTTATTACATTCATTGAGTTCCTAGAATGGCCAGTGTTGGAAGGGACCTTAAAGATCATCTAAGTCCATAGGCAGGGATGCCACCCAGTAGACCAGGTTGCCCTGGGCCACATCCAGTCTGGCCTTCAACACTGCCAGGATTCTTTCTTCTGAACAGCTTACTTCCATGACAATCCCAAGTCAGATGATACATATACAGATCCCGAGTTTCCCGTAACTTTGTCCTTGGGATGACACCAGTGGCATTTTTTTCAAGATCTTTGAAAACACAGGAGAGAAATAGTTCCTTTTTTGTGTGTGTGAATTGTCATTTGGAAAGCACCATGCCTTAATATAAGCTTCACTTATCTAGAAATACTAGAGCAATCAAAAATACCTCATTTTGTTTTGAACATTATGAAATAAAAGTTGTGGTTTTTAAGAGGGCAGGTGCTGTTCAGGCACACAGCAAAAGTCAGTCTTCACTGCAGAGTCAGCTTCTTGCTTTTAAACCAAGTACCATCTAGATGCATCAGTCTGACCGACTGTCATTGTGCTTACAGCCCTCCTTAGGGGTTGGAGTTATCCAAGTGTTGCATATGCTTGCAGGAGTAGTCTATCCCCTTGCAGTCAGGTCAGAGGCATTGGAAAGAAGTGTAGAACATTTTGTCTTACTGTATCTGTGGGTATGATTCCAGAAGTCCTAATACCTTGCATTCAAAAATGGAGCTCCAGGGTAGAAAGCAGACATCAGCCTTCTGGTACAGTTGTGCTGGCTGGTCTGTAAAACCTGTAATTTGGGGGAAATGTACCTAAAGAAACTGGTTGAAGTTCAGTGGACAGAAAAGAAGAGGAAACAGACAGCAGACAAGAAGAATGTGGTCTGCTGAAAGGTTTTGTTGCCAAAGATTCTTGTATATGCTAGCAAGAAATAACTCAATTTGGAAATTATTGTACATGCAGAATTGTTGTCGTGTTACTATTACAAACAGCAGCTCCTTACTGGGGCCTACAGATCCCTCACACGTTCATGGATCAGCCGAGTGAAAACATGGTATTTCCCACAGGAAATCTGTCCCAGCATGCAGACTGGTAAAGTACTATTGAGGATGCAGCTGCATATGTAGGGCTTTGTACAGAGAAGCCTCCCTCTGTGCTGGAACAGTTGAAGCTGTGATTTTTATTTTTAATTTTTTTTTTTATTAAAGGCACATCCTTAATCCTTAGGCATCAACTAACTATTTTTTTTCTGAAATGTTGGAATTCTACTTAGAGCTGTCTTGAAGATCTGCTGTTGTCTTTGAACACCTAAATGTTTGCTGGATTTTTCTGATGGTTTGGCTTCTTTAACTTCTTAAACAACTCATGGCTTCTTTTGCCAAGTTATTTTCCATTCAACTTAAAGTCTCTCTGTGCATGCAGAACACAGAGAAAACATGATGGCTGTGCTTCATTTTCTTTCACATCTCAGTGTTTCACCATGCACAAATGTAGTGGAATCTTTGTTATGGGATCTGAAAACTATTGTTTCAGTTATGTGCTACCAAATTGCATCATAAATGCAAAGCTGGCTTGTTCAGAGTGCAAAGCAGAAATGGTGCTGTATTGTTGTCTGGTTAGGGTTTGTGTCTGTGTAGTGGTTGTTTTGGATTTTTTTCCCCTTCTAATTACTTAAAGCAAATTGGATCAAGAATAAAGGCTGCAGAACTGTAATCTCTAATAGTTTGAGATGTATTCAATGTCATCCTAGGAGACAAGTATTTGTACTGCATTTGTAGAAAAGGCAGCAAACCAACCTGCTGCAGGAAGAGGATGGTGGAATGTTGCCTGTTCGTGTTTTTATTATCATTATCATCATCATTCACCTTTTTTAAATTTTAGAGCTGTCATTTTTACAAGGAAAAGTTTGAGCTTTTTGACCAGTTTGCTTTTACTCGTGAGGACAGATGAAGATATTTTATTCAGGCATCAAATTAATTCCTTTTATACAGAAGACAATCAATCAAAGTATGGTCATGTTTCTTTTCATTTTACTTCTTCACTATCTGAGCAGGCACTATCTGAGCAGGCACTGTAGATGCTGCTGACTTGTCTGATTTGTCAGTGTCTTGTAGATAATCAGTAACTAGGCTTTCCTCTAACCTGAGGGATTTTGGCAGTTTCAGCTAGATAACGAGCCTGTGAGATTGGCCTGCACTTGGTGTTGCAGAACTTGACATTTATTTTGATTCTGGCTTCACTAATATGGAACTCTGTCACTGCTCTCAGCGTCCGAGAATTTTCCTGTTTCCACATGGTAATTTCCTGTCTTGGGTAGGGTAGTCTATTTTATGAGGAGTTCTTTAGGTTTATCATTTCTAGTAGCTGAGAGAATTTGTTAAATAAAAAAACAAACAAACAAACCCCACAATAAAAGAGTTGGTAGGAAAAGGGGATGCACAATGAATGCTTACCTTGCTGGTTATGGCACAGCACATCTGAATACCTGATGGAATCCTTCTTCTGTGGAGGTACAGCTTGCATATGTGGGTGAATCTGTACTGGCCACTTCGTTATCATTCCTTTTCTAGTTAACATATTGTACTCACCTATTTATCTTCTGTAGCATAGGTGTATGAGGTATCTCTGAGCCTGGCTTTACTGGGGTTCAGTAGTTAGAATGGAGTAACTGTGATACAGCAGAGAATTTAGCATCACATGAATGCCATGTTGTTGTGTTGGCACCACGTATAAATGATTTCCTCCTTTTTGTTTTGCTGTTAGTGATCAACTTCAGCTGTTGGGCTGTGAGTGCTGGAGCAGGCTGCACATCAGGATGCTCTGAGGCCTCACGGCATCCTCAGCTTTGCGTGCACGATTATCTGGACACGCCAGAGATGGAAATTGAACATCTAATTACTTTATAAGATTTGTGAACAGAGATTTAGAGCTTGCTTAGCCTCTGCTGGAGAAGTACTTTCTGTGTGATTTCAAGTCTGCTTTTCCTCTCCTCCTCAGGTCCTTTCACAGATGTTGTCACTACAAACCTGAAACTTGCCAATCCTACAGACAGAAACGTGTGCTTCAAAGTTAAGACCACAGCACCGCGTAGATACTGTGTAAGGCCTAACAGTGGAATTATCGATGCAGGAACATCAATTAATGTTTCTGGTAAGCCATTCAAGCAGTTTTTTGGTGACTTGAAAACATTTTCTTCTAATCAGTTTTTTCTTGGAGTGCTTTGCAATCTGAAAGTATTTTGTTGAATGTTTGTAAAACCAAGAGGTTGTGATTTCATGGAGAAGCAGCTATTTCGTACATCCTTACTTTCCCTGTTCCTGGTCTAAGAGTAGTAGGTTTTGTCTTACATCTTGTTTTGGAGGGGAAGAAAGGGAGAAATACATGAATGATTTTTAGAGTTCATTAACAGCCTTAGCCAGCCTATCTAGACCACTACTACTGCAGCCCTGCCCTCCTTGTGGGATTATTTTTGTGTGGTGAGCTTTTTGCCAGCTTAACTCCGTGAACTTGCTCACCACAGGGTCAAACAAATGCTTGGACAGGCAGGGCAAGGGAGGAGGAAAACTGAGCAGGCTGCAGCAACGCAGGATCAGGATGGTATTGGCTGTTGCCAAATTGCCTAATACAACCAGTAATGAAAACATTTGCTTTCAAACCATGCTTGTGTTTTGTTTCTTGAAGAAGCAATATGCTCTGGTGTTAGAAATGTCAAGTGACTAAGTCTTTTCTGTTTCATAGGAAATGTTAATGGTTTTCTCCGAGTCAGTAGCTCTTGACTTGTCCAAATTTGGTCATGGAAGAGCAAAGGAGTGGCTTACTTGGAAAGCATTAAGAGTTGATTATTTCTAGTAAAAAATCTGTGTATTTTAACTTGCTGGTAATACATGCTTAAAAGCAGTGTATTTTCTCAATGACTTCTCCAGTCCATGTTTTTAATAAAGAATTCTATCAAAGCATGTAGTAGTGGCATACTGCATGAATAAATCTTTCTATAAACATGTGGATTTGCTTTACTATTTTTAATAAATTTTAATATTGGCATGATAAGAAAAATCATTTATTGATAGGTTACATGGTTTGTCATTAGTCTCTTCCAAACTTTCCTAGCCTGGAATAAAAAATTCTGGGAGCTAAAACTACTGGTTTTTACTTGGAGAAAGAAAAAAAAAGTAAAAGTCAAGACTGTTTTTTTACATAGTAAAATGTAAAATATTTAAACACCTCACCTTTGGAGAGTTTGCTTTAACAAAACAAAAATTGATCCCAAAAATAATTTGCAGTGTAACACTGAGAGACTGTAATCCTGTAAGTCTGCTTGTGCATGCCTACATCTGCACACTCATTGATTTGTTGTCTTTGAAATTTCTATTGTGTCAAACTGTGTGTGCATATGACTGCAGAATTTGCCTCACTTGCAGTTAATCTCTAGGGAATGTCACGTCAAGGAGATAACCAGTGCACTGTGGTAGCTACAGGTAGAGCAGGCAAAGCACTTCTTCAGGAGAAGACTAGCACGTATCCAGTAAGCTTTGAAATGACTAATATGTAAATGAAAAAGCTCTCTAGAGGGAAATTGAGATTTTTGAAACTTGGGACAATTCCCAAGTAAAGCTGTCTGTCATCTATACTAGCTGCAGGCAAGCATACTGAATGCATAGAAATCAATGAAGTGATAATGAAAATTAGCATGGTTTCTAGCTACAAATTATCTTCACGCTATAAAGATGTGGATTCTTTTCATCTTTCAGATGAACTCTCAAAATTAAAAGCCTTTGCAGACACATACCATCCTTTTTTAAATGTCATCTTGATCTGAATATTGAGTGTTTCCTTAAACTTCTGCTTACAATGACCCTTCACTCTACCTTGAGTAGAATAGGGCAGGCGAGTGTTGTATGAACCATCATATGTTATCCTGCTGGCAGGCCTACATCTTACTTGCTTTTCCAGCCCGACTTCCCAGAGGCATACCAGATGGAATATGGATCTAGTCCAAGACTTGACTTAGTATCCCATTTTGATAGATTGCCATGCTAACTCTAACCTATACTTTGCTTTTGCTTACATACCTTTGAAAAATTTCTCTTTTCTGATAACTTTTATTTCTAGTGATTTATGATTCAGTTAGTTTTGCAAATGGCTGTGGTTTATTTAATCACAAGCTCACATTCGTGTTCTACCTGTTTGCATCCTACTAATAACTTTGTAATAATAAATAACAGTCCTAAATTGCCAATCCTTACATTAACATAATATTTCAAAATGCAGACATTTCATTGTCCATTAGGTAATATACTGAGGTAAATTTATAGGTAGATGTGTTATAGAATTCTGTGGTTGTAAATGTTAAATCTTTATTTCCGAAAGCATTCTAAACTGAAGCTGTCTTTATCCTGTGCTGTGTTTGAAATTCTCAATAGAGCTGTGTATATTGCACTCCTGGTAGCTCCTTTAAACCATGCATGGCACCTAATTTTGGACTTGGAGGTGGCATTTTCTTTTGTTCTAATTAGCAGAAGGGATCTTTTGGACAGGGAGGATCAAAGAACAGACTTTCATTAACTTACAGAACAGAACTGGTTTTGACTTCACAGAAAGGGGGGAGGCGTGTTTAACCTTTGCTTTGGAATAGTGTTCCTTAAGAACAGAGGGCTGATTTTGGAGTGAATGACGTGTAAAACAGATAGAATTTGCTTCTTTGGCTTTGAATCAGTTATTTTTTAAATCATGTAATTCAAGTCTTGCATTGGGCATAAAAATAGGACTTGAATTCCTTCAAACCTGGTGAAAATACTACTGATGACAAACGAGTAGAATATATTTAATTCATTAATAACTTCGGGACACTTAAACTAGTGGGGCTGTATTTACTATATGGAGTCTGTCCTCTTGAGAATTGCTGACTGGCTTGAACACAGCTGCTTGGTAGCACTGCATTGGTACTGCACCTTGCCTCTCCAAAAAATCTGTGCCTGAAGCTCTAGGACAATATATTAGTCTCTCTGAATATTACTGACTGAAGCTGAGTTTGGGAGAGCCTTATCTTCCTTGCAATGTAGTAACCATATGCCTCCGTTGCACTCCTGTGAAACTGTATCTGAGCTATTTTGATGTAAGTACATGAGCAGATAACTCTCCTCTAAGATACAGGCAGCAGTCAGAACACTATTCCACTTTATTTCATACTAACATGATGACTCATTTAAATCTTGTAAGAGAGTAGAAGAGTAATGCTTGCTTTATTCTAGTGGAGTCTCAAATACTGGCTTCTTGTGCCATACCGCAGCTTTTCCTTAATACCAGCAGCTAAGGCCCTGTCAGCATGTGCTGCTTGCTGTGGTGTCAGGTTTGTAGCCTGTGTTTTCACCTGTTATATAATGGCATGTAATTTTAACAGCTAAGTTTATGTAACTGTCAGGAAGTGTATGTGTGTGCTGTCATCTAATTTCATTGCATTTGGTCTGAAATACTGTGAAAAGAGTGGGATTAGCCCATGTTCCCTTTTTGTTAAAATGTCTTTATTTCGACAGAGATTCTGTGGCTTCTGGGAGGTTGAAATCTAAATAAAAGGCATGAATGGACTGCAAAGGAAAAGTGCAAAAATAGTAGATGCTGCTGAGTCTGCAGATAGGTGTGTAACGGGGGAGAGACAGAGTACAGATGGTACCATCTGTGCAGTGTCCCACCGAAGAGAGCAGTTTGAACATGCTTCTTAAAAATGGGCAGAAGCTGACGTTATCCTTAGGTTGCTGTCGAATGTCCTTGGGGGTGTGTGTGAATATTTAGCCTTTTGTAAACTTGCCTGACTGTGAAAAGGCAGTTTGCATTGTCTTCAGGAGGGTGCTTCTGCAGCTGCTGTTCTCTTTGGTCCCAGCAGGTGTGCCCATTTTGATAAGACCTTAATCATATCCCACCCATTGATGCAGCCCCTGATTCTCCTGAGACGGTGCTGCTGCTGCACACTGGCCCTCCAAGGACTACATAGAGTCTGCCAAGTTTTGGGTTGGTTTTGTCCTCTTGCTTTAGAAGAATCTAGCTTATTCTTCACAGATTCAACATTTTTTAGTATTAACTGAAATAGTTACAGAAAGAACTATGTAAACATGGGACAAACAAAGTGATGCAGTGGGTTCTGCTTGTTCTGTAGGTGCAAGTGTCCTTTTGCTCACCTCTACCAGAGCTGATGAAGTTGCACAGTGATCTTGAGGCTTTACGCCTCTAGCTGGTTGGGGTATTTGATGCAAGGGTGTCGTAAGTGTGGTCATTTGATCTGTCCAGACCATAAAGGATTTCAGGCAGGGGCACTTGGGAACACTATCAGTAAAGGCAGAAAATATGAATAGATTCACAGACTCTTGAATAGGCTGCTTAAGAGTAAACAGTGATGTGGTGGATGGAAATGTAATAGCAGGAAGCTACTAGTGATGTTTCTTGAGAATGATTCTTGGTACTAATCTCATTTACTGCTTTTATAAGCAATTCTGGCACAAAGAGTACACTAAAAACCCTGATGATGATGTAAAGTTGGGAGGCTGAAGATACACAGCAGAACTGGGTGTCCTTGAAGGCTATAGTAAGAGAAACAAGAGGATGAGTTTAATCAGAAAAATCGTGTACTTGGAGAATTAGTGGAATGCAAGCTTGTTAAACAAAGGGAGCTGGATAGGTTCATCAAGATGTTGACATAACATGGGTATGAATAAGACAAATGTAGTATGAGTGGACAGGCTGGAAAATGGAAGAGGGCATAAACGCTATTGTCCAAGGCATTAGTAAAATTTCCTGGATATATAATTCGCGCAGCTCACATAGAGGAGTTCAGGCCAGAACAGGTGCAGAGAATGAATGGGGAGCCTGGCCCAGAGAGGACCCACTGAGTCTGGCTTGTTTAGTTTACCAGAAGGCCAAGAGTTACTGTGATTGATGTCTTGGAGTGCAGCAGAAGTAAATTACTCTTCCCCTTCTTTGATATTTAAGCATAAGGGCAGCATTGGTCCAGGACCAAGTAAACAGGCCATTAATAAATTTAGATGGAAACCAGAGGAAGGTTGTTGACTAAGCAAGGCGACTTTTCTGTTCCTTCTGCTCTTGGAAGGGAATGCTGCATCCTAACAGGTGTAATGGGTAGAGTTTTGCCTTCTTCCATGTTCCTTGCTTCAAATTTCATGTTCCTTGAGAAAGCAGATTTACTTTAGGAAAGTCAGAAGAGTTTAATGCTTCTGACATTGTTAGTAAATTGGTCAGTAAACTGTTCCAGGAAAAGGAGAGATCATATTAGATGTTCATGACCTCTCCTTTGCTATGTACAAAGGACCTTGTGTAAAATGCAGGGGTTATAGCAGAAATGTGTAAGAAATGCCACAACAAAAACTGGTATCCATTTCTTGGGAAGGTCTTCAGAGCAGGATGTACTTAAGGTCAGTCCATTATGTTTGAATTTTGAGAGAGACAAGTGGGCTAACAAATATAACTTGTGTTGAAACAAATACAACGCTGACTTCACAGGTTTTGTTTGTGGCATACTTCTGGTACTTTAGCTGTAGAGTGATCACTTTAGAAACTGTTGAAATACATATTTCTGCCTATTGGATGCTGGTGCTAGTAAACTTGGAGATCATTGTAGTAATTTTGTTTACTAGAGCTCTGGATTCTGATGAAAGCTTGTCAGAAGCTTATGGCTAGGTCAGATGGCTGACTTGATATGGCATTTTGTAGGAACATACACTTTCCACATAGTTCTTGCACAGTTTCCAGTCAAAACACAGGAGCCACATTCACAGTAGTGAATTCTCCAGCAATTAGGGCAGTTACATGGAACAGATCTTTCACAGAAACCCCCAATAGCATGTGAATAAATGTTGAAATGGTTTGGTTTCCTCTTGAACAAAATACATATTTTTGAGCTTCCCATCTGGCTTGCAAGACGTTTGCTGAATAATTTGTGTCAATGTGGCTTTCATGTATTGGTCTAAAAATACAAGTGCTAACAACGTTTGTACTGTCAAGCCCTCTCTAGCTGCTTGCTCTTATGATTCAATGAATGGAATTCAGAGCAGCGATCGTTTGGCGTTGGAGAATGGCTTGGCTGCAGCACAATCACTTGGGAAATAATGATTTTCAAATGAGCTTAGAGTTGCAGTCAGCACTGCAAGCTGATAAAACTGCAGATCTGGAGAAGTTCCATAAAGAATGGATAGTTTTGACTACCCAGTTGGATCTTACACATTATGTAGATTCGAAAGAAGTGTCTACTACTGGGGATTAAAAAATACGCTGCTGCTTTTGAGTGCTATGCAGTGTTGAAGTACATCTGCTTTCACAGTGCTTTTGAGTGCTATGCAGTGTAGAAATACATGTGCTTTCACAGTGCAGTCACTTCTGTTTGAAAAAACGGTTTTCAAAGTAGCCTGTTCATTTACAAGCATTTATTTTTGGACTACTATGATTACTGCAAGGTGAGTTAAAAATCTGTAATAATTTTTAAAGCACCTCAGCTGAGAGAATATGCTGTCTTCCTTCTCTTCCAGCTTCAAAAGGCATGCAGTTGTTGATAGCCTCAGATTGTATGCATAATAAAGATGGCACAGCCATGATATACTCTGCTCATTGGAGGAGGCAGATTGGTTTGACTTTCCTCCATTTGCAATAAATTGCATCTTTGGATATCGCTTCTATATGACAAACCCCTGCAATTAGTGCATATGAGTTTGGGCATATAATGTTAATAGCACTAGTACTTGAAATTAATCCTAATTCTTGAACTGCTTTTCTTACTTATTGAGTTGAGTGACTGCAGTAGTCTCATGGGTCATAAAATATGAATTTTTAAACCTTACACCACTTTTTGTGTTAGCAGCACGTGCACTATATACAAGCCTCACTTTAAATTTGAGGGGGTGGAAGCTCTTTGCAATATCTAATAACATGTTTGTGTAAACTTCTTGGCTTGTTTTCATGTGTGTTCTGTCTCATGTTGAAGACAAACCTGTGTATATTAATGTCACTAGCTGAATATCCAGGTATCATTTGCAAAACGTAGAGTTTTGAAGTGACCACTGTGATTAAAGAATATTCCATGTAAATGGAATACATCTCCTTCTTCAAAGTTATTTTAACCATGTTGGTTTTTCACTCAACAAGAGAAGACATGGAAATCCCTGATACTAAATAAACAACAAATTAGAAACAATAATAAAAAAAACCCCACACACACTTCCCATACTTGCTGTTCCTTGTGCTCTTCCCCCTGAACAGTTATTTTCTTCAATAAGTAAATTGTTGAATTGTTATTTTTGAATGTAGAGAGAGACATTTCTTGTATGCCTTTCAGAGGCAAGGTTTATATAGCATTTAACCATAACTTCCACTTATAAATTGATATCAAACTTTCAGTAACCTATTTTTGGGAAAGAAATGCTTGTACTTGATAAAAGAAATACCATGAGACTCTTAAACTTTGTAGAGAAAACTTCCATCCTGAGACTGAGTTTAGAGTATTTGATTTAGCCCCTGTAGCTTTTCTCAGGAACCATCACCATTACTGTGTGTACAACTAGTCAAAATTCCAGCTTGTTACTTCTACCTTAAGGATGGAGGAACAAAAACCAGATGCTTTCTTTGAGAATTTCCCCTCTGTCCCAGAAGATACATAAATTATCCTGTTTACAATAAATTACTGTTTCATCTTCCCATAGTTGTGTACAGGATTTTGTGCAATGATCAGCATTGCTAAAGTTCTCAAGACAAAAATCTAGCCAGATTGAAGAAGTCCATCTCTCTTATTTTCTTTTACACTTTTGTTTTAAAGCAAGGTTCCTGATCTCAGCTGCTGCTTTGGTCTTAACAGACATGCAACTTGAAACTATTTTAATGTTTGTATTTCTCAAATCTGGTAACTGTATCATCAGTGCATAACTATGCATCAAAGCAATGTTAACATGATATGTTTTGGGATTTTTCTTGCAGTGATGCTACAGCCTTTTGATTATGACCCTAATGAGAAAAGTAAACACAAGTTTATGGTTCAGTCTATGTTTGCTCCAGCTGATACTTCAGATATGGAAGCAGTAGTAAGTATTGAAATTAATTCTTTTTTTTTTTTCCTGATTGTATGATTTTGTAAGACCTTTTATTGCATTGCCTAAGGGCTGTTGTCAAACCACACTGGAATGATTTTTCAAGGCTTTGCCAGATTTCCATCTCTGAGTGTGGCAAGGTGTTTTCTGTTTGTTTAACTCAAGACTCAGGAGTATTGCCTTGAAGTTTGGTGTCCATGTTTTCTTCTTTGTGATGCTGCTGTCAGTAGTGGGATGCTAAGCCAGAAAACAAATGTTAAGGAGCTGTAATACTTTTAGAAGGGCCAACTTGAACTATATATTCTAAGAATATATAGAATATACTCTGAACTGTGTGACATCTTTTATATTTTATGCCTCTGCTCTCAGTTTTGAGTCTTCCCTTGAGCAGCTCATTTTCCTAGCAAGAACCAGGAGGATGATTTACAAGTATTGTATTTTTCTTTATCCTTACCTTTGTCTGTTGTGGCTTAGGTAGATGAAAGGCCCTCAGAGATTTTGTCCTGTGTATTACAAATGAGAATAACAGAAGCATGTAGGTGCTGAAGCAAAGAAGGACAAAAGATGTAGAAATAAAATGTCAGGCTACACAAAGACAACTTGGAAAGGTACAAACCAGTATGTCAGCTGGTGGCTTTCCTATAATGGCAAGGTTTGTTACTGCAAGAAGTCACAAGGAAGCTTTCTCTAGTCTAGCTGTATTAGCTTGAGAGAATATGCAGTAGCTATTCAGGAGACAAAAAAGACCTTTCTAGTATGAGGCTTGTGTGTTTGTGTATGCATCTATGCATATTACTTAAGAAACAAAAAAGCCAACCCCAAAAAAACTCATAGTACATATCATGGCCGTTTTCCAGTAGTCTTTACAATATGCATCATCTTCTGAATACCTTTTTAAAGCTGTGGCACTCTGCAGAGTTAATTTCCCTTCTGAAACAGATTTATGGAACTATATTTGTTTTAATGGCCTCAAAATAAGATCCAGTGGGAGAAAAAGAAATAAAATGTCTGCATCACTAGAAAGATTAAACCAGCCTGCCTTTCTTTAATATTTTTTTGAGTTGCTTTATACCATGAAAAATGTTATTCCGCTAGCAAAGAATGTTTTTAGGACCTAGGTGGCCCTTTCAGTTTTCCAGAGCTCTCCAGACCAATAGTGTCTTTTCCTATAACACTTGATCAGTTCTCAGTTTTGTTACCACTCTCCAAATCTCTTCCTATTCTAGATAAACAGGTGAGACAAATTACTGAAGTACTATAAAGCTTTCAACACCTCACAGGCAGCCAACAAGCTCAAAATAGAATTCTGACTTCAGCCACAGAAAAGCTAAAGTACAATTCAGCTATTCAGGATGAGTCAAATACTTCTTCGGGTTGCACAGGGGTCAGCCATAATTTGACACCTACTTGAGATATGCTGAGCAATACCATGCTACCAGAAGTATGGTCAAAGTGAAGAGAAGCATGTGAGAATGCTAGGACATAGGTGCACATACTTCTTGCTATTTATCACAGTCAGTCTTTTCAGTTCAGGGTTCCAGCTGGTATCAAGCAAAGATTTATAACTGTTAATCCCTATTAAAAATATTGGAAGGAAGCTTTTTTTATGGTAGATGACATATACTTGATGGGGAGAGAAGGTTGAGAGGAGAAAGCTACCCATTTCTACATGTAGCACATCTGTTACTGTTTAGACATCGATGATGAAAAATAAGGAGGTGGAAAACAAGGCAAGGGGAAGAACAGTCCTGTAGTTCACACCACTCAGGAAGAAAAACTCATATGAAATTGAAAAGCTTGAATAGGAACTCTGAACAAAGGCTTCAGAACTAACATTGTTACTCTTTTATTTTAACTCTCTCTGGTAGGGACCATAGCTCCCCCTATCTATGTTAATTACTCATACACAATTCCCAGTTCTCTCATAATTTACCTGTGTAAATTTCAGACTACTTAGAATCATTTCTTTCATAGTATCTGGTCTTCCTTTACAATACCACTCAGTTACCTATTTGTTCTCATTTTTCAACATATATGTGGTTACTGGTAACATAAACACCTGTGGGTTTTTTCCTGAGTAAGGTGATGTGATTTGTTTACATAAAACACTGCAGTTTCCATCTGCTTTGTTATACTGATGTGTTTAATATTAAATTATTCCAGTGGAAAGAAGCAAAACCAGAAGAACTCATGGATTCGAAGCTTAGATGTGTTTTTGAGCTACCAGTGGAAAATGATAAGCCTGTGAGTATTTTTTAGATGCATATTGAGTGGTTGAAGTCCATACCACAGTAAATATGTGAAGTGACATGTTTATACAGACAACTGTAAAAACAAAAGACAGAACCCTCTGTTTCCCTACCTGGATGGCATCACCCTTTGAACACACAATCTAAACCATTTAAATCTTAGTAATGCTTAATGCAATTAGCAGCTAATTTGAGCAATGTAGATGTAATGTAAGCACAAAGAAACCTTTGATTTGTTCTGTCTCTTAAAGATCACAGGATATTTTAAAAAAATTGGAAGTTCCTGACTGATGGTCATAAAGCTCAGAGTTTATACTGAAGCAGTTATAACCATCAGCACTCTCCCCTTTTTTTCCTTGATACAGTACTGATTTGAGGAAGTAAATTGGTAGAAAGCTAGTAAGGAAGATAGAAATGCAGCAGACTGGGAGCAAGTAAGTTCCCTTCATATTGCAGGACATGGTCTAAGGATGTTTCCTTTTCTGTACATGCAGGGACTGAAAAATCGAGGTCATTTTGTCTGCACTTATGTGGGTGATCTGGTGTTTTCTGTGAGATAGAAAGGGGTGGAAGTAAAGAAAGAAAAGAAAAATACTGGTTTCTATTGATACAAGCATATTTCAGGTGTGCACAGGCAATTTTACCTGATTCTCCTCCTAAATATCAAGTGTGTGATGTTAATAACTAACAAAAAAATCACTCTGTCCTTTTTTAACAGCATGACATAGAGATAAATAAAATTGTATCCACAACTGCAACAAAGACAGATTCCTCTGTAATGTCTAAATCAATAAGTTCTTCTTTGGATGACACTGAAGTTAAGAAAGTAATGGAAGACTATAAGAGGCTTCAAGTAGAAGTTCAGAGGTTACGGGAGGAGAATAAACAGTTTAAGGTAAAGATCCTTCTTTTTTTGCCAGATTTACCCCTTTCCCGAAAGAAAAGCTTCTGACTTAAAGGTTTGATTACCTGACCTTGGCACAAGACTTTAATGTTGTCTATAAATTAAAAGAGAATTTAGGTTTCTCTCTATAAACTGAGCAAGTGTTGAAATCAGTGTTTCCTTTGGAAGGAGTGTACAAGTCACCCAGTCAGAACTGATTGGATAGCAACCCAGACTAATGAATTCCCTCTCTTTCTTCTTTTCTCACCTAACTTTCTCAGTCTGAATTAAGCATTCAGTGTTGGATTTGGTCCAGTTCTCAAGCTAATGGGAGCTTGAGGGTGATGTTGTGCAAATATTGTGTGTTCTGTAATTGCACTATGCAATTAACTGTGCACCTGTGTATGTAGTTGAAATGACCGAAGTAAGACAGGTTAATAAGAAATAAGCTTCATATCCAGCACATGGCTGCGAAGTTAAGTTATTGAGATCTCTTTTTACAGTAGTTTAACTTGTTGAAAATGTCTACTTTCATAGATAACGGCACCAAAATTTGGAATTTGGGAGTATTGGAGCCCAGTGAAAGGAACTCTGTTCTGTCAGCTCTGATGCTGTTTGGTTGGCTGATGAATGAAGAAATTCTTTAAGTGTTTTTAGACCAGTTTGGTTTTGCACATAGAAATCATATATGCATCTAACTGAGACACAACCTTAACTTCTCCTTGTGTTCTTATTTTGCCAGCATCTCACAATGCTATAAGTACTGTATGATTGGTTTTTTTTTCAATAAACACTCAGGAGAGATCTAGAATTGAGCTGATGTCTTACAGTAACATCTTAAAACGGTGAGCTGTTTGTTGTTCCCTTTGTGGAGTGTTAGAAACATCTGTGAAACATCAGAAAACAATGTGAAATTACTGCCAGCCCCCAGGTGCTGACAGTGTCAGGCCAGAGTCACTGTCAAGAAGAAGCTCAAATATTCAAAATGAAAATGTGCTGTTTTGATCAGTAAAATTACTATACAGGTAAACAACTGTTTATTGGTTACGAAAGGCAGTTGTTCCCATGCAGACTTACAGCAGTAGTGAGGTACCCAGGAGCTGTGACTTTTAATAAAGAAATGATTCTATAAAAGAGAATGTTCTCCAGAACATTAGGGGCCCCTTTAAATTGGAAAGTGAGAAACACTGACCTACAGTGAGCCTCTGGAATTTAATTTATCTAACAATTTTTAAGGCTGCAGTAATTTCATTAAAATTTTATTTCCTGAGTATTTTTAATATATATAGACTGGAGGCTTTTGCTTCAGTATCTTGTGCTTTTGCACTATAATACCGTATCACATGAAGTCTAAAACAATTGTTTCATCTGTATACAAGCTAGGTCACAAGAGGCTGTTTTTATCATCATCTAAAAGTGCTCTGTCTGTGGGATGGAGTGTGCTAACACAGCTGTGCTGCATAACAGTTGAGGTCAAGATGCAGGGACCATTGTCTGCACTTGAAATGATAGTACCTGGTGTTATGATGTTCTTTTATCTGTTATTTTGTGCATCTTTAAATCAAGAAAGCTGTCAGACTCATACCAAGAAATTATTGCTGTTAGTATCATGACAATGTCAGCATTAATATGATGGAAGAAGGTTTCCTTTCAAATGCTGGTAAAATTTGTTTGTGACATCTAACTAGGGGTATGATGAGTAGAATTGTCTTTAAGTTGCATATTTTTCACAACCCATCCTAGTAATATTGAAAATTATTTTCCCCAACAGTGCTGTAGCTCCTTGCAGATCAAGAAAAGCATCTTCATGGCATTCCCTCCATCATTGTTTTTGAAGTTTTGGAACTGTCTCCAGACTTTTCTGACAAGTGTTCTTGCAGGATTCCTCCTGGCTTCCCCTGTTACTTTAGTCAGCAGGAGAATTCTGAGAGCATGTGTATTTTATTCTGCTAGTCAAGTAGATAACAGAATTCCTCTCCTACCTCACTATCATTTCCTTCTCAGGATTATCTAGGAAGTAGAGCTTTAAATTAGCTGTAAATTAGCTTTTGCCTATTTTATCATGCCTACCTAAAGTAAATATAAGGGTGACTATTTAAAGCTTTGTTTCAGTAGGAATAATCAGTGTATCTTCCTTTAGGAAGAAGATGGACTGCGGATGAGGAAGGCACCCCAGACAAACAACCCAATAGCTGCTTCTGCAACTGCTGTCAAGGATGAAGGGTTCAACTCCAGACTACTTGCTTTGGTGGTTTTGTTCTTTGTCATTGGTGTAATTATAGGAAAAATAGCCTTGTAGAGGCAGCATGCTGGAAATTGTAAATTGGTTTGATGGTTCTGCCATATCATTGGATTAAATTTATTCATAACAATGTTTAAAAAAATTAATGTATGACATCTCACAGGTCTTGCCTTTAAATTACCCCTGCACAAATACTCTGTAACATAACCTAGAAAGTTTAAAATGTACAAGGAGTGAATGAGTGAAAGAGAATAGGCTTCAGTGATGAAGGGGGGGGGGGAGAAAACAATGATTTAACACTACAATGGAATATTGTATATGTCATTTTAAACATTCTTAGACCCTGGTACATGTTGCTGGATTACCTCTTTTTAAAAAAAAAAAAAGAAAAATGAGAAAAAAAAACAAAACAAGGAAAAATAGAAGAAAGTATTCCTCCACCGCTGGAGCTGGCCCAATTGGATGTGTGGAGCTGGGTTAGGCAGGAGGTGTTGATAACTTCTGTAAAATACATTAATCCACCATTCTCCTCATCAACTTAACAGTTTCTGTCAGTGTCTTCAACTCTGTGCAAGTTACCAATTTCTTGGCACTTAAACGAATAGTGAGAAGCTGAAGAGAATTGTGTGTGGCAATGCTGAATGTGCTAGGCATCATTAAGAGGCATATATTGACTGGTATGACGTTCATTTGGAAGAAAGGTCAATGCCTTGTTCTCATAAAGGGACCAAGCTACATTGCTGTTGGTTCACTTAGTTGAAGTAAAATGTTATTCAGAGATGTTTAATGCATATTTAACTTATTTAATGTATTTCATCTCATGTTTCCTTCTTGTCACAAAACTGACTAATACTATATGGTATGAAAAGGCACCTGTTTAAAGCCAGTGACTAGAACTAAAAATTTGCTGCTGTAGTGATGCAAGATTCTTCTGCCTCCTGGTGTTTTGGGCACTACACAATTGTTGGGAGTTTTGGTCATGTGAGAATTGGAGAAACAGTGGTCAGGAAACTGTTTTTGTATGTAAATACGTCTATCTAGGGGAAAAAATATTAGTAGTAAACTAGTCCTATGCCGTAAAAGACCAATCCTGTTTGACTATGTAGCATCTTAAAAGAAAAGAAAAAAAGAAAAGAAAAAAAAAAAGGAAAGAAAAATTAAATAAAGCCCCCAAATTAATGTTTTCTTTGTTACTTTTGTCATGTTCTCACAGTTTCAGAGGTGGGGAGGAAACAGTATTCTCTGTCAACTTTGTTTATGGCATAAGGAAACTTGCAGCCTTGTTTCAGGATGATTTTTCTTTTTCCAGCCTAATTTTAAAAAATCAGTCCAAACAACTTCATAAGCCTGATATACATTGTGTTGCTCATAGTAGCCATGATGACTGCTGAGGTACAAGGTAACTTCCCATTTTTCAGTTGAGTTGGTTTTGTTAGTTAAGAGACTTCATAGCATGTCAAAAATAAGGTTAAGGTAGTTTGTTCCTGAGAATACTTTCAGTACAAAATACATAAACTCAGGTGTGTTCTGACATCCTGAACTTCAGAAGATGAAATAGCTTTTGAGCAGGTAAATTCCTGTATGTTGTTAGATGGTAGGTTCAAAAACCATCAATGACAAAAGTTTTTGTATCACCTTTCAGGAATAGGATATGTCTTTTGAAAGTGACTTCCTTCATTCCTTTAAGATTCCTGTGATTTCTTGAGGAAGCTGTTTGGGCTGCAGCCTACTACACTTGTTGACCTTTGTTTGCTACACTTGTGTCTTAAGGGTTTCCTGCTTTGCAAGTGCAGATAAGTGAAATTTGTATAATTTAATAAGAAAATGGGACAAAAAAAGCCTTAACTGATGTGCTCAGCTTATGAACACAACTCTGGAAGTACTTCTGGAAGGCTCAACAGAAATGAGAGGTGCATCTTTAGCATTTTAAAATGCTGGTGCCTTGTCTGCTCAGGATGGAAGTGTCAAAGCTATCAGAGTATGCCTGTAAAGGACAAAGAAGAGGGGAGATGAGCTGGAAAGAACAAAGCAGTGAGTTCAGTGTGACAGATTGGGTAGAACTGATCAAGAAGAAGATACTTTCTGGGCAGTAGAAGCTAATGAAAACTTCTATGTGAAATTTAAAAGAACCTTTTCAGAGACAAGGGTGTAAGTGATGTTGCAAAATGAGTTTTTGTGGCTTTGAAGAATATAGTTGAGAAAACATTTACTGAAGGAAGACAGCTATGCAGGATAGTTTTTGTGGAGGCTATAAATGTCTTGATCCACTAAAAATGTGTTATCAGAAGTGCTGAATTCCTAATTTGCTTTAAAAAAAGTCATGTTTTTTGCTGAAAAACAGCCTCAAAAAAGTCTGCTCTTTAAAAACAAAATAACAAAAGCCCCCACTGTCTTTACAGGTAAAGAGGGAGGATAGAAGCTTTAAGCTGGTCTCTTGTCAGTATATCTGTAATAATCTTCCAGGCAAGTTTTACACACACTGCTAGCTACCCTAGTTGACTTTGCTGGCACAGCAGCTCCCAGATGAAGGGGAAAGCCAGCAGAGTGCCTGTCCTCCTCCCAGCATTCAGTAGTCATTCTCAGTGATCTGTGACAACCTGGAACTTTAAATCATTTGTGAGCAAAGTTGTTCCAGTTGTTTGCACTCCAGGATTATGAAGAGGTGCCAGAAAACACTTTCATGCTTTGCTAGATGCCTTACAAACACGTGGTCAAGAAGACCCAACAGAGGACCTTAGCTAAGGAGCTGTTGGTAATAACTGCAGTCAAGACTGACCTGCACCATCAGTCCTAAACTAGACTGTTACAGTAACTGCTTGTATTTGGGAACTTGACAGAATTCTGAGTTCTTTCCTAACCATTTCTGACAGCAGCCTGAAGAGACAGTAGCACTGAATTGCCTGGGTAGTGCTTTGCTTTTGCTGAGCTTGAAGTAAAAATGACTGATCAGTGTAATCCTTACTACCTGTTTGACCAGACCTTTCTTTTGTATGCAGTAGAAAGAAATCCAAGGATGTTTTTTCATCCAAGGTTCCTGAAAGGCCAGTTTGTAGGTACATTGCAGAAATACGTTGGATGGATGTTCTTAAGCCACCTGGATCTTATGTAAGTTGTTCCTTACATGATGACACCAGAGCAAATGGTTTCATGAAGTATTCACAGAAAGTGAATTATTCTGGAGGGCATTGTATATCTTAGGACATTATGCATGATACATAAGTATTTCTAAATAAGATTATTGTCTGGTGTCCTCACACACCACCAGATATTAGAAAACTGTAATTGATACATGGTAATAGAAATCAAGTTATTGCTCAATCTAATTGTTGTCCTTATTGTTATTTTGAGGTGCCCATTTGCATATACTTTTATTTTTTTAAGGGCCAGTAGAAGCTGCTTAGGTAGTCTTCATTCTGTGGAGCTTTTACGCTCCAGTGTCTACTCTTTGGGCAAATTTGGTATGAGTTGGTATCAAAAATGTTTTGAAGCCTAATACTGGGAAATGATTGGAAAATAATTTCTACTATTTTCACATAGTTGTCCACATCTTAAAGCAAATATCCCATGCATGAGTGATCATAACTATTGCTCTGCACTGGCAGTTGTCAGCTGTGAATGCACAACTGGAACAATTGCATATGTGAGCTAGGCACCTGGGTTCCGGTTACTGTTGAAAAGCCTCAGGGATTGAAGAGCAAGATAATACCGTGTGTCATGCTGAGAAGGATTGATGTACCATAATGTAATTTTCTAAAAATACAGGATTGTAATAGCCTGATGGTGGAATTCCTTGTTACTTTTTTGTCCTGAAATGCTGTTAGTGGGATACAGTTGGAAACTCACTTTGCAAATTGCTAGTTTCTTCTCACCAATAAACTATAAAGGATTTCTATTTGCTGCGCATGTAAACTTGCAGTTCTTGTTGTACTCTTGATGTAGTAATCAGCATATTTACACAGTGGTGTGCACATAAAAATGGACTGTTAATGTCTTAACATACTTAATGTGGCAGTTGCCTAGTAAAAGAAAACTCATCCTTTTTCTGTAGAAAATGTGTAGGACACTTTGATCTCTTAATTGGAACACTTAATTCTCAGGCACTACAGTAGCAACTGAAATGTAGTATTCTGAGCTTTTTGAAACTATACTTCTTTTGCTCTACATGATGTCCTGAAATGCCATTTCTTGAGTTCTGTTTTCTACATAAAGTAACTGATAATAAAACACCAAAAATCCCTCTGTTTGAAATGAAAGACCGTGTAAAACAAGGACTCTGAAATTCGTGTTTTTTGTGGCTGTGTTACAGCTGCGATAGTAATTCACAGCAGCACTAGAGCAGTTGAGGCTGGAGAGCTGCTTTTCCATTGTTTGAAATGGGTTTGGATCCATTACTCAAATCCTCAAGTGACCAAGCCGAGAAGGGACAGGTGGTGAGTGAATTTCAGTGTACGTGTTTGAGATTCTTTTCATTTGAGTCAGAAACACTAATATAAAAAAGAAACAGGAGTGAGACTAGGTCCATACCTTATGTGGAAGTTACTATTCCTTGTAATCAGGTATGTGTCTGGAGATTTCATTTGCTAATTAGAAAATATTTGTATAAAGCAATATTTAGGCATTTTAGAAAGAAAAGCAACTCCTGAGTGAGGCTGTTTGCTCATAGAGTGAAACCTAGCAGTTCTCAAGATAGTTCATCAAAAGATGACACTGGGTTTCAATGCTAGTATAAATCATCTGTTACAGTTAGATAAATAGTGGGATTTATTGTTCAAGCAGGGCAGTGCTGATCCTTTGGCCATGTCCAGTTAGGATTTCTTTATATTATGCTGACAGCTTCATGTATACTGAATCACTTTGTTTAATGGGTGTCACTGCAAAAGTGACATTACTTGTACTAACTTTCATTTTGATTAGCTTCAGAGGACAAAGTAATTGTGTGTGTTTCCAGTACTCAAATCTGCTTAACTATAAAATTTGTTTAATTAATGGGTTAATTTTGTTTTACTGGATAAATGTAGATTATTTTTTTAAGTAACGTAAGCAGGAGCCAGCCAGGAATCTCTTCCACATAATAGTCTAATAAGCCTGCACTTGCACACTTCCAGGATGACTATGTACCTGTAGTTTGCTCCACCACTTTCTGTGGCTGCATTTCATTCTACAGAACTGCTTTCATGTCTTCACTTGAAGACTCAAACTTTTGAAGACTTTACTAGACTTCCATGTAGATCTTTTTGCCTTCCAGTCCACGCCTCTTTGTCCTAAAGCTCCTGCATGAGTGAAAACTCCAAAAAGGAACTTCTGAGACTGTGAGCACAGAAACAAGACTGCTTTTTCTTGAAGGAAACATGAACTTTGGATCTTTCCTCCCATGATCTGTCATTAGAAAATGTCCTTTTCCAGATGGCAAAACAAAAGAAGTTAAGAAAACAAATGAATTAAGAAGACAAGTTGACATTATACATCTGGCATTTCTGTTTATGTTTCTGCACCAGTACATTTCATTCTTATTTAATAAGTTCCTAATTTTGTGACTTATTTTTTTCCCAAGATTTCAAAGTGCCTATGAAGAACTAAAGAACAGTCTGTGGTGAAGTATTGTTCCCAGTTTAGCTGTACTTCTCTTTTTTTAAATCAAATCTTTTTCTTCAGTGGATAATCTCACAAGATTAGAAAAGCCTTTTGAACTCCCTCATGTTTGACTTGGCAAAATTCCCACACCCAATTATCCACACAACTACTTTTAAAAACCCTTTATAAAGACTATACAAAGTCAGGCACTCAGAAGTTAGGAAGTTTATTCACTGTCGGTTTGGCCACTTTGTGCAAGTCCATTGCAGTATCTGATCAATCTTTCAACTTCCAGGTCAAGAAGAGAGCTAAGATTGCCCAGAAGGTGTCTAAAACTGCCCAACTCTGTGTGCCTGACCTTACATGATCTTAAGTTCTCTTAAGATACATATAATTAGATTTTTGAAAGTTGAACTTTAAAAACAGCATCACAGTATTAGGTGTAACCCACTTGTGTGCCAGGATGGAATCCTTTATCTTCTGTCTATGGACACATACTCTTGACCTAAGCAATCCAGTGTAGAGATAGCTCTGAGCTGAAGCAGCAGTTTTTGTTTTCACATTTCACTGAGAGGCCACACACACATGTGATTGGAGCCAAGAATTTTTGCTTCAGTTCTGAGCCCTGAAGACTGTTTCTGTGAAGGCTGCAGACTCTCCTGCCCAATTTCTTTTGATCTGTTCTGCCTGAGCTATCGAATCGCACTCCATTCCCTCCCTCAGCCCTTTGGTTCAGTCCTAGTCATCCTTGTTCCTTTGCTGCTCCTTGGCAAAGAAACAGATGTTCAGCCAAGCGTCTTTAAGTGGCTTTTCTTCTCTGCTGCCTCTTTATTTTCCATCTCAGTCTCTGTCTTCCCTGAGTGCCTGTCCCAGACTTTGTGCCCAGGGCAGCACCCTGTGGCTGTGCCCAGGCTGCCTGGCAGGGCACTCCCTTGGTGTGGATGGTCCACTCTTGTCCCAGATGCCTTCTGCCATCCTAGGCAAGCACTCACCTTTCTGCTTCCTCTTTGCTCTATGTAGTGTTTGGGTCAACCGTCTCCTTTCTATATCCAGCTTTTTTCTGCTGTTTCAATGCAGCATCTTTATTTATAGTTAATAACAGGCTTTTATATTCTCTGTGGATCATTTATTTATCAAAGGAAGCACAAGCTCAGTGCTGTTGATATACCCAAAAGTGTTTTAAAGCTTTGTTGTCTGTTTTGTTTCAGGTTAAGAATTGTTTGGAAATTTTATAATGCAAATTCTAAGTATTCTGGAATTCAAAGGTACTTTAAAGGGGGGGGTGGGTATGGAAATGGCTAATTGCAAAAATAAGTTACTGTTAATTGAGCTGTGAAGAGATCAGCCCCATGACTGTCCAGCAAATTCAGTTCATGCTTTAAATCTTGGTGTTTGCTAGAGAAGCAGAAAATTCCAAAGCCAACTTGTCTGAGTAGCTTATGGTATTAAAGAAGGCACAAAAGATTTTCATGCTTAGACTCGGTGCAAGAAGCTAGCGAATGTATTCAGAGTGGTTGAAAATTATCTTTCTCTGCTTTTTGGAGTGGTTAACACATGATTAAACTTTTGGAAAGTAAAAGAAGTGAATGGGGAAGAGCTTTTCAAGACACCTGTGCCTGTTACCATTGACTTCCAGCTGGTACTAACCTGCCAGCACATGTTAGCTTGTTTTTAGATCACAGGCACAATAAAAAGGTCGTATTTATTTTACAGTTGAAAGGTATCTAGTTGTCAGGACTAGTGCTCATGTCCTAGACCTAGTTTTCTAATGCACTGTTTGACATGAAGTTGTTTGGTTATGTCTTGTTTATGTCAGATAAAGATAAATGAATTGCAGGACTAGAAGTTGGAATCCTGGTTACATCCAGTTAGGCACACAGTCATACAGACCACTAATAAATGTAACTGGTGCTTCAAAAGGACATAGCTGAGCAAATTTGATATCAAATCTGGGAGTGAAAAAGTGAGATGGAAAAGTGAATTACAATTGGCAGTTTTCTAAGTGTAAGGTATTAAATGGCCAGGACCCCAAAAATCTTTCCGTTGAGAAGGGGGATACCTTTTGCTAACTGCCCATCCTGTTTCAGTGTTGAAAGGAAGGTGAAAATCAGATGTAATCTAAAGCAAATAAGAAAAAGGGAGGCAGAAAGCAATCAGATCAAAATGAAAGTTATGAAGTACAGAAAATTAATAAGGAAAGCAATAGCCAAACGAAAAGAAAAATGTATGGGCTGGTGAGCCTGGAGAGAGTGATCAAGAGCAGAAGTTGAGAGGAGATCTCTGTGGTAGGATAAGGAGCATTACCAGATGCAGATGGTAAATGATGATCTCAGAGATCAGGAAGGGTGATGTCGTTCAGTAGCAGTGCTTAATACTAAGAGTTCAGATTTTTAAATTCAGTAGGTCTAGAAGCCTTGTACCAGTATTTCCAAGGGAGATGCCTGGGGCAGTCTCTGACCTGCAGATGAGGATGGCAGAGAGGACAGGAGGGCAGGGTGGAGTGCTTAGGTAGTTCAACACCCCCAGGGAAGGGATGAAAAAGATGAGTGTTGAAGGAGCATAATGCAATCATTTCATTGTCTTCTGTTTTTCAGTTTTGAGATTAGAGTGAACTGAGTGTATCTGGGCCTCTGCAAAGCTTGGTGGTGTCTGACCATCACACACTTCAGAGGTGGTCATTCAGAAAAAAACAATAATAAAATGGAGATGTTCATGAAAGGGTTCAGCTAGGGCCCAATATGATTCAGTGGTTCCAGATCCCTGGTGAAAATAGATACAAAGTGACTACTGATAAAACATCAATATGACAAGAACAGTTATGCCCAGGACCAGAGTGAGTAAGAGCTCCACTTGTGTTGCTAGTGCACTCCCAGGGTATAAGACTAATGAATGTGTTTTGTTCTTGTTTTTAATTACCATTACCTGCAAGTGATTATACTTCTGTATGTCTCAGCTGTGAGAGTTGGGAATTTTGGATGCCATTTGCATATTTACATTTTAAAAGAGAAACTGAGTAATTGGAATAGATACTAAAAAAGATTCAAAAATTACTGATGGAGTGTGAAAATGCCTCAGAGAGGATGAGAGAGAAAACTCAGTTGGCTGAATTTATCAAAATTGCCAATGTCTTGATTACAGTGCACGAGTACCTTCATGGGGAGAAAATACTGAACACTGCAGCTCTCTGATCTTACAAAGAGCAACACAAGAAGGATCACTGACTGGCAGTCAAAGCCAGCCAAATTTAAATTGGAAAAAGGCACAAATTCTTGAGAGAATAACTATGTAATTTAGGAATGTTTCTCCAAAAACTGTGAACAGAACAATAAAACATGATATTTATGCAAATAGCTTTTTCATTACTTGTTTTTCTTTCAGAAGTATACTTAAAGGGTGGGAAACAGTGGACAAAAGCTCCTGATGAGGCTTTTGTAGGGAAGTGTAGTCAGCAGAGCCCATCCTCCATGCAGAGCTGTGGAGCTGTGTCTAAGCATCCAGCGCTGCTGGAGCCCAGTGGTGGTTGACCTGCTAGGGGAGGCCGTGGGAGCCTTCTCAGGTGCTTACTGCATAGTAAATGTGTGCTGGTGTCTTGTAACTTTCAACATCAGGTTCACCCTGAAAGGGCCTGTGGTCTTGGAGGAGTTTTCGTACCACGTGATATCTGAACACTTGCTAAGTTTAATATATTCTCATACTATGTAAATGAAAAAGTACCTGCACACATATGTAATTCTTGGAGGTAAAAGTAGGGTAGGAGTTGCCTTTCCTCTCTTCCACCCACCCTCCAAAGACAGCACAAGGCTCTTCCCCTGTTCTTGCCATGGACATCTCCGGGTGCTGCAGAAACATGTAGCTCTGCTGATCTGAGTCATGGGAACCTTTCTTCCAGGCTGCAGCCAGTGACTGCTTTAGCCTGGTGATGGGGAAACTGGTCTGCTGAAGAAGTTCTGACGTGTGTATGATTTGCAGCTGTGCTACCCCAAATTGCCCCAATTTAGAGCAACTCATCAGGGACTTCCCAAAGAAGATGCCACACTCTCCAAGATACACTTACAGTTCTTCAAACATTTTGCCCATGGATCTCCACCCAGTAGGAGGCAACAAAATCCAACAACCCTTAGGAAAAGGGAGGTATTTTGAACTAACCCCTGGAGAAGTCTCCTTCTCCACTGTCTGTCGAGGTTACCAAAGGTGAGGTGGCCAAGCTTGGCCTTTTTCTGTATCTTAAAAGTGTAACTGTTGATGTGCATGATTTGATACTCGATCGGGCCTGGAACATGTGAAGGTGCTGACGACATTTATGTCACAACTGTATGTATTTAATAAGCATCTCATTTGAATTATTAGTTAATGTACAGATCCCCCCAAAGTATTTTTATGTTATGAACCCCATAATTTATCTGAATACAAGCTGCAAGTTTGTAAATACAGCATTAAGAAGGTAGCTATTGCATAGCTGGTTTACAAAATACCCTTTGTGAGTTAAGATATATAGGCTTATTTGGAGAGGATTTAGCTACTGCGAGGAGGACTTCTCCAAGTAAGTTATATGCTTCTTAGCTGCAGCAGACAGGGAATATAATTTCTGAGTTTGTCCTTCTTGTCAGCAGGCATCAGTTTGACCTGACTGAGCTGTCTGATTTGTGTATCTCCTCAGCCCATTGTTCACTAGAGGCAGATTTATAAAATATCTTCCCAGGGATGAGGCTGGAAGTGACATTTTGATTGAGAGGAGAGCTGGATTATCAACTGGTATGCCTGTACACTTACTGAAAATGAGACAGTGGAAACAGATGGCCTGAGAAGACTTGGAAACAATCTTTTGCTTTGCTGTGTGCATGGTGACTGCGAGCTGCCATTGCCTGGCAGTGCCTCTGTCAGGCAGTGACATGAGGCTGTTGGTGAGGTAAGGAAGCGCCGGCCAGTACTGCATGGAAGAGCTGGAGCAAGGCAATGAGGATGCCACGTCTGCAGCTAGGTAGTGCTGAAGGCTGGAGCTGTTGTGCACAGAAGCATTTTCCATTTACTCTATCTTCTTTTATGACCAGGGTCAGGCCTAACAGTCAGTCTGTAATGCTCTCAGAGGGCTGCTTTTGGTACATACCTAAGTGGAAGACTGTATGTTGGATCTTTGTGTGTGTACATACACACAAAAACTACAGAGAATGTCTGTAAACTGAGAAAGGCAACAATCAGCTGTGCCTTTAGCAAGAACACTCGCTGACTGTTTATCTATTGCTGACTGACTCTGCAGATTAGATTTGCAAGAACAGCAATAAGGACTATGATGGGAGGGAACTTAACCTCAAAGAAACTCAGCAGCTGACACTTTGGATGGTTGAATTACATCTGAATCAGGCTCTTGATTAAATCTTAGCAATATCAAAAGCTCAAAGCAGCAACTGTAATTGATGTAGCTTTCTCCCTCCTCCTATTGCTAAATTATCTATTGCAATGTGGAGCACATCCATGTCACTACATTAAATTGGTAGGCAAAGAAGGGAGATTAGGCAATAAAGCCACAGGACAAACAGTATGTAGTCAGGCATATCTTCTTGGCTTCATTCACTGTTGTTGGGTGTTTTTAAAAAATGTTTCCAAATCTGAGTAAAACAGATTCCAGATGTGCTCAGTTGAAGGACATAAAAATCACACTAGCACCACGACTATCTGTGCTGTACCTGAACAGATAACTAGTCCCATCTTGAAAACAGAAGTGCTATAAACAACAAAAAGGCCACAGGCAAAGGTTTTAGTGCTTCCTTCCCATTAGCATTCTTCTTTCCCAGATATTTTAGACTAACATAGTTAGAGAATGCCTCTGATGCTCCAGCACACTGTATAAGAGGTGCCTGATAGGACGTGGGTCGCTTGTCTGGGCTGTCAGGACTGGAGCCGTCCGTGGGCCTTTCGCCAATGTACAGCAGGCTGTGATCTTTCGTGTCTTGCTCCATTTTGAAAAGTTCATACTCCGTGTGGGGCAGCTTTATGCCCAAAGCCAAACATCCATTTGTGGCTGTTATATCCTGCTCCACCCCAGCATTCCAAGAGCTTGCCAGCCCACAACTTCCAGGTTCTGAGGAGTTCAGCATCATCACCGTCACCTGGTCCATCGGCGTCACCCGAGCCTGGGTGACTTTAAAAGCCAGCTCTGTGCCACCGCTCACTTTGGAGGAAGGGATGCCTTGGGTGTACTGCCCAGATGCATAGATGGTGAAAGTTGGCTGTTTGCAGAGGGGGTCAGAGTAGTGATAGTAATAACCTTCCCAGGTGTGGTTGTTACCATGGAATATGAAGTACCTGGTCAGGAAAAGCACAGCAGGTCGGACCTCGCAGTGGGTGCTCACCCAGCTGCCGCTGAGCTGCATGGGCAGCTGAGCTCTGATGGGTAGTACGGGTGGGTGGTGCTCATCAGCTCTGTATATGATCCCACAGGCTGGGCAAGGATGCATATGGTGCTGCAGAAGACAAACAATAATGTTTTTTGTGAACTGATGAGCAAAAAAACCCTCACAGAATATTTTAAAAGCTCAAACTCCCCTCTTTGCACTAGTATTCAACTGCAATAAACTTGGCACAAGACATCCAAGCAGATTAAGCGAGATAAAAGCACTGCCCTGGCTCTTTGCTATTCTGGTCTGTCAGGAAGGACAGAGAGGTCTGTGCCCTGAGGCTGTGCTCTGCCCAGTGCCAGGGCCGCTAAGGACAGGCTGCAGGGAGGAGGACAGGGCAAGGGCAGAGCTGCTGCTGGGAGGGCAGGGAATGCTCCCTCAGGGCACCCAGGCTGTTCCCCCACAAGTTTTCTACTGCAAGCTGCTACACACACCATAGGTGAGGAGGAGGGTGCTGGGAGATGTCAGCTACACCCCCACATTCCTGCACTGGCTCAGAAAAAGAGATGCAGTCTTCTCAGCAACCAAAAAGGCTGCAAAAGCTCACCGTGGGGAGGATTCTGTGGCTCTACCCCACCATACTGATGGCAGCCTCTCCCAGACAGCCAAAAGCACAGCATGTCCTGCTTCCCCCTCAGTCCTGTCCTGCCTCAGTCATTCAGAGCCCTGCCCACACCGCTGCACCTGCCTGTACAAGTCATGTTGGGGGCAGGTGAGGCAGGTCAAGAGGAAGGCAGGGGTCTGCCAAGCAGCCAGGATGAGCACTGCACTGGAGACAGAGAAGAAAAGGACCTACTGCAAAAGAAGGACCTGACCTTTGCTTCTCTGCCTGTGCTTCGTGCGGAGCTCTGAGGCAAACCAGTCCTGCAGCTGGTCCCGTGCCAGCAGGGGTTTTTGTGTGGGTTGGAACTTTTTCTTGTACTTCATATATCACAACTGATTTACTTTTAAATAAGCAGGGTTTGAACATTATATCGTTTTCTAGAACACGAGCTAACCTTTACTGAACTGTCGCATACACCAAGGTTAAATAACTCAGTAGTTAACTGCAGGGTGGGTAATTTACATGCAAGTTGATTGGAGTCTACTGTAATTTAGTCATTTTCAGCTTGCTTTACTGCTACTGTCACCTTAATGAGTGCTGACAGTACACAGTACATTATGGCTAAATAATCCCAGAAGCTGGCAAATATATATGCTCTGCTTAGACAGGAAATTCTTCGATAATGAAAGGTAATTTGGGGAGAATGGGTTTCTTTAAAACAGATATAAATTTAAGGGGAAAAGAGTGATATTTTCATAAAGAGGCTTAAAAATAAATTCCTAACATAGCTGTGTAACTCACCAGCACAGGCAAATGGGGGTTGGGTCACAGAAGAGGGGAAAAAATAAAAATCCTGTGCCCAATAAAATTATCACCATAGACATGGAGCCAAAAATCTTACTTGCTTAATGCAATCGTGTGAAGTTATTTCTAACGTATGGCAGCTTCTAATTACTGCCAAGTGGTGACATCATGTACTGGGCCATTGGAGAGCTGTTAGCTGATTAATTACAGTGCTGTATTCAGAGAGTGAATTTCAGTATCTTTTGGTTTGGTTTTAAATTAACTTTTAAAAGTGTTTATGTTTACCATCTGGTTTTGCTCATATATATGGTTTTGGCCCAAGATAACACAAGTTTAACCAATTTGAGAATGTTACTTTCAAGCAGGAGAGGGGTGGAGGGGTGTTGCTCTGTGGTTTTAAGAGTTCAGTAGATGTAGTTTGGGGTGGGAAGATGTTGCCCCCCACTTATTGATTTATTTATTTTCAATTAATTCAGTTCTATCTGGTAAAGTTCAGAGAGGTTTTTTTCACTCCATCTCTCTTCTCAAGCATTTCTGAATTGATTAGCTACGATTCAGATGGAAATGTGCTTTCCTGGAAATAAACTAACCTGCTGCAAAATGCAATAAAAATTTAAAATACAATGTAAAATACAGTAAAAGTCAACAAAGCCCCCTGCTCAAAATGAAAGTTTGATTTCTGTGTAATAACATAATTGTATTCAGGACAACTTCCTCCTCTAATAGCATTACACTGAGGACTAATGATTTAATGGCAGATGTTGCTTCCTCACTCCTCTCTCAACCAGGACACGGCACAGACCGAAGAGGGGAGGAAGACAAATGACAGAGCAGGCAGTCTCTAATGACGTGCAGCCTGAAGCTTTCACTGACTTTAGTGTGGGGAAATTAGGAAACTGCCTTTTCCTGGAAAACACAGAGCCAAAGAAAAGCCTGCCTCATGCCAAGGCAGGCTTCTTTCTGATGTTGGTTTTGCTGAGCTCTCACCCACCCTAGTCCAGCTCTCTTGGTAACAGAGAGGGTGAGCCCCACGTCCTGCAGAGCACCCAGGCAGCACCCTGGGAACCTGCAGTGACAACCCTGCACCTCCTCATCTGCATGTCCTTAGGACAGAAGGGGGCCAAGCACGGGCAGGCAGTATTTTAACAGCAAGGAAACCACACATGCTTGGCAAAGCTCGGGAGCCGCATCAAGGCATCATCCTTACCACAGCGCTCTGCATAGGTCGCTGATAACCGGTCGGTCGGTAGTGAAGCCTCTCGCCCCACTCCGTGTGAATGTCGCCCAGGTACAGCTCCTCCACCAGCCGGCTCCCGCTCTGCTGCGGCTCCAGCAAGGGCTGGTAGTGCTTCTCCACCCGCACCAGGCTGAGCTCATGCATGGCAAAGCCCAAGGCAGCCGTGCAGTCGCGTTCTGTCTTGGCACTCAACAGTTCATAGAGGGCTCCTGGAGCCCAGGTGCGCCCTGGGGGCAGGAACCCGCTGCAGCCCTCGGTGGAGGTCTGGTTGATCCAGGAGGCCACCTCCCGCATGGCTTTCTGGCTGTGGAAGACGATGCCAACTTTGTGGAGGTGGTAGTCGGCCTCAGTGGCCCCACGGGTGATCCAGGAGGCCTGTCGCAGCCGGAGCTTGCCCTTGATGACCAGTGAGTAGGATGGGTTGTGGCAGGAGGGGTCCCAATAGTAGAACTGGTAAGCCTTGAAGAGGCGGTTGGTGTAGAAGAGGTAGGATCGGGTGAGGAACTCGGGTCCTGGCCGTACCTCGCACCTGGGAAGGAAGACAGTCCTGAGCCTCCTGCCTCATGGCCAGGGGTTTGCAGGGTGAAGTCCCTCCCCAGGGATATCCAGGGTGTGGTAGGAGAGGGGCGAGCAGCATCATGGGCAAGAGCCTCCCACACCCAGTGGCCACCCTTGGGTAGTTTTAAGACATGGGCATCTGTTCCCAAAATGGGACAGGACAGGACTTTATGCTTAGTGTCACATCCCCAGGGAGGAGTGTGGAGGGCATGGGCAGAGACCCAAGCTGCTTTGCCTCTCTGAGCCAGGTGTGCTCATCAGCTGCACCCTGACTTGGCAGAAAGGTAAGAGGCTTCAAAGGTATCGGGGGACTGGGGAACCTGAGGTGTCCCCCCAGCCGGCGCTGAGTGCTTCGGGAGGGGGCAGGAGGGAACAGGCTTGCTTTCAGTGGCTCAGCGATTCGCTCTCTCCGTGCGGCCACACGCAGCCCGGCAGCAGCGGGTTGGGGGCTGGAGCAGTGCAGAGGAGCCGGGGGATGCCTTGCTCGGGGGTTCGGCACGCGTTCCCGGGATGCCTTACCCGGTGGAGACCCACCGCCCTTCCAGGCGGGGCGGCAGCCTTGCCGCGATCCCGGCGCCGTCCTGCAGGTGGCGGAGCTGCTGCCGGCACCGCGGCTCCCAGCGCAGCGGCGGNTCAGAACCGCGGAGGTTGCGCCCGCTCCGAGCCCTCCTTCCTAAAGCAGCAGTATTCTCCGCGCCGCGGGTCTCCTCTCGCCGCTGGGGTCCAGCGGCCCCAAAACGGGCAGGGGACGCGGTTCGAGGGGTCCCTCTGCGGGCTCTTCTGGTGCCAGCACCGGCTGAGCGAGGGTTAAACATCCCCGGGGCTGCCCTAGCACACACACACATCCCCAAGGCTGCCCTAAAACACATATCTCCCCGGGGCTGCCCTAGCACACACATCCCCAGGCCTGCGCCTGCGGAGAGCTGCGGTCCCAGGGCAGAAGGGCTGCAGAGGTGTGTAGGTACCGGCAGGCACAGCTCAGGTCCTGCCCTAGGCTCGGCACTTGCCTTTCTCGACTGCCTCACTGACACAGAAACATTTCAAAAGCCATTGCCTACAACTCCTCTGGCTGCATTCACTAGAAAGTCTTAATTACAGACACAGATTTATTTTTTTTTTTACTGTTTTCCAACTTGAGTTTCATCTGAATCCAGCTATTTTTTAGATTAAATCTTCAAATAAAACTGAGTACTCTTTGTTCATGTTCTCTCTCTCTCAAGCTATTGTTGAAGCAGTAACTGAAACGGGGAATTACAGCATGGGAACACTTGACTCGCCTGTCGCCCACCATAAGGACAGTAATTCTGTCACTTACCTCATTTCCCATAACAACGGATGTTATTGGCTTAGGGAATGTGTGAACACTCAGCTAAATCCTGAAGACCTTTTCACACACGCATATATGTGTACATATATTCCTGTATATTATTCACTCTTTACTTAAGCAAACTTCTGTTGCACTCACCATGAGATCGCTTCAGTAAGAAAGTTGGGATTTACATCTTTGTAACACTACAAAACGAGCTCTCGGTGAAGCTCCTCCCAAAACCCCACCAACTTTCTGCTGCTGTATAACTTCCCATCTTGCAGAGCCTGGTCCCTCAGCCTGGTGCTGTTCAGCCCAGCCCAGGGCTGCCTGGGCTTTATGAGCCCACTCAGGGTCTGCTCACTCTAACCATACTTCACAATTGACAATTCCAGCATGCTGGAAATTTTCAAGCCAACTTTTATTCACTCTGTTAGGACACTGGTTGCTTTCCAGCCTGCCTATCAGATGGAAGGAAAGAAAAGATCTAACATACATGTACTACCTTCCCACAGAGTGAGGATGCTTAAACGTTTGCACACCTTATGCTTCAGTCAAGAAGCTCAAGATAGAGTCACAATTGCTTGTCTTAGCCCCTGTGTGCCATATACATACTTCTATGGAACCTGAACCATCCTGTGATCTTTGTAGGAAGACTTGCCTAAACCAGACTGTTCAGTGGGGAGAGAAACCCAAACCACCTGGCTGCACATGAGAGAAGGGATAGGTGAGGTTGTGAGGGGACCAAGTCCAGCTTGCAGTGCAATCACCTTCTAACAAGAAGAGTTTGCAGATGAAGCTAGCACATATTGATCTGCTGCAAGCTGTGGGCAAGACTATGAACTGCTGAGCAAGATCAGCAAAACTCCCTGGCTCACAGGCTCAGGATGTAACAAACACTTTGGGTGAGATTCACAGATGGGGTTTAACAGGGAGCTTCCCCCCATTCCCACAGCCAATTTATTCTGAGACAGGAGTCTCTCACCCCTGGCATCAACACATCCTACACACAGAGAGAGGGTTAAACCTCTGTTGCAAATCTTCCACATCCAAGTTTCCCACAAATATAAGGCCTAGACCAAGTCAGATAGGAACTTGGTAATTAAAGGTCTGCTGTGCAAGTCAGAGGCTTCTAAACATGTAACAAAGCAGAGAGATTTCCACTCTTACTACTAATCTAGTAATATATAACTTAAGGCTTACGTTGGATTGACAAATTCAGTCATTTCACTATGGTGCTGCCATTTGCAAGGGTTTTACACATCACAGTAACAGGGTCCTTGAAATCTGTTCATATAGATTTAAGCACACAAAGCCTGAAACTACCACAAAGGGAATAAACACATGGAAAGTGAAGCCCCCAGCGAAGCAGGAGAGCAGTAACAGAAGCAGCCTACCTATCCAAAGGCCAGAGAAAACAGCCTTGGATTTTCTGTTACCTCACTATGCACTGGAGTGCATAAACTAGCTGGAAAGACACATTATTAGTGTTAAGGGCTCTTTTTGGAGCAGACTTACAGCTGCACTGTTTTTATCATCTTTAAGGGCTGGATGTGGTGAGCAGGCATAGCCAGCTCCTTCACAACTGCTTGCACTAGTGCCTCCTCAAAAGCAGTTCCTGTGAGTCTTCATAGGAAAATACTGGCTGACAAAATCCATTGCTATTAATTAATCCTTTAATTTGGCAGCTGCAGCATGCATGCAGCCTGCCCCAGGGCTGTTCGTTTAGTAGAGCCCATCATGAGTCAGGGCTCTGCATCCTCATCCCAGTTCTGCCATGACTTTTCTCTGTGGCCTTGGGCAAATTTACTCCTGTATGCTCCTTACTCCTGGGTCTTTTTTTTACCCACCTGCAGAATATGCCATTTCCTCTGACTGCCCTAGCAAGAGGCCTAATTACTGACAAAGCTTTTGGAAAGCCATCAGTACAAGGACAGTCCAAACTGAATTACACTCCAAACAAACATGAAATCATTATCCTAGAGAACACAGTAAACTAAAAAGTAACTGTATTTGTACTAGAGGCAAGGGACTATAAGGGACAGATCTGCTCTTGCTCATAACCACAAGACTCCAGAGGTATCAGCGTACTCCACAGCCACACTGAAATTACAGCACAGAATCCAGCCCCATTCTCAGCTTCCTAACTGCACTCTGAGCGTGTTTACTGCGGCAGAAGCTTCAATATTCAACTCACCCCTTACTGCTACTTTTGGCAGGAACACCACAAGTCTACATTGTTTGAGAGCACAGACACTTTGGCAACACAATCACTCCATTTTGACACATTCAATAGCAAAGGGAATTTTTATAATCAGGACCAAACTCTATGAGAAAAAGAAAGCAAGCCTCCAGAATGTAAATATTTGACATGATGGGAATTCCTAGGATTTTGTCTTATTTAACTGTAGACAAGACTCCAAGCTGGATGCATCCTCAACCTAAAAGCTATTGGCTTCTGTCCAAATTTTGTGGCTGCTTTTTTTTCCTCTCAAATACTCCAGCCCAACCCCACCAGATGCAAACATCCTTTCAAGCTGGAAAAGTTCAGTTCCAGGCCTAAAATCTGTAGGTAGGGCACATCTCTACTCCAGGAGCAGCACAAACCATATAGCACTCTGTTACTAAGCCTATGGCGAAGCACATCAGAGCAGTTCCTCTCTCTATCTTAAGAGAGACACACATTAACTGCTTTATAGAGTTGTTGGGCAGGAGGAAGGAATTATTCACAATTCATCTTCAAGAAACAATACTCATTCATAGAAAAGTCTAAAAAAATGCCCAACTGCAATCTCTTCCACTCACTTGTTATCCTGTCTGTCTGTACAGATTAACCACAAAGCATTTCCAGAGAACTCCTCAGTACAGCAGCTAGACAAAACAGTATCTTTTTCCAGCTTTCCTGTGCGTGCTGCATCCAAAGTACTGGCCCAAAGTCTCTGAGCAATGAGGCTGCACAAGCACTCAGGCAACCAGGAATGCCAGGAACCAGAACAGCAGCTGATGAGTGCAATCAGCAGAAACTGGATCAAGCCTTGAGACAACAACAGTAGCAAATGCTGACCAACTATTTCATACAAGCAACTTCCAGAAAAATCAGACCCACGGCATCAAATGATAACAAGACAGAACTGGAAGTTCCCCACAAAGTGAACTGCTGGTAAAATTAAGAGGAAAGATTCCTAGGCAATGGCCAAACCTGAAAATGAGAGCCTGCCAGTGGGGGCTATGCTGCATAACTGCTGTACACTTCAGATTCAGACCCACTTACCACTTTCAAAGGAAAAAAAATACCAACCAGGAGAGAAATACTGTAATAGGCCTTGATGGAAACAAATCTTGTTTATGTTCCTCCAAGCAGATGGACTTTGGAAAAAAGCAAAGTTGAGTCACACATCTGTTTCTTTATAAATGGAGAAGAAAATGCATGCATTACAGTTTGCACCAAATTAGTTACTGTAGATCAACTCTCCTCCAGAGCTAGATTGCTTAATCTGTTACATGTTATTGCCTCCTATGGCCAGAATTTATTATTCTCATTTATAATTCTAATGTTTCAGTTAGTCACCCATTCACAGGGATAAGATCAGTGCCTGAAGTCATGGAGCATTACACATTTCTTCATTTAGAGATGACATAAAACCTTTGATATTTTCTGAGGAATGTTCAGACTGGAATGAAATGGATGATAAGAAACACATCAACATATTCTGCATGTGCCAATTATACTTATCCACACAGACTTCATTAACAGAGCAAACCAGTGTTTCTTTAGCATTTTTCTCCCCAGAGAGCACACACAATTGATTTTGGGTTAGCCACTAAAGGAATAAGCATTCTTTTAAAAGCAAAAAGAAAATTTTGGTATTTAGCAAATCAATTTTTCTTGCATTTGTGTGGAGATCAAGTTAGTGATGCTTTTAATTCACTCAGAATAAGGCATTCCCAAAAGAACAATTCTGTGGGAAGAGATACATTTTATAGTATAATGTTATAAAGTTATAAAACTTAAACATAACCCACTGGGGCTGGAAAACCATCACAGCAGAACTTTGCATTTTGCCCATCTGCAAACTGAACCCAGTTCAGGACAGGACTTAAGCACATGCTTAAGTCTAATTGGTTTCAGTGAAACTTAAGCATGTGCTTGATATTAGGCCAGTGCATGAGCATTTTTCCTGATTAGTAATGCCTCCCTGAATTGAAGCCAGAATGTGGTCAAGTGGTTGAGGGAGGATGCCAGCGCTTTCACTGGAGCACTGTTTGGCTTCTGGAAAAGTATTTCTATTATTCATCCCTTCTCTCATTTGTCTGCAAAATGGGTATAACTACATATAGCTGCTTCACCAGTCTCATGCTCAGTTCATGCTATTTGTAAAATGCTTCAAATTCACAAGATGTTTCTCAGTTATTCTTTTAAGGATGGCACAATACATGTATTCCATGTTAGCTATCACTGCAGAGCATCACCTTGAGTTTCCTGGGCATAACAGAACATAGCTATATACAAAATTCTGCAGATCCTTAAGAGGGAACTCAGCCCACTCAAAATTCCCAAGCAGCTCAGGATTTTAGAGAAATTTTTAGAACATACTCACCACATATACTCAGTACACACTCATGACATAGTCACTGTCCTGACAGACACAGGAACCATTTCACTTTGTGTTTCTCTCTCCCACCCCCCAGAAGACACTGCATAAACTCCGAAAGAGAAGACATATGCTTTTTCCACAGCTAAATTCGTCAATATCAGAAGACTACTGGAGAACAGCTGAGTAATTCTATACAGCCTGATGGCTCTATTGGCCCAACTACTGTGGCCAGCTCAGAGCCCTGTCCTGCTGCCTGCCCCACACCAGGCATCCCAGTCAGGGGATCCAGGACAGCTAACAAGAGTGACGAGAACAGGGTCCTGCTGTGAGCCAAAAAAAAAAAAAAAAAAAAANGGCTCCCCTGCAACAATTCACTACCTCCACATGAACCTACAGGACAGAGTCTGGAGGGAGGGGGATGGTTCACAGGAGAAGTAAGAACTAATGGGATACTTGCTACATGCCTTCTTTTCTTTGGCATTGGCAAGCAGTGAAAAAGCAAATGGGTTCAAGGCAATGTTAACACATCATGACTTCTGTTAAACTCTGACTTGCACTGCCACGTAAGACTGGCTCACAGAAATACACAACCAAGACCCAAAAGAAGCAAGGGTGACGCTAGAGCTTTTTTCCTTGAACACTGGTGGTAGTTTAAATTTTTATTTGGTGAGGTAGGTGAGACCACAGTGAGATGATCTCTAACCCCCTGGGTACTCAGATGGCCAGAGACTGGTGAGAACACACGGCGGAAAGCATTTATTTTCAAAAGCAAGAGCCAACTCACTCAGTCCAAGGCTGAACAATACCCTGGGGGTACTATTGTGACTCAGTTAAATTCTAACTGGAATTCATACTCTTACCAAGTAGGAAATATTACATCTATCTTCCTTAATTTCCATGAGCTGGAAACTCACTAGAAGGTACAGCACATGTTTTTGAAATGAATGCCACACTGTCACTTTGACTGTATAGAGCACCCATGCAGTTTTTGGCAACTCCCTTGAAGCCCTGCACAGCCACTTTATTAGTGGCTATCATGACCATTTTTAATAGTGGTGGCTAAGCATGTTTTTTCCTGGAGTGCTTTGAAGAGCAGAACCAGTAATCAGGCCACAGCTTGCTATAAAATGCCAACCTCATTTTGAACATCTAAATCACTCACATGGATCATGAGCACAGAGAGGACCACCCACCACATATAAGATTAACATAAATATAGCATTTACCCAAAGCAAAATGAGCAACTGGAACTGGCTGGAGTTGAGAGCAGAACAACAAAAATTGATTAGGGGGTGCAAGGGATTGAGTTACGAAGCAAGATTAAAAGACCAGAGTACATCCAGCCTGGCTGAGTGATGGCTGGGGCAAGATGGACATGATAACAGCCTATAAACATTCACAAAGCATAAACACCAAGGAAGCGAAGGAATTCCTTGCAGTGAATAAAGAGGTTGTGTTGGGAGTGAATGAAGAAAGAAAAAATGTGGCTTGCGTATCAGGGTGAACTTCTTGAGACACAGTCTAGTAGGCAGCACAAGTCCACTTGCTTGGCAGGATTCTGAGGGATTGAACAAAGCATTAGTACAGCAGGGAATAAGCTGCTCTTGGCAGGGAGTTGGCAGGATGCTCTGAGTGGCCTTTCAGTCTCCCACTGCCATGGAGCTGTCCCAGTGCCCTGCTCCCACGGGACACAGCTGCTCTCCTGTGTAAGCACACTGTTTGCCATCCTGCTCATCAAGATCACTGCTTGGCCTCCACAGGACTAGAAATACAGGCTGGATGTGTCTAAAGATTTAAGTGACTGCAATAGGTACTAAACTGCTGGACACAGCTGGGAATCCCAGGAGGTCCCTGCAATGTCAAGTACTCACAGTTGAAAATCTAAGTCCAGGAAATTAGATTATAAACCCACTAAAGCAAGAGCAATCTTTTTGTTCTCTCCTTAGTTAGCACCTAACACAATAGAATTCTTGGCTCTGCTGTAGAGATACTGTTTATAGTAATAAAAATAGGATCTAACAGGATCTAATAGTCTGAGGCTACTTGGCTCCTGTGAAGACAAGGATGAGAAGGGTATACAAAAGCCCATAGAGGAAGGCATCCTCAGAAAAAAGCTCTGCAGAAAGGTGGTAAATGGATACACAGCCCACACCAGAAATACACACGCTTTTTCCACTTAGAATCACAGTGACCACAGAAAAAGGTTACTTGTTCAGCTGAAGTACAGAATTAAAGTTACTTCTCACATGTGTTTTGGGGTCTGGGTGTGGTTTCTAGATAGCCTGAAATTTCAGTCTACTGTTTTGCCTGTCAAATTTGCCAAGTTTTGATGCCTTCCAGTTCTCTTAAACACTGCCGACAGATGCTAAAATCAAAGCTGACATTCAACCTATGTGCTGCATTACCTAGTAACAGGACTTGCACTACTCAAAACTAGCAAAACTGAAGAGGTTTTCTGCAGCAGAACTTTGCTGTCATTTTATTTTCATCTGTCTTTTCTAGGGAGTCTAACTGGGAAAAAAAACATTTTTTCTCTGAAAAAACTTTTCTGAAAAGCTTTAGAAATGACAGCTCATTGTGGTTTTGTATCAACAGGGAAGAAGAGACACTTAAAAGCCATAACCTGCCAATGTCCAGCACTTGTGAATTTAGTAAGAGTGTGAACAAGGTGAATCTAACTGTCTCAGCTGGGAGTGTGGTGTATGCCTCGATTTCAGAGTACCAGGTGAAAGCTGCTCCCAAGGTTCTCTGTCTTTGACTTAGACAAGGCAAAAATCTCACACAATTGTCATTGTTTCTTATTAACCCAGTAGACACCAAAGGGGATGTCTTCAGTGGCTGGCCCAAGGGATACATTCAAGTTTAAAGCATTATTTTGAAAACTAAACTCAAGCAAATCTCTTCAAACACTCAGTGGTGAGACTCCCCCTGTTACTTTATGTACCATCACTCCAGTTCTAAGTTGAGATCTCTTATTGCACTGCTCCAAATGTCTACCTAAGAGTGCCAAAGGAGCTGAGCTCCCCTGCAGCATTTTCAGTTTCGCTGATTTCAAACTGTGATGATTTAATAAGCTATTCACTGCAAATGAGAAAACATCAATATGAAAGGCATGATGATCACACCATCACCCTGCTAACACTCAAAAATAATGATGGATTTCAACCCTCTTAGCACCCTGAAGTTTTGAGATTTCAAGCAGACATCAGAGTTTCTTTCCTTATATACAGAACTTTCCTAACTTCACATTTTAGACCATAAGACCTTTTAACTCCTTAAAGTATCCCACACCTTGCAGATTCCTAACCCCTCAAGTCTTACACAATTTAAAGTAGGCAGAGAAGGAGCTGTTCTATGAATCCTGTTTTCAGTTTCTGGCAGCACTCAGCCTACTGAAGGAGGACTACACTAAAGTTCTCACATGCTCATTGCCAGTTGGTTGGTATTATTGTATCTGAGATGGAAGTTAGGAATTCTCCTTTTTTCATTGCTTTATCTTCTTTGACAACATGTAAAAAAACCCAAAGGAACTGCACAGCAGCATTCTATAGGTGCTTCCTAATTCTGAGACTGATTTTAGCAGTGATTGTGTCTTATGCATGAAAGCACTGCCTTTATAGATGACACATGCTATGTTGTGGGGAAACACAGGATCCCATTGAAAGCAAAATCTCTTTCCAAACTTTGTTCTGCCAGATGCAGCCTCCCCTAGCTTTGGATTCCAGCTTTGGTTTTCTTCATAGCAATTTCTGGCTTTTGAAAATCTCCTTACTCAACAATTTGTGCTTGTGGGGAAAATATAGAAACCACACAATATTTTTTTCACTTGTGCTTTTTTTACATCTCAGCCCTCTTTTTATCTATACTCATATACTTTGAAACATGGCTAAGCCATAATTATGGAAAGAACAAATAGAGTCATATCACACAACCCAGCATGATACATTAGTTGCTGATTTTTTGGTCAGCTTGAGAAATGAAGAATAAAAGCCACCAACTTGGTAAAAATAAATTAGCTAAATAAACACTGCCCAAACACATATTCAAACCAAAGACAATTATGTTAATAGTAAGTACAAATATATGTAAATACAGACACACAATACCTATATTGAATGTACTACTATTATTTATGGGATTCTCTTCCTAATCCCACAACTGAATGCAACTGCTGATCTTATCTTACCCCAACACTGTCATTTTCAAACTTAAAAATAAACATTGAAAGCAAGAATAGATCTTTTATGTTCAAGCCATGTAGGAGAAAGCTACACATCAAAAATATCAACATGGTGTTATAGGAATGTAAAGACTTTAATGAAAGTTTAGGTAAAACTCAGCAAGCCTTTGGGGACATTTCCAGAAATGAGTGACTCTTTGCTGGAGGAGTCTACAAAAATCAGATTCAGTTCCTTAACTGAAGTGCTTTTTCAACTACTTATGCACTACTGTCATTCTCCTGCTGATGTTCAATTTTATGCAAAATACAGAACGTCAGTGTTGCTCACACTGAAGTCACTGGCAAACCTTGCTTTGATTTTAATGGGTTCTGGATCTGACTTAGCTATTTAAATAGATGTTTTAAGGTCCAGTTCCTCTGCTTACTGAAATCAATGGAAATTCTCTCACTGACATCAGATTAGATTGGACTAAAATAAATTTTATGAAGACTTAAGAAAAAAAGTATTCCAACTAGGCTTAAGTGAGTAATCTTACACGATGCAATGCAACAGATATCTGAGCAGAGAAACCTGAGTTAATAAAATACACGAGGAAGAAAAATACGTATTTCTAAACCTGTTAAGCCTTATCTTTGGGGAACAACAAACGACAAAGACCCTACATAAGGAGAAGAGAAAAGTAACTCTACTGAAGTACCTTTCTTAGAGATTTCTTTCTGTAGTCTGGTCCTTTACACTTAATGCAAGTAATGTCCAATAGCTGTCACTACACAATTCTTTTGCAACGATCACCAAACTAAGCCCTGAGCTGAAGAGGCACTTGGTGCAGTATTCTGCTGCCCAAAAATTCATGAGTAAATTAAGTAGCAGAAATTAAGCTAGCAGCAGGAAACTCAGGTGTCTAGAACTGCAGTGTCCAGACTGCCCAGGCGCCTCAGGAGCAGCCTCCTAGCCCTCCTCTCACCTGCCCCTTCTGTTAGGGGTGCGGAGGCTCTACCAAGTGTTTCCCTTCCATTTCCTAGGAAAATACTCTGGCCAAGGATGGAGAAGTCTCCCCCAGGCTCTGCTCCTTGTTGTAAACAGAAATCGTTTTGCCTTTCTTTCACAGCACAGTTGTCTTTGTTCTCCCATATGGTCTCTTAAAGCCAGAACCTTTTCTTCTGAAACTGCTCCAAGAACTGCGGGGTTGAAAGATCCCTTTCTGAAAGGGAGCTGCAAAGATGCTGCCTGCACTACTCTCAGGGTGTATCTGCACAGCTGGGGCTTGGTGACACAGCCCTGGAGCACGAGACTACTCGTTAAGCTGTGCCTTGATGGGGCAGGTGCCGGATCCTCCCAGGGATAATTGCCAATTCTCTGGGAAACACAACGGAGAATCAACTCTGAGCCCTCCCTGGACCTAAACTCGGCTCCGGCGCTCATTGTGCTCCAGAGAGAAGCACGCTGCAGTGGCACAGGGTAAGCCCAAAAGAGTATCTGGGCGGAGGGTGGAAAACGACCCCCATTATTCTGGGAACCTCGGGTGGGACGCAAAGGATGAGCCCAAGCCCAGAACCGCCATGGGCAGCACAGCACCGGACCTCCAGCCCTTCTGGCATCTCCACGCGCTGCTCAGGCAGAGCGACTAGCAAGTCTTCAGAGAGGCCCCTCCCCAGGTGAGACTGTCCTCCCTCCCCGGCCCTACAGCTCGGCAGCATCCCCTGGGCTACGGACTCTCTCCGGGGCTCTCTCTTCCCCAGGGGAATGGCGGCAGAAGGTGCAGGACAGCGCGGAGCGTGTTGCCCGGGCTCCTCCGCAGGCACTCTGGCCGGATACCGCGGGTGCGCACGACGGAGAAACTCCCCACAGCCCCAGAATGGGGCGGCATCCGAGGGGAGAGCCGGGCAGGGAGCGAGCGAGGGGAGCTCCGGGCGCCTGCTGCCTACTGCCCCGCCGCCAACGGGGCTGGGGGCAGCAGGGACACCTTCGCGGGCCCCACTCCTACAGAAACCTCACGAAGAGCCGCCTTAAAACTTACTTACACCCTCTTCGCGCACTCTGTGAGGAATTCTTGCACCCTCCTTGCCGTTTCTTTGCATTCTCTTGGCAATCTCGTTGCACTCTCCTTACAGCTTTCTTGCACCCTCCTTGGACAGTACTTGCACCCTCCTTGCTCCTTCTATGCGCTCTCCATACAATCCCTTTGCACCCTCCTAGCAATCCCCTGCCCTCTCCTGCCCCTTCGCAGCGCCCGAGGGGAGAGGGAGGTGGCGGGGAGCCCCCCGAAAGGACGGCCCCGACCAGAGCACCCGCTTCCCCTTCCCTCCACCCGCCCCAGAACGGCAGCGACCGGCGGTGCCACCTACCTACGAGCAGCCCGGCGAGCCACCAGCACCGGACCATGGTGGCCGCTCTGTTTCCTCGCCGAGCCGGCGGCAGGAGAGGCGCGATCGCCGCCGATGCCCGCTGAGCTCAGTGGGGCTCGGCGCCCGGCGGCGCAGCCATGGGCCGCCTCTGGCGTTGCGGTGCCCGCGGCGGCAGGACCCCGGCTTCAGCCTGCCGGCGGGAGGCTGAAAGTGGTGAGGCAGACTCCGAAGCAGTTGTCCTGCTCAGCCCCAACCGTCGCGAAGGAAGGAGTGTGGGGAAGAAAAAAAAAAAACAAAACAGTAGTAAAAATACCTACTTTAAACTAACGCACCACAACCCACCCTGCCTAGCTGCGCTTCCCCCCGTCCGCTGATAGCTTTAATGGAGCTTGGCAGCCACAGGTTCAAGTTGCCAGAAGAGGTGGAGACTCCACCGCCTGCGCCCCACATGCGGCCGAGCACGGCGGGGGGAGGAGGAGGAGGTAAAAGGGGATTGGGGGGAGGGAGTTGTCCCGACACGGGACGAGCACTTGCCCTTCAGAGCAGAGTATTCGCCCTCGGGGCCGGCCTTTTCACTCAGGGATCCGCAATTTTCCCTCGGGGACCGGCTCTGTCAGCCACCCAGCCCACAGGGTGCCATATGGCTGCAGCGGCTGCTACGTGCCTTAGGGCCCCCAAGGCGGGTGTCACCCCATTTCACTCCCACTCGAGACTGTGGGGCTGCCCTGGCTCCCCCAAGATCCCAGAGCAGCAGCAGGGTCAGTACGCCTCTGTGGGGTGCTGCGAGGAGATCATCCTCACATCCCCATAGCCTGGGCGTCCCACCCGCCATGGCCGTGGCTCCTTCAGACCAATCAGCCCTTCTTTATCTTCAGCCTTGGCTGCTGCGGCCATCATGAGACACGAGTGTTTTCCCTTGAAGGGCCTAAAGCCCTTAGAAAGCCTCTCAGCATCCCGTGCTGAAGAACTACATGACCCTTTGAAGGCTCAGACAGTGCTCACCTGGAGCCCTGGTGCTCAATGCCAGCCATTTCCTTTCCATTACCCAGACGAGGTCTGCAGGCAGAGTGGTGGCTGATAAAAGGGCTTACAACCAGCTCTTGGCACTAAGGTAAGCACAAATCTGAACTTAGATGTGTCTAGGACAAAACAACACTTTTCTTTGTCTGTCCTAATGATTAGCAATGAACCAGTCTGTTCACTGCCCTTCAAACACAGTAAAACGCATGGAAGCAGTGAGGGGAAGAGCCGGTGCTGTGATGGCTCTGATAGCCTGAGGCCGATGCCTGTACTGGCTCTAAAAGTTGAAGTTTGGTACATTTTTACAGTTGAGTTAAAGAAATCAAAATACACATCTGCCCCCAGTTGAACCCCAAGACCCTGCAAACTCACTTTTCCTAGTGAAACTGGCTGTTTTCCTGTGAAAAGGAAAAGTTTAAGGGGGGAAAAAGCTAGTCCAAGTTCACAGCAGTAATCGTGTTGATTGTAATGAGGAGAAGTTGAGGCCTCATTCTGCAGTCACGTATTTGCTGAGCAAAGGCTTCAGCACGCTGGGGTGAGGTCTCAGTGCGTTCGGTTTATTACTTTGTCAAAAATAATGTTTAACATCTTTAATGTGAATTGGGACAAACTTATCTGTCATGGGTGCATAAAGAATTAAATTTTAATGATACTTGCCAAGATAAAAATAACAAAGCTCATTTGTAATGCAGGCACTCCTTTTTCTAGCTGATGTTTTTATCTCTTTTTGTTTCTCAAATTCCCCAAACCAGTCATTCTCGGTAAATGTCCAAACCACTGTGGTTTTGTTATGTTTACAAATACATAAATTAGCAAGTGCATAGGCAAAAATGTTGTCCTTTATAATGATGCTAGAGAGAGAGGAATAGTTTTGCAAGAAGTTACCTTTACAAAGCAGGACATACTCTTCAAACCTAGTCAACCGAAACTCTGAAAAATGATGATATAGGTAATCTGCCAGTAATAAACTTTCATTTTGGTTATGCACTTCTCATATGACACTTGCAACCTCTGATGCTAATCTCCTTCATTTCTTTTGGAGTATATTAAGACCATTTGTTTGAGGGAGAGAACAAACCTAAAGCAGAGTAGTTTTTACACAGGTGATTGAAAAGTTTAGTAATCATATGTAAACTATCACGAGCTTTTGTCATGTGTCAGACTAAGAGGGCGTAGTGATAGATTTCATTCCTATGGCCTCTTTCATCCCTGAAGCTCTCAAGGGACCTTACCAAAGTAACCAAGTCATAAGCACTTCTTCTCGGGAAGAACTCCGGCCACCATTGTGTCTCAGAGCTGCCTAAGCACAGCAATGAAGCTGTTTCGCAGCGCACTGCCCCAGGAGGATGAGAAGAGTGCCACAGCCTGTTGGAAATACCAGGAGGATTTAGACAGGCGATCGAGTCTTCCAACCTGGAAGTTTGCCAGGACATCAGGCTTAAATTCTCAACTCGTGTAAAAATTGCTGGGTAATCTTCAGCTCCTGCAGAGGAGCAGCAATGTAAAAATGCCTATAATTTTTATTATCAAATAATTACAGACTACCTGCTGGGCAAAGCACGTGAAGGGGGACAAATGATTGCAAATAGCCTGCAATTCCAGCAGAACTATGTGGCCTGTTTTACACATTCAAAGTGACTATAAGTTGTTCCTATTCTGATTCAGGAGCACTTTACTCACAGTGCTGTAAATACTAACACAGCTGCAGGGTAACTTGGAACCATACCAAGGTGTTTTTACATTAGCTATGCTTGACTTGCCTGGCACCTTGTGTAATATTCATTCCTGTGCAAAACAGGTACAGAATATTTGAACTCAGAATCGTGCACTCTTGTTGGCAATACAGGGCAATGAGTTGCCTAGCCCCCGAAGGCCAAATATTTTCTCTTCCCTTTGCCAGACTAGTAAGCAACCACACATGAAGGCAGCAGGCCAGGAAACCAAAGATTAATAAGCCAACAGCTCTGAAAATACTGTTTGTCTGAAGAAAGGGATCCTCTGAGTAGATAATCAGGTCCCCCAAAACCATGTCCATCAGCCATAACAACTCTACTTCTGAAGTTCAGTCTCTAAGAGGTAATAGCCAGGGATGTAATGTTTGCAGAGCTGAAAATACTGGGTGACCTGAAAGTGCTGAGTATGTACATTTTCAGCTACTGTTTACCCTGTAGAACCACTTGCACTTTATTTCACTTTCAGGGGTGTATTTTATGGGGCTATGGGAATTAGTATGTCCTAACAGCTTTCTAGGACAGCCTGTATGTTTAGGAACAAGGCTACTGTAAAAATGTTAACCAAAGTACAATACTAAAAAAGGTCTGTCTTAACATTCAGACCCTGTTTTCATCCAGGTAATTTCGACTGCTATAGATGGTCATGTGTAAAATGTTGTTGTGCATCAGGATAGAGTTTAAAGGCACAGCCAACACCCTTCTCAGTGCCTGTGAATGACCTCCAATCTACAGCTTCTTTTGTCAAGTCTTAGCCAAGAATAGATGGAACTGAATAATAAATCCCTGGTTTGGGGGGCTTATGGGAGAAGAGCTAGGCATCCCTCGTGGCAAGAACTTCATTGAATCTTACTGGGAAACTCTGGAGGGAGCTATATACATTTAACACTCTTTGACTCACCAACAGATGGACAGGGATGCAGAGTTGGCAGGTGGGGACAGAAGAAAGATATAAAAAAGCTATAAAAATAAACAAGGCTGGAAAAGATTCTTAAATTTCTCAGAAAAAAAATAAATATAAGGTGCAGTTTCTATTTCTTTCATTCTTAAATGAAAACAGTTAATGTGTGCAGATTCTTCATCAGAAATACAATGTACAGAGCCTTTATTCATTAATTCTCATACCATGGCCAAAGGAAGATAGCATTATCTTCCCCACAGGGACACTGGGGCCAGGGATGATATGTTTTGCTCAAAAAAGTAAGTGGTGTCATCAGTGCCTGTCTCAGGACATCTCCCAACTATTATGTGCAGTAATGAGTACTCTGTTTCTCTCAATTCAGCACAGAACAATACTTCCCTGCTGTGCAACATACTGTATTATTGCCATACTCTTCACCATTAGTAAAGAAAATGTAATATGGCCCTTCTTGATCATCTCTCATTCTTACATCAGCCTGATCTCAAGCAGTTAATTTCCTCTTGGTTTTCCATGATTGAAGACAGCCTATTTGGACTCTGCCTCTTGGATATGAGATTGCTGATGCTTTGGTTGTCATTATCAGCCACCTGAGTTGAGTACCTTCTGACAGTGGAGCGGTGAAGACAATATCACTTCCTTTTAGCCTGTTACTTTGTGATACTCACTGAGAAGTAGCATTTTAAAAAAAATTGCAGTCATGTGATGCATACCCAGTGCATTTTACAGAGTAACAATAGGAAAATGGGAATAAACCTTCCAGGGTACCTGGCTCAATGTATGCATTTTATATGCTACAAAGCGCTGGAGTATTATTTACATGCTTAGCTGGGGTTTGTCCTTTCTAGAGAGGTCTGGATTGCTACCTGTTATACTTGGCTCATGGTGATTTAAATAAGAATTTATAGACCCTAAAGCATCTGCAAAATGTCCCACTTCTTCAAGGCCAATGTAAATGCAGTGAGGAGGGAAAACCACAGAAAGAAAAGGTTAACAAGATTTCTCCTTGCCTCCCCCTTGACACATGTTATAATTAACTTCATAATGTCTGAGAGCAAAGATCTGAGGCAGATAAAGCTCCCACATCCTTGGAGATAACTGCAACAGTTTGTGTAGCACATCACACCAGAAGCAGATTGGTTTGGTTTCATTGCACTGTGAGTTGTTGAGGATATGTGGAGTGCTGGCTTCACATCCCACCATGAAAGCAGGTTTCTGTGATTTATATCATCGTGCTAATCAGGAGCGCACATTACTTCAAGGTCCCTTTTGGGGCTAAGGGAAGAAGAAAGAATCAAAAATGAGCCAGCTTTCTATCTTGTGCAAGGTGCCACTGTTTTCCAAAGTGTGAAGGAATTAAGTGTGTCATTAGTTTTTGCAGACACTTTAGAAGGCAGCTAAAGGAGAGATCTTGCTGCATGCTGCACTGAGAGCCACAGGCGACAGAACCTTCTTCTGCCCCCGGATTCTGTCAGCATTAAGAAAATTTAAAATTTAAATAGATCTTGAAATCCTAGCCCACAATTTCTTATGAATGACAGATCCTTCCTGCCCTCACTCCACCATGTTTCTCCAAGCCTGAAAACTGACGCTTCCTTCTTAACAGCAAAAAAAGTGGGAAAGATGTTTGTGGTCTTGTGGTTACACCATGGGGTTGGAAACCAGAACAAGTGTTGTTTCACATCTGGGCCAAGTTTCTTGTTCACCATGGACTTGATCCTGCCAGATGCTGAGCGCCCATTGATTTTTCAAGGCCAAGCCCTCACACAAATCATGTGAGTCCAAGTTCTTGTTCCAAAGCAAAAACTGGGCCTATAATCAAAAAATTGGTGCTGATTCTGTGGTTGTGCTGCTTCCTTCACAATCGCAGCAGCCCAGCATTAATTTCCATTCTCTCTTCTAGTGGCATGAGAACTGGATCAGTCATGCTCCAACACTTGACACCTCCAAAGCCCAGATTCCTCGTTAAAATTTCATTTTACTACTCCCTTAGGGGTTTAGCTTTTTCAGATTAGTGGGAGGTCCTGTTCTCTTCTCTTTCTGCCCATACCCAGGAAGGGAGAAGAGTAACAATCTGGAAAGAAATTGCTTTTGTTCTTATGAATTGCAAAATCACCACAAGCTCTGACTTTTGCTAGAGGAGAAGCTACTATAGATACAGACAAAGTCTGTACTGAGACTGGCAGCATGTGGCTTAGAAATAACAAACAATCGTAATTATATATCTAGTCTGGTTACTGGGCAAGCAGTAAAACTTTCTCAAGATTTATTAGTGTTCACCCATTAGGACTGTAGGAATTTAGGTGCTAGCATCTTATAAATACCTTAGATGTGTGATTTTATGTGTTTTCCATGGACTTTGTGGTGACTGTGAAATAATTCTAAGGTTCTGCAAAAAGTAACCAAGAAAAGCAGCTCTATTGTCAGTGGCTCCACAGGGGTCCATGAATCCTAAAAGACTGGAAACCACCACTGAAATCAATGAATGGCTTATTTAGATTGGATGGGGCTTCTTTTTTGCATCCTTATATGTAATCCAATTTTCAGTGTAAGATTTCAGTGTAAGAATTTCCAGTTGCACCACTTCGTGCAGAAAACTGCACAGATCTGGCTGACTCCGAGAGTCTGGCTCCAAGCGTGGCCTCTGCCATTCTGCAAAGACAGACAAAATAAGAGTGAACTTGGGCCATCAATAAAAAAAGGTAAAATAACCATATCTTTGTTCAGTGGCTATAGTAACCATAAGCAGCTGTTCAAACAGATTTGAGTGTGTTAAAAATCCAAGCCTTTCTGTGGTCCCTAGTCCAGAGCTGTTATAATAAGGCTTGTTTTCTCCTCGTTAAAACAATCATTTACTCTTTATGTTTAGGAAGATAAATGTTCTCAAGGCACATAGTGATATCAGAAAAGATAAATTACAAAGGCCACCAGCCAAATTCATGCTACCGTGAGAAACGCATCATAAATTGTTGCAGCAGACACATGTCTGCTCTAGAAGCAGTGTTAGTATGCACCTGCTCCCGGCTTGAGACCAGCCCTTCGCTTGTTATATTCCTGCAAAACATGAGAATAATCTTTACAGGAGTCTGCAAATAGCAGCCAAGACTGGTGCCCAATTCAGGAATGCCCCTAGTCACTTACTTAATTCTTGTCTGGGCAAAAAAAAAATATTTAAGATTTTTTTATTTAAAGGTAGAAGGAGATGCTGGAACAAGGGATGTCTTTTGAGCGCCTTGGATTATTATATAGCACCCACTGATCTACAAGTGCCCCGTGGGTACCTGGCTGTTCAGTGTGCTTGGCAGTACATCTTATTGCACAAACCCTCCTTGCTGCCCCATAACAACCACCAACTGTCCCAAACTGCTGACCTATTAACCAAACAAACTCTGCTAAATATTGCCATGTGTTGGTGTACTACTATTTTTCTAATTGCTAAAAACATGTCCTTCCTGTGTTCAATAGCCTCTAGAAGAGATTGCTAACATCTGGGTATTTAGCACAGTAGAGGCTTTAAACTTAAAGGAACATTGTCCAGGTTAGTCAGTGAATTTGGCCATATATTTTTTGTTTATAGATGATTCTTTTCATGTTATCCATGTTACATTTGAAACAGTGAATCAATATCTCTCATGAGGATTAATTCATCAGAGAGCATAATTCATTACTAAAAGAATAGACCTGAGAGAAGTTGTATGTAACCTCACACAGGGGATGATGGATTGGGACTGGTTTTTGAGTGGATGTACAGCTTTCTGCTGGGGAATGAGGTGAGTGGGAACAAAACCTCCGTGGGTATTTTGTGCTGTGGTTGTGTGGGATAACTGTGAGCCTTAGGACCCAAAAAGTCCCAATCATTCCCAGCTATTTAGGGATCAGTATATGAGGAGTACTCCAGACTATGCTTTGCCTGTGGCTTCAGTAGTGAAGGAGTCCATCTTACATATGGCTGTAATAACCCTGAAAACCTAATTTTATTTTCCACCACTAATTGCAAGAGGCTTTTTCCTCCTGCTTTTTACTTTCTGTGGAGGACATGTCATTTTTATTCTTGTTTCTAGACAGCTTCAATTCCTGCAGTTGTGAACTGTTTTGCTGTTACAGCATTTGTATTTTAAGCATGAAAAACAGATGTCTAGACCCAATAGTGTTGGGGAGAGATTTCTTTGGTATTTGAACTGTAAATATGGAAACTATCCCCTCATTTTAAGTTTTGTAAAGCTTTGTTTTTACAAAAGTGGCTAATCTTAAATCAAACTGTGTCTCTGTTTAGTTATACCAGTCCTTTGGAGCCAATACAGTCTATCAATTCAGTGACAGTTTAGGTATTCCAAAAATAAGATGATTATATATCTGACCTCTGTACCCGTATGTCCCAAAATCTTAGAGATAAAACAGAGATACTCCACATTAACAGGAAAGAGACTTAACCCTCAGTATCTCAGTGAGTTGCATGTGTGCTGGAAACAATGATATTGTCAGGCTCAAGAGCCAAGCTTTCACAGAGGTGACTTCTGTGATTTTCAGTTCAGTTTTCCCCTTTTCTGCATCACCACTGCAGCATCATGGTACACACCTGCCTGGTGGCATGGATGCTAAGAAGTCACAGCTACACAAATGCTGGAACCACCTCACCATGCTGGTGGCAGCAGCCTGCAGCCACAGATGTGCTGCAGGACAGAGGCAGAGACCTGCACCAAGACCCCAACTCTGCAAATAACTGCCCAGCCTGAAATACAGAGCTGAGAGGGGGACCTTTGATCCTCTGAAAACAGAAAGTGCAATTGATTCTTTTCACTTAGAAGCATGACTGGTGTTATGTTTCCTGAGCTGGACAAGGGTGGTCCAGATGTCCATGACAGACTTTTGCATAAGCACTTCACATTTTTGTTTTTCTAGCTGTTTGCTCTTCTTCCCTAGTTTAAAAAAAGCTCTTCATGTTGTTGAAATCATTGTCTTAAAAAAGGAGTTACATCAGCCTTCAGCCTTCAATAGTTTATTAGATCTCTGTTTGCTAGTGGGGAAAACAGATGAAATTAGGCAGACAAGAAAAACTGTGGGACAGTTATTTATGTGAATTTTGGGTCATTTTTTTCTTTCAAACAAGTCAGTAGTACAACCATATGCTGGAAAAAATATGCCAAGTTATACCCAATCTACTCACAAGTCAAATAATTGGACATATGAACTGATTATTCAACTGCATGTGCATTTTGAAAAATCTGGAACACTACTGTTTATGGACCACATTCCAAATTATTCAGAAAATCTGCAAAGAGTCAAAATGCAATAAAAATGCCATGATTCTGTCTCCATCTTTATTCTCCTGCATGTTTCTGTGTCCACTCCCTAATCACTCTGTAGAAAGAGGTCCCAGTCCTGCATGCAGAGAGCCACACAGCAACTCTGTAGAGGAGAAATGGAAACTAATTGCATACATCCATGTTTCTTTAGAGATGGGCAGGTCTAAAATAGATCCATTTACTGTTCAGTAAAGAAATCAAAATGACTTGAATTTGTTTGCTGCAAACCAGTGTGCTACCAGTATGGGAAAGATTGCTGTTGGAGCATGGTGCTTTCTGTCCATAGTATAAATATAGTATGATCAGCAAAAGCATCTTTGTTTCTGAAAGTCAGTGCAAGAACACAGGTGATAGACAAAGCTCTTTTCCTGCTTCAGTTAGTAAAAATCTGAGTGACTTTTGGTGTATGATCTAAAGGCATGACCTGAAGGTGAAAGTGGGTCCTCCTTGTTCAAAACTGAGGTCACATTCAGTTGGGAATGTGTTGAGATGAGACATTACTGCAGAGTGTTTGCTGTCTCTTTGAGATGATCCCAGCTTTCTTAGGTGATGGGAATCTTCTCTGCATTGCCTCTGAGCCTGATCTCTGTTTTCTGTCCCTGTAACTGTACATTGGGATGACTGATCTCAGCAAACAGCCTGTTGCCAGCAACGAGTGTTCATGTGTGGACTTGACCCAGATTGACTCAAGATATCCTCTTCAGCCAAAGAGAGTTATTGGTAGTAAGTATATGTAGATTTTAGCTTCTACTGCCATGCATGATGCAACTGTAAGCACATAGCCACCCTTAGGAATTTTTTAAGCCTGGAGAGTGTAAATGCTGCTCAATCTCTTCAGCTAGGTCACTAGGAAGGTGTAAAATGCATATTTCTCGTAAAATAAATGTTGCTGAGTATGGAGCCACACGCTACCTTGAAAAATACCATTTTCCACCCTGGCAGAGCCACCTTACTTAGTGCATCATTATGCTCAGTAGTGATATATTTCCTTCTGGAATTTGTATAGGGTTGTTTCTTATTGTTTCTCTTTGTAAGTCTTCTAAATAAAGGACAACAGAATACAATAGCTTCAAAAACCTCCCCACTGACCCTATGAGATAAAAGGTTTCTAGTATGCACACAAATATGCACATTCTCTAGGCAGCTCCTGGACTTGCAGGGTCCCAAGGAGGTTAGTGTCAGATAATCATAGTAATAAATAATATGTCAATAGAGATCATCCTAAATAATGTTAGAATTTGAATCTCACAGGTTATCATGTTTGCATTTCTTCTTCCCTTTAACATCTAAGGAAACACAAAATGCTGAGTGCACAAGTATTACTCCACCTTTCTGACCATACCCCATCCAAGGCCCACTGAGCTTAGTCTGCTGTTAGCTTCAGTGGGTTATGGTCACCCCTGTGTGCCTGCAAGACACTTAATTCTCTGATAATAAAAATAAATGAAAAGAGTTTCTGAGCCACTTCCCAGTTCGCTTCTGGAATATCAAACATAAGTTTTCACTCTCTTATTTCTTGATTAATGCATTGAACATCAACTATTTTTGGTCACTTCTAAACTTTAATCAAGGAGAAATGATCCCCCAATGGGTATTTTAATCTTGTTTCTATATTTTTAAAGGAAATTAAATGTTAATTGCTGCTAGGTAAATTCATCTAAAGCAGGGAGTTTCAATTCATCCCACAAACAGTAAGAAAATAAAGATAATTGTGTGGCATTTCCTGCTGAATAAAGGGAGCAATGACTTTTTTTCCCAAATAATATTTTTAAAATAAAGTATTTTTAAAGATTACTCTTACTGTATATTTTTAAATGTCTGTTACTTTCAAATGCCCAGCTAAGCCAACTGCAGTAATTGTTAGGAAAATATTTCTCTCCCTGTCTCAGAGGTGACTGTGTAAGAACTATGACTTTGTTTAAAGAGAGATTAAAAAGCAACAAGAAATTGCCATTGCGTATTCGACAGCAGTCTGAAAATATAAACCCCAGCTGCATGAGTGGACTCATATGTGACATCCATGCTGCTCCAGTGTGTGGAGCTTGAGTCCAGTGAAGGAAATAACCAGACAGGGATTCTAGCACAGCCTATTATCATCTTGCAAGTCAAGACTGTTAATCTGGGGATCTCACCAGTTGTACTTGCCCTTTCATTGTGCGTTGGGACTGATCTTCAAATGCTCTGACTACACCATCCCAGGAAGTTGGGAGTTTCAAAAGATGTTACAGGCTGGCTACCCTGAAATCAAGGCATTCCAAAACACACACAAATTGGGACCCACACATCTGGATTTCCAACAGCACTACCCACAAACATCCAAATTTTAGGGCTGAGCTCTTGTATTCCCAATGATTTAAACCTAAACAATGGCTTTGGACTAAAATTTCTGTAAGACTTACCACTAAAAACATCTCTGTAGGCAGCAAGGAAAATCCTCTTGGTTTCAAGTACTGCTTTTTGATCTTTTTGACAACAGCATTGACATTATCCTGTGAAGCAAAGATGAAGCTGTGAAGATCTCTTCCACATCATTGCAATCATAAGAAGAAAAAATAATAAATTGCAAAATGTCTCTATTATATAATCTACACATTAACAGGTGGAAAAACAGCCACATAGTTTAGCTTTTGACACAGAAATGTCTTCCTTGGAGCCAAGCAAATTCACCCTGGTGTTTAGTCTGAGCAGTTGCCAATTTTCTGTCTGTAATGGGAATCCAGTGGAAACTCTGGGAGAGAACAAATTAAAGATAAATGCCACTTTTAGTGCAGAAGCTTTATCTAAGGCCTGGTCTTAGATCAGTAGCAGTACTGACTGTGAAGTTTGTTGGTTTGCTTTAGGCAGAGTCTGCCAGAGTGCCAGGATGACTTATTTGGTGTGTAAAATTATCATTAACAGTTAAGATTTTTGCACAAAGATAAAGTTCAGGTTCTTTAGACTCACTCACCTCACCCCCCTCCCCTTCCCCAAACACGCACGCTACTGTCTTGGTCACGTTCTGGACCAAACTTGGCAGTGCTGCTCTGCAGTCAGTCCATCATGTGGTCCATGACCAAAGCTGGTGCTCATTTCTCTCTGTCTCTGAAAATGTTTTGAGAATCCACCCACTATAGTCCTGAAAATTTCCTGCTTTAAAGAAACCTGGGATTGCAATAAAACAAACAAGCAAACAAAAGGACTGAGGAAAACTGCTCACAGGAAGGTGAAATGTGCAGGTAGGGCTTGCAGGAGCAGAGGATGGTTTGCATTGGGTCAATATGCACATTTAAAATCCAGAGGGGGTCAAAATTAATATTTTTTCTAATTACACATGTGTTGTTTTATTAATAGGAAATCCTGAGATCTTCAAAGGAGGCAGGGAGCTAAGCTGCCAGTATCATTGAATTTTAATGATAGATTTTTTTAATGATAGATGTATTCCTCAGACTCTTTTAAAATCCTAGCTTTAATGCATTGCTTCATGCAAGGCTAGAAAGCTTGGTTCCAAGCAATAATTAAAAAGTCTAATCCCAAGAAAAATTAGATTACACTAGACTTCCCCTTTATACTGATTAGACTAAAGCTACTAAAATTGAAGTTTTCTCATAGAAATTACTTCCCATTTTTTATTGTTAGCGCTTCACTCAGAATCAAAAGCTGCTAAGTGGGGTAAATACAACATTAAACATGCTAACAATAAAGTTTTCAGTCTAATCAATCTCTCTTTTACTACAGCAAATGTAATTATGTTAATGGAGTGCCAAGATAAGTAAGAAACTGTAAGTAATCTGAAAATTTCTCTAACTGCCTGTTAATGATGGACTTTCCTTCATTTTCTCCTCTGAAAACATTCCAAGAGTTTTCAAAATGTGAGTGAAATATCTCCTTAAGTATTGCCTAAGAATGACTTTTGTGTTGACTGGTTTAAATGAAAAAAAAAAAAAAGCTCAAAAAACCAAACCAAACCACCAACAAAAAAAAACAAAGAGAAAAAATCCTTCTAAAAATTACTACAGTCTTTTCTTTTGCAAAGATGTTGAAAAAAATCTGTAACTTATTGCTCCTTTCTTTACATCAATAGATATTTTCTTAGGTTACTGGAGATTGAACAGACATTGATCTCTCTACCTTCAGTATAAAACTAGAAAAAAATTAGGAAAATAAATAAATATATAGGAGAGGAAACTTATAAAACAAATTAGTTGCACAGTGAGATAATAGTAAAACAAAATGCTTCTGGTACCAAAGTTATGTGACCAGAGCAAGGGCTCTGCAGTAATCCTTCTGTGTTGGAAGGATTACCACAAATTATCAGTAAATATTTTTAAAGCTTTCTTGCCTATAGGATAAGAGATGAAGCATATCTAAATACACATGCATAACAGAGTTCTGTCTCAGTTGTTAACTGGCATCCCACTTTTCCTTTGAACTGTCTACAACTTGGGCAGGATGTTCCTTTGCTCTGCTGCTCAGGAATCGCGGGATCTATCCTCAAGGGACAGGGTGCAATGCAGAGCATCAGACTTGGGGATCTGGACCCTGTGACGGTCATGGTTTGATGGACACATCCTGTTTCAGCACTTCCACAATAACCTGCCCTGGCAGGGCATCAAGACTGCACAGTCTGAGCTCAGAAATTCTCACCAGCTGCAATCCTCCTCTCCCAGCTCTCCAGAAGTCTATATGCTGCCATGAACCAGGCTTTTCCCTGGAGCCTGATCCTGCAGGAGTTGCCCCATCCCGGGTGTGGGGCAGACACCAGAGCACAGGTAGCTCTGTCAGAGCCTTCCTGCACTGCAGCTTGCCAAACATTTCTTTTTTCTCTCCTTACAACCAGTATTCCTCTCCGGTTGTGGTTTGCATACCCTCAGAGAAGTATTTGCAGGAGAGTCAGGGTAGAGAGGTTTTCCACTAGATTTAAGTCCTTTGGAAATGCTCCATCTCTTTTGGAAAAGGACCTTGATGTGTCTGCCATGTCATGGTGACAAACAGCAAGAAGTCCTCTTTCATCATTTGTGCTCCTCAATGCCAACCATGTTGCACTTCCCACCAGTACCAGCCTTGGCTGGAAAACGCCTCAGCAATTTGCATGGGGATCGCTGAAATCCATAAACAATTCAGAGTTACTTAGCAATAAGCATTGCTGCCAGAACTGCTATGGTATGAGTGAAAGCCCCATGCTGTGGCATTGCTCTGGGTGGGAAGTTTGCATCCATCCTCCCTTTCCTTCCCCTCAGCATGCCAGCGAACAGCGTGAGTTTGGGAGACATTGTTCCTGCAGCTTGCAGTGTGGTTTGAATGTTGATACTGCCATTAGCCTCTTGGAAGCAGGCTCCCTCTTGAGCCCCTCACTGTCATGCCTTAAATCATCAGTCTGCCATCATTCCAGTGCTTCATCCCAGCTTTTAAGATGGATTGGCAGTGACAATAATGGTTCTTAGAGCAAAGCTTATAGAATGTGCCCATTCATGTAGGTTTCTTAATACATAACACTATAAAATGTGCCCATTTCTGTGGTTTCCTCCTAGCAAGCAAGTTTCAGCAGTCGGAGGCAAATGGGCCAGGGTAATATTCCTCTATCCTGGTTGCTCTTACCTGTCATGTTACTCAAAGATATTTTCAACACACCAGCCCTAGGACAGCTATAGCCATGTGAAGCTCAGCTATATGAATACTTCCCAGTGTATTCATATACTTCATTTCACAAAGCTTCTTCCTTTCAGTTTGTTTTTGAAGAAGAAGCATTTCCCTGCAGAGAGTAATTTCTTTGTGAAAAGTTTAAGCTTAAGCTTTTTCAGTAGAATGAGAGGCTAGGAAAAAAGTACACATTGAAGATACTCTCAATGCAGCCTGAGTGGGAAGACAACTGCAGCTCACGAGGCACTGGTGAGGGCAGTTCTGCTGTGTGCTCTTTTACATGGAAAGACCAAATCAAGTTTGTGCAACATCTCCTGAAGAAGAAAAAAAATAGAAAGGAAGGAAGTGTAGGTGCTTGAGCAAGAGGAATCCAGGTTTTGGTTTGGTGTTTAGAAAACCCAGGCTCAAATCTCCTGTTGTCTAAGTGTACGTAGGTGCAATATAGACACTAGTAGCTACACTCATGTGGAAGCAGATACTCAGTAACTGTCCTGATTTACTTGCCCTATCTGTTTCCCAGTGCTTTTTCTTCATAAAGCTATGTGAAGTCTAGTTTCAGTTCAGACAGAACTCCTCTGTCTAGAAAGCATAAAGCACTTTGTGGTGTGTAGAAGTACAAACAAAACCTAGTGCACATCAAAATGATAGGCTGGACAATATCCCAGAAACTAATGTGGAACTTTTAATCTTAATGCAGTAAACATGTTTTTGCCCTAAAGATAGCTTAGTCTACCAAATGACCTCACTTATTTAAATAATCCATTGGCTTTTTAGTAAGTATTCTGTTCTACTGTATGTGTACAGAATAGATGAGGATTTCCAGTTGTAAACTAGAGGGATCAAAATAATCAGTCAGTAGTTTTGAATAAAAATAAAATCCAAAGAACTCAGCTTGTGAATGTCTTTCAGTTGAAGCAGTTTGTCTTTTCTTGCATATAGTTTTCTTCCTGTAAAATCCTTCTGACACACTTTATCTGCTTATTGAACTCTTATCAATGCCTGATGCAATGAACCCTGACTTATAGAGAGACAGAATGTCAGACAGCAGACCAGGTCATTCTTCATGGCTTAGGTTTGAGTGAGTTCACATCTTCAAGTCTCTCTAAATATGTACACAGACCAGTATTTCACACCTTTGTAATCTGGAGCATCAGTAAGTGACCTGCACTGTTTTGATATAGGATGCAAAAGAGTTAAAACACAAGATCTCTTCAATCCTCTGACCTGAGCAGGAGGCAGATGCCCCTGAAGGAGTGCAGAAGGCAGAGGCATTCTTGTGGGCTGCTGTAAATAGTGCTAAGGACTTGGATGTGGCTTCCTGGCTCTTTGCAATGTCTCTCCTTTTATCTACCCCTTGCAGAGATGCAGTTTTCAAGCATAAGATTTTAAGCCCTCCCTGAAAAGCCAATACCATTAAAGGGCACTGAAACTCACTGCCTCTCTCAGGTTCAGCCCAGCTGTGATAAAGCTCTGTTCCTGCTTTGCATCCATAACTGCCTGTGCATCCTTCCTCGCTTGTCCATGTACATATAAGGATTCCTGACACAGGAATGGCTTCTTCTTATGTGCTTGTGAAATCCTTAACATACAGAGCTTCCTGCTCCCCCTTTTTTTTTTAATATAAGAGTAATGAATAAATGATAATGTAGGTGCTGAACTGGCTGATCTTGGTCAGACTGCCTACCCAGTCTGAGCACTCAGTGGCACACGCAGATCTGTCAGGTTCCTCTCCCATCACTGATACACACAGACTCAGAAAACCATTATGGACCAAATAAAACATTTTTGCAGATTAATTGGAGTTGAAAATTAAGCATTTCCAGTCATCTTAAGTACTTGGTTTTCCTTTCTGGTATATTTAGCCAAGTGAGAATTTGAGGCAGGTGCCCTCCAGTGACTGCTACTATTATTTGCTGAATTTTGTAGTGTTAGTCATTCTTCTGGATTAGTGTGTAATGTGTGTTTGTGTACACATCTATGGAATCTGAAAATAAAAATGGATTCCAAAGGTGAACTCTTAACCCAAATTGCTGTAGTACTCTAATATTACCGATTATATATATATAAAAAAGCAGTGATAATTTGGAAAGAAGAGGTACCAGTTAATGATGAGTTGTGGGAATTTACTTACAGAGCAAGATTCTAGTTAAATTGGCATTACATAGTGTGTGAGTAAAAATTCTTAGGATTTAATAACCTGGTCCTCCTGCATTTTTCAGTTCTCCTATTTATTGAGAAATGTGATCTCTTTGCCTCATGGACACATGAGCAGTGTCAAGGATTTAGGAACTGGAAAGAAAAAGGAGAGGAAAAGCAAGTGTAGACAGGGGAGCCACCGTCATCCTAAGTAGACCACAGCCAGGAAGAGTGCAACTGCACTCCCATTGTTCTATTTTCAAGAAGGCACTTTGTTCCTAGAAACTTTCTATTCATGCATCAGTTAATCTACTGAGCAAAACACCAGCCAATAAAGAAAATAGCTTTTGTGGCAAGAATATTCTGGACAAAGTTTTATCTCTCCAGTAGAAAGCTATGAGCAGGCTGGTTACTTCCCCCTGTTTCTGGCCTGGGTGATGGAGCCAGGGGATGATGGCATATCACAGCAGTCTCTTTTCCTTAGATGTGCCAATAGCAGCAGAATCACCATGGGCTATAAATGTAATCTAAAATTTTCTTTTCATGCACAAGCATGAAAGGCTCTGACTTTAGCTCTGCCTCCTGTTTTTTCCAGAGTTTGGAATAATGCAGCTCAAAATCTGGGCTCTGGAGTTGTCCCATCTAGCTCAGGTTGGCAAAGAGACTTGTTACTGTACGCCAGATGCAGGGACCCCACTGCACATGATGATTCATGCAGAGCTTTCATGGGCTAACAGAGAGCCTAAACATGGGATGTGCCAAAGTCAGTGCAAACTGTAAGCTCCCACTACTGTGAAGAACCAAATCCTCTTTTTAAAATGCAGCCCTCGCTGATCTGCATGACGGAGATAGGAGAAGATAGTGCAGTGCAGTGTTTGTGTCAGCTATCACCAAAATGTGATAAATGTGCTGTCAAAGTTCCACAGCTCTATCTGTTTGCTGTCTGGTGGTTGCATGATTCAAGATCAGTTTATGAGTTTCTTCTGGAACCAGATGGTTGCAAGGCAACAAAATGAATGTCAGCTACATATAAATGTCAAATGTTCAAACCGTTACATGTCAACATGTAGGAGGTGTGCAGCCAGCAGTGCTGCAGAGCACAGAGCCAGAGAAAGGCAGCAGCAGGTCTCGTTGAGCCACAGAAATACAGAATTCAGGAAAACTCTGATTCTAGTAGTGATACTTGGTGAAAATAAATCAGTTCCTTATAACAAAAATATGACCAGGTCTTTGTGTCATGAGATAGCCTGTAATGTATGTCATGAAAGTGAGTTCTGTCAGATTTAATTACTTTTTTCTTGCAGCTTTAAACAGAACTGGCTTTAGAATGAAGGCAGGTCCTTATTAAAAACTAAATATAAAAGACAAGATTACTAACCACGAGGAATTTACCAACGGAGACAGTATCTAATCCTGTGCAATATCCTGTGCAATCATGCAATATCTGTGATATCTGTTGCATTCCAGAGAATTAGACACTGGCATTAATTAGTCTTTTTAATTAGTCTCTTCTGACAGAACCTAACTGCGGGGTCTTTGCAGTGTTGGAGAGCACACTTCAGTGGGTTACATTAGCAGATATGATGTGCTTTATTCCAGATCAAAGTATTCTGCCCAGTAGTTCTACCCTTTTATGCCAAATCCTGATCTCACTGAAATAAACTTTAAAAAATCCCATGGACTTGAGTGGGGACAGATTTTGGACTTTGGCTGGTTTCTATATGTTCTGGCAGAGCTGAATGCAATTTTACAATGAACTACTCAAAGTCTTTCCAAACAAACTCAGTAATAAAAGGATTTCCCTGCTGTCAGAAATGAAGTATTTAGATGATTCGTGATGAGTACAACCTTTTCTAATAAGGGCTGGATATATTTTCTTTTGAGCTGCACTTCATTCATTTGCTACAAATCCAGGAAACATTTGAATTGAGTTAGGACCAAACAGTGCAAAGGCTGAAAATGTGGTTATCATCATGTCATGCATAAGGCAAAGACTCAGGCAGAATCCACTCCCTCCAGAATGTTCCCATCAATATTATGGGTGTGAGAAGGAGCCTGGAGCCATCTGGCCTTTATTAACTGTGTTTTCAAGCTTGATATACATGAGGAAGAAGTCTAAGAGACAGTCTATTAGAGTCAAAAATTTGCATCAAATACATAGTCCCTGGGTGAGTGATCCCAGGAAACTACCTGCCGATGAACATAACATGGCATTTTACAGCAAGGATGCTGCTGAAATGACAAGTTTAAAAACATAGTTTATGATCATTTCCCTTTTTAAAATTAAACAACAATGTGCCATCCATTTCAGAGCCTTTATAACCCTTCTTTTATCTCTGCAAGACTTAGCAAGAACAAGTCTCTTGGTCAAGTCTACGGCATTCTAAAATTTGTTTCTTACAGGCTGTTGCAAACTTGTCTGTCCTCCCAATACATCAAGTTTTATTGCCAGCAGTTACAACTGCACAACAGTGTAATATGATTGTATCCTATAAAAGAGCCAGCAGCATATCACTGTGGGCACCTCTGTGGACTTTTTGAGGTAAAGTGCTGCCTCAAACATATGTGTTCAACAGCCTGGACAGCATCCTAGTGCATTTATGTGAACGCTGGACTTCTCCATACTGAAAACTGGGACTGGCATGCATTGAAATCCATATTAGCCTTGACCTTACAAGACCTCTGCACCCTAAATTCCTACCAACTTCAGTGGGTGATTGAGTATGGGAGGTTGGCAAGACAGAGGCTAGAGTTTTGCTACAGGAACCATTAAGGGACATCCCACTGTATGACCCAAAAGGTTTTCCAAGGCCTTATTTAGAGCTGGACACTGCCTGGGTTGGTGGTTACAGAGGCTGCAGAGATTTATGTGGAGTCCTCAGAGAACAGGAAGTCACTCCATCATGGTTGTTCCCCGGGTTTGTTCTCTGCAGTGCTTTGCACAGCATGTGGGGAAATGTATACCAAATCCATCCACACAGTCTGCAAAATCCTGCTCCAGCCTGAGGCAAGAGAGTTGTGGGTCTGTAATTACCAGCATCAGTGTGGTCCTGGCTACTTCCTGGACAACACATGAGCTTGCAGAGTCTTGGGTCAGAAAATGGTATTTCTCTCAGTATATTGAAAACTGCAATTATTGCTAAAAACCCCCAGAAGTACCTATTCTAAGATTGGTGTGTGACATAAATCAGAACCAATCCAACTGAGACTGTTAAAATAAAGCTGCTTCTTCTTCTTACCAAGCTGAAACATCTTTATGTGACTAAAATGAAACGGTAAAGACAGAACTACTGCTATCAACCATTTCAAATGAGATTTCACTTTAATCGATGGGATTCTGCAGAGTGTTTCTGGCTATTCTCAGAGCCTTGTTCTATCAATATTTATTACCCATTTTTTCACACCTGGAAGACTAGGTGTTCCCTACTGTTAGTGAGCTACTGTCATTTTGAACTTGCTATCAGGGCTGTGCTGTCAGGCTAGTTGTTGTCAGCTCCATGGTTAGCACAGGGATGAATCACACAGAATCACAGAATCATTACGGTTGGAAAGGACCCTTAAGATCATCTAGTCCAACCGATAGCCCTACACTACTCTTATCCCTAAATCATCCCCTGAAGAAACACATCTATCCTCTTCTTAAAAACCTCCAGGGATAGTGACTCCACCACCTCCCTGGGCAGCCTATTCCAATATCTTACCACTCTTTCAGTAAAGAAATGATGAGATGAACAAGGCTTTACTCTTCTGTGTGGTTTGATTTTGTCATCTTCACATTCAGATTCTTGGCTATGAAGTGGGAGACAATGTGTGTGATTTTACTGATTCAGATGTGAAATTTGCTTTGAGATGCTCAGCTGAAATGTCAATACATTAGGGGTTTTGTATCATTTGCCCTGGTGTAAAGGAAGGTTTGTCTACAAAAGATAGAGTCCACTTGGCTGTGTATCCTGCAGGTGTGCAGCCAACATTCATGTGCTCTGAATTGCCTTCACTGTGGTATTTCAGCTTCTCCCAAGGAGCAGGGTCTGAACCAGCATGCAAGCATAGCATCTTCTACAGTCAGACATGTAGAGTCTGTTTTAGGACACTGAAGGCAAAAAAAGCTGCTGTGTTCACCAGAAGGGAAGCTGTGTTTCCAGAAGTGTCACTCTTTTTCTTCTTCCATGGACAAGCAGATAAAAGCAGCCAGAGTCACAGGGGCACCAGTGATTTCCATGGAAGACTCCTGCAGAGAACTTCCATACTCAATGAAGAAACAAGACTAAAGATTTTCTAGTTCTCAAAAAGTTGGGACTCCATTGAGAAGAGAACTTTTCTACTTAAAATAATACTACTGACTGACAATCTCTCCCGAAAGGTCAGAGCAGGGACATGTGCAAGAAGGCTGCTCTGGGGCACATGGAGGTGCTTTATCACTCTATTGTCTTTCACAACTGCTGCCTTCCAACTGATGAATCCTCCTCACTTTGTCCTTGTACTCAGCGAAAGGCTTTTCAGATTGCCTGTGCAGTTAATTTTATCTCTGTCGCTGGTCTCCTCATTTCTCTTCCCACACAAAATGAGCAGCCTGACAGCAGAAAGCTAATCAGAAGGAGAGTCAGAAGCAGTGCGTGCCAGCAGCCCATAGTGTGCAATCAGCCACTGCCTGAACTGTGTCAAAACACCTCCGTTCACTGCAGGGAAGATTTTTTTGATGCCCCAGACAGATACTTGAGACAAGACAGCACTTATATACTTTGTTATCTGTCAGAGAGAGATGGAAAATGGGTGATAAGGAAAAGAGGTGGGGTGAGAAGCGCTCTGTTGGCATTGGTAGCGAAGAGGTGAGTGTGGAGGCTCCTGGGTGGCCTTGGGAAAGCCACTGTTGCAGGTCTGGACTCTTAAAAGACGGGCAAGGCTTGTGTCTCCTCAACCCAGCAGTACATACGGAAGACACTCAGAGGACTGCTAAATGCAAGGTGTTCTACAGCTAGGGCAAAATATTTACTTTGTTTACCAAAGTGAGTGAAGTCAGTTAGTAAATACGCCCAGCCCAGTTCAGTGTGCCAGGAAAATGACTGGGAAGAGTGGGGACTGGGACAGGGACTGTTGCCCTGGCCTGCATTCTATGGACATAGCACCTTGCTGTGATGGTTCAAACGACTTTTCCATTAGTTTTGTCTTCTCAGTGCTTAGCCATTGTCTTTATGGAAGAAGAAGGGGTCAAACCATGTTTTCATCATAACATGAGGTCAGCGTATGGACAAACCTGGGAACTCTATCCCATTCTGCTGAAGTCTGGTAGATTCAAACCAATGCCCCATACTTTGATGAAGTCAGTATTGCAAGACAACCACTGTCACAGACTTACTGACACTATGCCACGCCAGTGCTGTACCAGGGTGTCTCCATCACAGGTTCCCACAGGAGAAACCCATAGATGTGATCCCTGAGCAGGGCCTTGCTTAGGAGACACTCACTCGCAGTAATTGTACAACCCAGAGGGAACTGGGGTGACTCATGATCAACATTTTAATACATCATTTGGGATGGGCATTGTTTCTGCTCTGAGTCACACGAAGCCATTCCTCTTTATGACTGGAAAGATGCTACCATGGGGTTTCAGCTGAATGCTCCAGTGCAGAAGAGTTCACACAGTTGTCATGGGGCCTTTATGGAGGTCACTTTGTTCTCAGGAGGATCAAAGTCCCTTCACTGCTGCAGCCTTTCCTATGGAATGCTCTGGGGCTTAAGTTTTGCGCAGGAAATGCTCAAAGCAGTCGCTGAGCAATTGCAAGTAAACATGTCATTGGAGCGCAATACTCCAAAGTATCAGGAGCCAATATCACCACTCTCCCAAGTCATGCTTGTGTTTAAAGGTCTCAAGGAGGCCCTTGCTATCCTTCTTATAGTCCCAGATGGAGACTAAGCCTCTCTTTCTGAAGAGAGCAGCTGCTCTACCAATGCTAGTGGAGAAACTGCTGCAGAGCTCGACTGCTCAGGAGGACCCCAGCAGGCTGCCTGGAACTCTGGCCAAAAATAATATTACAGTACAATGTAGTGAGTTTGTTTTTCACAAGGTTCTCCTAGCTTCCATGGGTTGGGTGCATGACTCAAAATTAATGGAATGCAATAATTAATTTCACTTGTCAAGCCTGCATTACCCTATCTTCTGTGCTGAAAGTGGTGTTGCATCACACCAGGTCTCAGTTTAGGGTGGAATTCTAGAAGAAACTGTACATGGAGAAGTCACGGACAGGCCTAACCTGGGACTGGATATGGCATATCTAAAAGGGTTACTGTTATGTCTGATAGTTTCCTTTTAATTAAATGTAAGCATGCCTAAGAAAATAGAACTTGAGGTCAGGGATTTTGGATGGAAATCCAAATGGCCAGGCCAGACATCATGTTTCAGAGAGGGAAGAAGCAGTGTGAGGGATTTTATTTTATTCAGGCTGTACAGGTTAGCTGGTTTTCCATGTTTTGTTGGATAAATCCTTCAAGTGCAAATACCCAAAGGATAAAAACAAATAGTTTTTATTTGCTCCTTCAACAGCACCTTATCTGAACCCCTGCTAGCACTGCAGGGTGTCCTCAGGTCTGTGGAGATCACCGCTTGGTGCTGGGTGAGCAAAGGGGTAATGCAAACCGTGGGTCTGCTCCCTTGCGCTTACATTTCCTTGCTCTCCCTCTTCCAAACTCCAGCTGGGCCTCCAGCTAGAGGACCTAGCCTGAAATGTGAGCTGGACACCTGAGTTCACAAAACCCCAAAGGTTTAATACCTGGGTCTCAGTAAATACACTGCAGATTTCCCCGCCAGGGTGAAGAGAAGCACCTGTAACATGGGGGTAAGCCACTGTCTCCAAGGAAACACGACTTCCCTCTGTGTAGCAGAAGGCAGAGGCTGGAAGGATTGAAGCTGTGTAAGCCACTACTGCAATTACTGGTGTTGCTGATGAATGTTTTCCTTAGAGCTGTGCAAAGTTGTACTGTTTGGGATTAAAAAAAGAACCCAAACCTCCTCAGAAACCACTTAAGACAGGACATGCAGGGAAAGATTAATGATTGGAATGAATATACAGCAGTTTCTCAGATTGAGGACATGGCTTGGTCCAGCTGCACTAAAATGCAGGCTCAGATGTGTGCTCGACGGCTCTGGGTACTCACCTTCCACATGGTGGGTTGACAGCATGCCTGTGATTAGTCTCTCAGCAGCATGTGCAGTGCTGGAGAGAAGGTGAGGCACTGACTTGTGTCATTTGCACACTTTCCTCCTATCTGCAGCACGGATTTATCTTTTTTTCTGTTGGCCAGGTCCATCCTTCACTCCTAGGAATGAAAATTATATTCTAGAGCAGATTGATTTTCCCTCCCTTTAATGATGAAAGTTGTTTTAGAAGTGAAGGATCATGAAAAGTTATTTTCTTTGACAGAAACAATCTTACACCAGGGAGTTTTCTGCATGAATAGTTGCTTGCATTTCCCATTTGTTGAATTCTGAGCTGAGTCTTCAGAGTTCTGGCTAATGGGAGTGTCACCAAGAAGAAGGAAACCAAGGTGATTTCTGGTGTTCTGGAAATCACAGGCGACACCACTTCACTGCAAGACTCCTAGCTTGTATTTGATAATTTTTTAATAAAAGATTTATACTTAAGAAGATCTGTTCCAAGTCAACTTCATCAAAGAGCAATTGCATTATGAGAAATAGATCCCTTTATTCTTAGTCATTCTGGGAAAAATTGGTATATTTGGTTCCTACACAAACTTAAGTTACTAAACTGATTGTATAAAGCTGCACAATCTCTACATTTCTGCTTGGCTTTATGAATTTCCTGTTGTTTAACCACCTATGTTTTAGTGTGGCACATAATTCCTTACAGGGAAATTCTGTGATCAGCTTTATTAAATTTCTGTATACCTAGGGAATTCAGCTTCTTTCAGATAATTTATCAGAAAACGTGGATTTTTTTAATCATGCTTTTAAATTTTATGCTAATTTTGACCCCGATTTAAGATTATTGACATTGAGATTCACCCTCTGTGGACCTTAACATTCCAGGCTCATGAAAACCATTTGATCTCTAGGAACTGATTTCAGTTCTTGAAAGAGTAGTGCACGCCATGGGGTCATATTTATTTTATGAGATGATTTTTTCCTAGTGAGATCAGTTAATGGAGCAGCCAGTGTTGCAAAATGTGGAATAAATTTCCAATATTATACCGCAATACCCAGAAAAGATCTCACCTGCCATTTAGCAGTCAGTAATAGGTGCATTTTAAGAGTTGCATTTTATATATCTCTGGTTTCATAACTCCCCTGCCCTACTGTATCTCATATATACATATATATATATATGTATATAAATGGTTTCCTGCTTTCTTACTGAACACTAGGGAATTAAAAGTCAACTCTGCTTCCTTGAGTTGCTGAAAGATTGCTTTCAGGTGCTATAGGAGTTCTTCCCAGGGTTTACTATAAATCAAGACAGCATCCATGCAGGCCACTGCATACCCCAAGTGTTTGCATAGCAGCAGGCCAGTTACTTGAAAGACACTAAGGAGCAACCCACACAAACCACAGCTTTATACTGAAAAAAATTGAGTTAGCACTGAAAATTTTATTGTGGTCTTGGAAAATTCTGCTCTAGGTGTTGCCAGTATCTGTTACAGAAATCCAGAAAGCTGTTTTTCCCTTGGCCCTAACATCAGCTGGTACCATGGCATTTACACAGCTTGCTGGAAACATTTTTTAGCCTTGGTGCAGCAACACTAAATGATTTAGTGCCAATCCCCCACACGGCCATCAGATCAAGATCTTCCTCTGAAGTGTTGCCTTCTGTCTCCAGCACTCCCTCATTTCCAGCATAGTTATTCCATTTCTGAACACACCACAATTTCAGGAAAAGGAGCATGGCAATTTACAGGCTACTGTTGGGTGCTGGCTGCAGAACTGTTGAAAACTATCTGCTAGATCCATATCACACTTAAATCTGCTGGAAACCTTGACTGCATTCAGCAGCAGCACAACACCCTTCATCCACCCCACTCAGGCAGGACACCCTGACTTTCACCCGAGGAGAAAAGCTGTCTGCATCCTGGATGCAGATGGAGCCAAATATTGCTCTTGTTCACATATTTCTCACTCATTTGAGGCTCCAAAAATGGTATTTTCCCCCTAATACAGTTTGGAAAATGCTAGGACACTCCCAGGCAAGTAATACATGTACATGTTGGAGGGGTGGAGAGAGGATAGGGGAGTGTGGACATTCACACTGTCTAATTTTAGATGTCTAATTCAATTAAGATCTGGCCTGGTTACATAGTCAGAGACTTGCCTTCTGATGATGGTTACTCAGAGCTCCTAAATTAGGGTCCTGCTGCTCGCCATGAGCTGGGCAGGCAGTGTAAGCCCAGAGACAGGCAGTGTTTGTACATCCCTAGACATATTAGTTTGCTTGACTCTCTCTCCACTATGGCATATAGAAATATGCCCTTCTTATTTTGTTTCAGAAAAAGCTTTATTGTCTTAGCTTTATTCCCCACTTCACCCTTTCCTTCCCATTTGTTATTTGGGAAGAGTCAGCCCTGATTAAAACCAGCCCCATCTTTAAACTGTGTGACGGCTGTTGCTTCCTCTCCATGGGTTTCTTCCACAGGATTCAGACTTTCCTCAGCCCATCACATAGGAAGCCAGCAGGCAGAGCAGGCCAGGGAATGATATTTCCTTTGTAGCTTTGCTTTAATTTTGTCTTCTGTTTGATTTCCAGGAGAGAGATTTTATTTTGTTTCTTCTTTTTAATACTTACAAGAATGCTTAGATGTGCCTGGCTTGCTTGGTCAGGGTGCCAGGACACCCAGAAATGCAATTCTGAATTCTTAGTGATCTTGCACCACTCTTAGTCATTGTAGCAAGTTTCTTTGTCCCTCACCTTTCCTCACATTCCTTCTTCAATGTAAAATGATCATGGATAAGCTGATCATTTGCTTTATTGTTTCAATCAATAGAAGTGTTTGCTCACATTCTGAGCACGGTGATGCCAGAGATTAAAATTACTAAGACAAAAGTACATTTCCAGCCCCTCAGCTATTTACCTGCAATTATAAAAATCCTTTCACACTCTCCCATTAGTTTTGTGGAGCTGAGGTCAGACTGGAGGTGTCCCAGACACCAGTCCAGTGCTGTCCTCATAGGGAGCAAATGATGGGAACCCACCTTGACCCCAGAACAGGAACCAAACTAAACAATGTTGACCAACTCATTATTTCCAATTGACTCTACATTCTTCTGCTCTCTTAAACCAGCATGTGCATGGGTTGGGGGTTTGTCAAACACAGAAATAATTAAATGTCTGCCTCTTGACTCCACTGCTCTTTGCACTGAAAAGTCCTCTCTTCAGCCATGGCAATCTTCCACAAGTCTAAAGAGGTAAGAGTCATACACTGGGTATAGTGTACTGGCAAGAGTTTCCTGATGCTTTGAGCAATTCCTTTTAAAATTATGCATAGGAAACCCAGGCTGTAACCCTAAGTCATGCCAAAACAATCTCCCCCTTCTAGATTTATAAAGTTTGCCCAGCTTTCTACCACTGCCACCCAGGTGGTACTTCACCCTACTATAGAAAAACACCTATAATTTTATTTCTTTGAAAAACATGTGAAAGTTTTGGCTCAAAGGCTGGGTGGGAAAAAAGTACATTTCTTAGTGGTTTATTGCCCTTAGGAAAACATACTTCAGTTATGAAGTATTCCCCCCTGAAAACTTACTTGACATTTTGTCGAGAAAATAGTAACATTTCTAAAATGTTAGCCAAACTACTTAATACCATAGCTGCAGAGCAAAGACCTATAGAAATGGCAGTGTGAGGATGAGGCTAGTGACCTGGATTGTTTTTATTCCACCTTTAAGAGCACTTCTACTAAGAGACCCATCCTGTGAAGATTTACTCACGGTAGCAGGAGTTGCTCCTGGAGGAGAAGCTGTGCTTGTGCTTCCCTGCAGCAACACCATTGCTGTCTTGCCAGGGAGCTGTTTCAGAGTCTGCACAAGGCTGGAAGGTGAAAGAAGTCTGGGCATTATGGTAAAGCTCCCAAGGGACTGGAGTGGGTCAGTGTAAGTCCAGGCAGGGTCTGGACTCTTTTCAGTGTGTAGACCTGAGCGCAGAACAGCTTTTCTCTACGTCTTGGGAGCCTCAAAATGCTCCAAATCCTCTATTCTTCCCCATCTCAGGCTTCCAGACATGCCAGAAGAAGCTCAAAATGGGTACAATGACAAAATTCTGTCAGTGTTCACTTACATTTTAAAGAAATAAGCCTAGCTTAGCTCTAATAAGTTAATTAGTTAGTATCTGTCTGTCTATCTTTCGTGTGTCCTCTTCAGCTTGAGTGAAATTCTGAGTATGCTGAAATGAAAAGAATTTTTGCTATTCATGTGTACGGGATCAGATTTTCAGTCTTTCAGTTCAGAGCAAGGACATACCAGAAAGTAAAACTCTGTCTCAGCTGCCACCCCTTCAGGCACATCTCAGGTGCTCCTGATGCATATTCATAGCTGCGGTACTGGGATGTACAGCCAAACTTTGCAGTTGCTTCCATCTTTCAGGAGCAAGAGAGTTAAATGCTGCCTCTGACTAAATCTGAACTGCAAGAAAGTTCAGACCCATGCTGGGTTGTGAACTTTATGTCTCGAGCCCATTTCTAGTTTCACTGTAAACAATTTCAGAATGTGATTAGATTTTAAGGGAAACTTGTAATAGAGCTGTAATAAGATATGATGTAATAGGTAATAATAATAATATATAGCAGCTGTTAAGTAAAGCTTTTTCTGCATTTATCCCAGAAGGATACAAGGAGTCAGCTGCAGCTCTGTATTTTGAGAGAGGGAATATTAAACACTAGGACCGCGATGCGATGATGTTATTGCAAACGCTAACAGGAAAGCCCAGAGTGTGAGAGTTAAGACCAGCAGAAGATGCACGCAAACAGCTGTTCTGACATAAAGACCCTCAAGTTTGGTTCATTTTCTTTCATTTAACTGAGAGCTAATACACTGGACTTGCAGATATTTCTTTCAATAGGCTGCTGAGAACAGTGGGATTTTGCTTTTGCTTTCCACCACGGCCTGAGCAAACCCACAGAGCACACCTAAAGAGATCAATGTGAGGTGTCTTTCCAAATGCCTGTCTGAGGCAGTGTCACTCAGCTTCAGGTGACACCCTATCCTCAGCTCATGCCTTTGAGAGAAAAGGAGTACAAAGTCAACAAGAGTTAGGAGTGGAATGTCAACTTAAAACGGAATTTCCTGGCGTTTTTCACAGCATGCCATAACTTAAGTGTTAACTAATATTGCTCCCTGTATTTAATCTCCATGTGTTGAAGGAAAAAGATCTTTCATGGAAAGACTAGAACAGATAAACCTATATTTAGCCTTCTGTAAACACCTCCTAGGGTCACGTTTCTTAAATGCATAGACCAAGGATTGCACAGAGAAAGTGTAGGAACACAGACACACTTACATTTGACTCAGAAAACCATCATTTCTGTGTATGGTGGACAGAACCTGTTATAAATTAGGCAATGTGTTAAAATAAAGATTTTAATTGTGGACTATAACAAGAAATTATCCAACTAGGGAGAAAAGGAAATATATTTTTTGGGTCATCAACCTGGTAGAAGGTTTCCGGTGTGACATTATTGAGCACCAGCATCAAGCAGACAGAGCGGCTGATTCTGCTGGACACAGCTCTTCTTCTCCACCTGCCCTTGGGAGACAGCAGTGCCACACCCCTGCCTGTCCTAGCCTCTGCCACCCCATTTTTGACATCAGATTTGCTTTCCACATAATTAATTTGGCTTCTGCAGCCCAGAGGAGACCTCTAGGTCCTCTCCTTCCTGCTGGTGATAGGGGCAATTGAGGCCTCTTAGTGAGATGAGGACTCCAGTTCAGCATCTGCAGATGCAATGAAATGGTGAGGTTTTTTCCTTCCACGCTTAAGGACATGCTGAGATACTCGTGGTGTCAGTGTTAGAGAAGAGAAACAGAACTGAGTGTCCCATTACACTGGCTTTCAGCTGTATTTGGGAACAACCATTACATGAGAGGCACTGCCTACTGCCTGCTGTAAGTAATCCAGGCCTGATCCAAAGCCCCAAACCATCTGTCCTGCCAACAAAAGCATGTTAAATAACTTACCAGAAAGAACATTAAAACAGTCTCCTGTCCTTGGTCTTATTTTGGTATTTTGCTGCCTGTGCAATGTTACCACACTGTGCTTGTGCTCAACTGTATTTTTAGCATAATGAAACTAGAAAAGCAGTCATCCTTTCACCTGAATCCCAGAAGTCAATTCATTTTTTATGTCTGGAGATGTCCTGTATTCAAACTGGGATTTGATTTTTCTGTAGGCTCTAAAGTTGAAGGGAGTTTTCTGTAAGATTTGAAATCTTTTTTTGCTGACTTTTAAGAACAGAAGGTCTTTGTGTCATGTTATGTTGTCCATATCAGGGGGAAAAAACAGGTATCGGTAAGCGTGCTGATGAATCCAGAATTTGAGAGTGATTAACTTCAAACAAAGAAGCTAGGCTATTTTAATGATGAGATTGTTATCTGAGTCGAATGCATTTAAATGTGTATTTTACAGTCCACTGGTCAAGTCATAAAAGTACTATAAAGCTTAGAAGAAAAACTGAAGGTTAATAGGTCAGAAATCAACCACAGAGTTTTATGGGTCAGGAAACAGTAGGGGCTTATTCTTTTCAAGGCACCCTGCAAGACAAGGTGGACAGAGGTCAGAGAGTTGCATGCTGCATGGGGTTGGCTTTTCAGCAGTCACCTCACAGGGAGGGAGGAAGATCGCGTCACAAAATCTGGACTGTCAAGCTGAAGTGAACAATGATGCCAAGCAGCATCACCAGCGTGCCTGGTGTCATTTCCCAGTGACCCAACACTGCATTGGCACTGGCTTGATGGCATTTTGTCCTTTGAAACCTTTGTTGGATACCACTGCGGTAGCACCTGGGGCAGCACAAAGGAAAAACACCGTGCCACTGCCTCTGCATCTGCCTGGGCTTCGTGAAGACTTCACTGAGCATGTTCCCCATCTGCAGCAGAGTGGCTGTGTCTTCCCTTTTGAAACAGGGAATGTTGTTCTCCTGCAATTGTTGTATTTATTTTACGAGTTGTACAAGGAATGTTGTGTGGCACTCTCTTGGCTGCTCTTGCCTGTGATTTACAGTAGTTATAAACATTCCAAAGTATACATGTAAGTTAAATGATACATTAATATTATAAAGTTACAATTCTGGTATAAATGTGTCATCAGTTTGAAAATTCAGTTTTTCCTTTGCCCAGCTTTGTGATTAGGCTGACTGGAATTAGCTTGCTGCAAAAGCACCATAGACATGAATTCACTGTGCCTGTGTGTCCCCAAAGCAAAATGCTGTGAAGACAAGAAGAGAAGGATATTCTGCCAAGCTGAAACAGCTCAGAATATTTAACCACTTACATGCATTTTTATAATATTCTCCAAAAAATAGAGCAAGGGGGGAAAAAAGTACTTGAACCTCATGCCCATGACAGGAAGACAAATTAGATTCTTGGCAGTACCCTCTAAGGTCCAACTCTTCCCGTGGGTTCATGTCATTGAAGTAGTTTCTGCAGTGCCAGAAACCACAGAGCTGGACCCACTGCTTGGAAGGGTATGTCTGCACCGACAGCCCTGCCAGACCTGGCCACATGCTGCCACGGCTCCAAGCTGGTCGGATGCAAGCCAAGTCCACAAGCCAATGCCTGGTTGCTGCTGGTCTGACTGCAAACAACCCCTGGGACTCTTGTACAGTCACATTCCCATTCCCCTGCTTCTCTGTTGTCTGTCAGGGTATTTTGGCCCTGCTGCTTGCAGCAGCAATGGCACCACTGGTCTTTCCTTCCCCACTTACCCTCACTTCACACTTTATGAAAAGAAGCATTTACATCTGCTAGGAGGAATGACCTGGACTATGATTTTCACAGGAGGATTTTCACAAAATTCAGAGACATCTGCATCTCCTGTATTTGCAGAATAACTGCCACAGCAGCACTGAAACACAGCAAAATCAGATGATTAATTCAAGATCACTCCGGAAATCAATATCACTGGGAGGAATGGGACCTAACGTGCAAGTTCTATACTCTCAGACGCCAGCACTAACATCCAGAAACTCATCTGGCAGGTATTCTGTAAAAGGTAATCAGGCTGTGGAAATAAGACTAAGAATAATCACTTATATAAGGAATGTAATAGAATAAATTAAGATGAGAGATACTATCAAAGGAAAAGGAAATTTGTGGCACTAAGAATTTACAGGATCAGTCTCAAAATTGAGTGGAGATAGGTTATCTGGAAGGAGATGCAGTGACTGTATTTGTTATCCCCATCCAGCTCTGTATCACTAGTCTGAAGAACCCCTAGGATTGCTCATTTTCAGAGTAAAATACATTAATGAGCTATTTAATAAAATGAGATGACCTAATTCTTTACACTCACATCACAAGTCTGTTTCAGCCTGATAAGGTAACTAGTTCAGCTGCTTCATGGACAAGGTGAAATGTCCCTAAATCCCTGTGTTGTCTTAATGGTCATCAGTCATTTCATAAGAAAGTTGGGGGTTTTTTTCCTTGTAAGAAATTTATGAGAAAACAGCTTAACATTTGGAAGTACTGCTCTTGAGAAAAATTTCTCCCTCCTGCAGACCCAGTAAAGAGAACTGGGTGAGCTATCAGATCAAACAAGCCTACCACAGAGCAGCTCCAGTTTTCATTGTTGCAATATGAAAATATTTTATGATGTCTCATAACTCATGCATGAGGCTCTGATAATGGTCACGTCAGCCCCCACATTTCACACTGTGTTTAAAAATATGGCTTGTTTATCTACCACATGGGCTGCAGCCTGCGATCAGATTGACATGGAAAACACTCGGCTCCCGCACGCAGCCTCGGAGGCTGTCCTGTGAAAAGCAGCCTCACACGATACAGAACTCTCACCCTCCTCATTGTAATTACTGTTTGAGAATTTCACAGTTTTTGTGAAGATTTCACAGTTTTTGGAGACAACCTGAGTTAAATTCATACTCTGTGTCTTTTCAGGAAATATATTTAAGATATTTTGCACATCCTTCTCACCCTGTATCCTCTGCAAACTGTGGGTGATCAGGGTAGGTGGGTGGCGGGATGGAGCAGAGCCACAATGTGTCTGTGTTAAAGGTTCCCATGTCCTCTTCATTTTATTGTGTTTTGGTGCATTTAACATTTTGCTTACAGTCCAAATCTTACAGACAATTGTGACAGGATCTCTGCTCCCAGCAATAAAAAATAGCCTTGTAGCCCATACAATTGCACTGGAAATCTCCAATATGCAGCTGAGATGAACCTTTGGGTCTAAAGGCAAATGCAATGAACCTCAAGCATGTATTTAAACACACAAACAGATAAAAATAAAACATTGTAATGAGTTCTAAGCCAAATTGACAATCATGCTACTTGAGTCACAAAATTAAATTGCTTGGAGTTGGCAGTGACATATGAACATTTACTTGAGTCTGTGCTCTCTATATTACATTACTCTATTAGCTCCTTAAATAACAAAATAAAGCACAACTTAGCATTCAGCAGTAAATCCTTTCCTTTTCTTTGTGTCCTATACTGCAGTAGCATAGTTTAAGCGAGTATAATTTTTAACAATGACAATAAGTGCAAGATATTGCCTGACTGTGAAAATGAGCTGGTGTTTCAGTTAACTATTTCTTTCTTAATGCAGGGTTTTAAATGTCAGCCAGAGGCATTAGCCAGCAGTTTAAAGGAGCCTGTTGATGATTTTAAATATTCAAGCAGTGTTTTCCTCTCGTGTTTGTGTAGCTGTTGGGCAGTTGACAAGTAGTTTTGCAGAGCATAACGGTTGCACTGTATCACACCAGAGCCTAGAGAGAGCTGGACGCTGCAATGTAAGGGATAGGGGCTTCCAGCAGGCCAGCACATCTTGTTCAAAGTGTGGAGGTTCGTGCCTTTATCATTAATCCATGTGTGTTTGGGATGTGTAACCTCCTCCCGTGTCCCCAGCTGGCCCATTCCCCCAGCATCCCAGCCCACTCCGTGCCCATACCGCCTCCAAAGCTGCCTTTATCTCCTCGCTTGCTGAGGCTCACTGCCCACTGCACAGCATCTCTTTAATCTTTGTAAACCAAATTTGCAGCCAGAACAAACTCTGCATGCCAGAACGTGTCTGGGAGGGATGGCAGGGAGGAGTGGAGAGAGGCTGCATGGCAGAGGAACCAGTGCAGGGGCCTCATGGGTCAGTTGCTGGTCGGGCATCTCTTCTCCTTTCAGAAGGCAGAGCAGGCAACAGAGAACTATTAAAAACCCCTTGGAGCTTTTTCCACTGGTTATGGCACTGGTCTAACCTGTATTTTCAGGCATAAAATCACACAAAACCACCTCAATGTGACCTGAATTTCAGCTCTGAAATGCCTTCTTGCGTGGAGTTCCCAGGCAAAGGTGACTCTTTGGGTGTGATTTCAGGCAGGAGGGGAGGTTGCTCTGTGAAAGCTCAGCCTGGATGCAGGGAACAACAGGCTTTCATCAAAAGCTTATTCTGGAAAAAAAATACTGTATATTGTATTTGGAAGCTCATGGGGGGTTATCCACACAAGCCAAGTGTTATGTTTTCCAATTGTCCAATAAAATAGATTTACATAGGAGCAAGGAAGAAATAATGTATTTTATAAGACTATTCCTAACCCCCATGAACTAAGATATCTTGATTTAAAACTGCTCAGTGCCTGGCAAGGGGAAATAGTTTAGATTATATGTGAGAAGAGAATAATGGCTCCATCAGGTAGTCTGTCAGCTTGTGTAAATAGGACCAGGTTGGTGTGTAGGAAAGCAGGGTGAATGATCTACTCTCCCAGGAAAGGGCTTCAGTGAGGCATTCAATGAAACTAGAACAGACTTATTGTTCTATGGGACTCGTAGAGCAATTCCCCTGGGCCCCTTTGAAAATCACAGTCTGAATAGACACAACAGGAAAAATAAAGACTGCATTTACAGGGGAAAAGTTGAGTTTCAAAGCATTTACAAGCCCAGTCTAAGGCCTTTCAGAAGTACAAGCTGAATCCATATTTCTTAAAACTTAGCACCATATCAACAGGAAGATCTCCCTGTTCAGTAGGAGAGGAGCAGCACAAAATTTGCCATCTGAGGGTAATGTCACACCCTGTGCAAAACCTTACTGAAGTTATTTTACAGGACTGCCTCTTTCCTACTTTTATTTCAGGCAGAACTCCACATTGCCAAAAGACTTCAACGCAGAACAAAGTTTTATGAACCTAAAGGCCAAGGTCGATTGAAAATCAGGAATCATTCATGGAAAATTAGCAAATGTGACATGCACAGAGTGAAATCTGCATTAAGAATCACCTCCAACTGGCAAGGGCCTAACCTACGGGACAGCTTTATTGTATCTCCCAGGATTACAGCATCATTTTTTCTGACAGCTAGTTCATGATCCAAACTAAGCAGAAACTCTTTCTGGGGGTCTGCTCTGAGGCTGTCTACTGCACCAGGATCTGTGAAAAGTATCTCAAGACAAAAACAAGCAGGAGAAGGATTTTTTGCTTTGTTGTGCACAAGGAAGAAATAGGCCTTGAAATGACGAGAGGTTCCATATGCCAAGGTGTTGTTTCAGACTTTGTAGTTGTTCTGTCCAGATGCACATGCAACTCCTATTAATGCCAGCTGGAGCTACACATGCCTCAGTGGAGCAGCAGACCCAGCAGCAGACATTAATGCACGACCAGGCACATGTGTTTCCAGACACCGTCATGCCTCAGGTACATCCAAGGCACCATGTCAAGCCTGAGCTCATCCCACACCTCCACCATCTCCCCAGCACTCCTCACTTTGTTTGATGTTTTAACTAAAATCCTGGCCAAAATAGAACAGAGCTCTTCTAGGGCTAGTGAAAAAGCCTGGGAGACTCCTTTCACAATCTGAAAAAATTTGGGGGCTTTCGGGTATCACCTTGAACTTTCTGTGATCTACCCACAAAAGGGAAACCCCGTTGCTGAGGGCAGGAGATCCTTATACAGATACCAGGCAAGTGGGGATGGCCAGGAGGAGGGTGGCTGATGGAAAGCACTATATCCACAGTTTAACAAAGTCTCTGTTGATTTTGGTGGGGAATCTCCAAGTGACTGAAAGTCCCTAGGGTGCACTGTCCCCACAGTGGTGCCACTGGGGCCACACGCATTTTGGTCTATTGGGTAGCAGGTGATTAGTGGTCAAAGCATAAATATGAGGGGTTTTTTTGAAGGGAAAACACAGAGAGGCTCACTGCAGAAGGATGTTGAAGGGTGGATTTGGGGGCAACTGCATTATGTGCAGGACAGAGCCTGGTTTAAGCTCAAGGGAAGGAATGCTTTTGCTCATGTGACTTTGGACAGTGATGGGATGTGACCTCGAACATCAGCAGTGAAGTATGGGAGGTGTGGCATGGGAAGGTGCTGCAGCCTGCACGCTCTGCTGAGATTGGCATAGGGATTCAATGTCAAGAGATGAAAGGTCAAGGTCTGGGAAGGACCAATAAAAATGCAAAATATACTTTGGATGGAAATGTTCACGAGGAAACTAAAGAGGAAACAGACCTGCTGGCAACAGTCAAACTGCAAAGCAGTGAAAAAGGGCTAGAAAATATAAGGGTGGGGGGACTGGCTTACAAAACAAAGGAGATAACTGCTCCCTTCATCTGGCTTCATCAGGAATTCTGTAATTGGTGTTACACAATTTGCTTTATAAAATGCACTGGGGATGAGATTCAAAAGGAAAAAAAGGCTGTGTGATAGGAGGGGTGCTGCTTTTAGGAGAACCTACTCGGCCAAGTGGTTTTGAGCAAGGCAAAATGCAATCTCCTGCTAATGCAGGATAAAACCACCTGGGGGCCTGGGTGTGGTGGGGAAAGGTGCTCTGTCTCTGGGATGGGCTTCACTGTTTCCATTAGGCAGGGATGCTGGTTTTGTCGAAGGAAATGGTGAGAAAATATATACCAAAGTGTTGTGAACAGACAAGACACAAACTTCCCCAGAATAAGAGATGTTGATCCCCTCGAGCACTCATCACCAGAGGCACAGGGCTGGATGCTCACACAGAGGGGTGCTGGCAGGGATGCTTGTACCTCTCTGGGCAGCAGTCAAACGCTCAGAATGTTGAAATTCAGCAGTAAGCAATGAGGACTGCAGGTGGTGGCCCTGACAGTGCATCAAGGGTACATGTTCTTGCATGCATCTTCAGACACAGTGAGGTCATTGAGGTGAGGGTGGATTTAGACAGGCTAACAAGTCCCTGTCCTTTTCTGCACTCATATCTGGTAATCACAGGGGCTGAGGTCTCAGCAAGAGCCATCTTCTGCCTTTATTTCCTCACATAAGCAGCAAATAGGTTCATGGATGGGAAGTACCAAAAGTAATCTTTCAGCCTCTTGTTTCCTTAATATGAAAAATTCATTACGTGTTTCTAAAGGGAAAAAAAAAGACAGGAAAAAATGACTTTGTCTGGAACCAAAAATTAAAAACCCCAAAGCCTTCCTTGTGAAGCAAGCTAGGAGTGACTTGGATAAACACATCTATTGACTTTAAAATATAATACTTTTCTTCAGAAGGAACAAATGACACAAAGGGTGTGTGTATCTCAGAAAGTTATTTGCATTGCCTTAACCTGGATTCACCTTTTTTTTTCTCTCTACAGTATTTATTTTTCTTGCATAACGTTCTTCACAATAGCCCTTCTGCCATAAGTTCATAAAAGGATTTGCAAGAATGCAGGTTTTATTTTCTGCAGTTTTGCTTTAACCTTTATGCAACTTTTGTTTCCAATGAACTTTTTCTAACATTCCACATTCTTTCTTGTTCCTTCTCATTTAATCTTCTCTTCTTAATGATTCCTCTGCCCTTCTTGCATCTTTTTCCTGTTAGTTTTCAATAGATAAAATCTTTAGGACCCCTCAGCAAACGAGCATTGGCTTTTGCTCAGTATGAGCCAAAACTCTTACTCCAGAAGACCGAATTTGTGTCTTTTCTGTTTGTAAAAGTTTACTAACACAGTTTCTCACCATATTCACCAAAGACCCACTTTAAAGAACCACATGATGTCAATGTTCATACATTTGATTTATTCATAAACCCACTGGAGGAGGCTTTGCCCTTATCAGGAGGCTGCCAACATGAAGCAATAACTGCAGAGCTGTTCCTCCCTCTTCAACATCTGCATTTGCAGGATTATGATTCCTTTACAGTGTTTTACTTCACTTCCCTGGTGTCAGAAGATATGTGGGATGTAGCCAATAGCCTCATCACTCTGCAGAATAACTTGTTAAAATACATGATGGAGAGGAACTCAGAGTATATGAGCTTAGTTTGCAACCCCAGCAATGGCTACAAAGAGACTTCAGCATAGCTCTGTGATTGAGGATGCTGCAAAAGTGCTTGCAAGACTGAGATACAGGCAGGCTCAGAACCACTGCTTTTAAGCCAACATGACTGACATAGCTGAGGAGCTCTGTGTATGATGTCTCATACTAAGAAAATAAAATCATTGACCATCCAGCCACAGTAAAAAGGAGTGTGGTCAAAGCTGATCCAAGGATGTTTTTTCCCACGTGTAGCCCAATTAAAAGTCACAATTTAGTACCAGAGAAATCTTTTGTGGTCAAGAGTTAAGCTCATTCAGCAACCATATAGGATAATAAACTTGTCCAGAGCTACAATGGTTACTGTTAAATCATAGAAATATTTTTAAACCTAATGCTTCAGAGCTGAAACCAACCTTTACCCATCACAGATTAAGAAGTGTCTAGAGCAAGCAAACCTCCCACACCAGAATCCCAGGCATTTCATACCAGCACAGACTGGCAACTGCACAGGGACCAGGATAAGTTTTATCAGTTATAAGATCTTGAAATGAAGATGCATACATGAATGTTAAACTCCTTTCAAGATCTTGGCCCAACCCAGAAAGAAAAAGAAAGGGTTCTCCAAGGTACGGTTATTTCTGCAGGCAGTATTGGGTAGCTGCCAGCTTTATGCACAGAACTGCTGTTTTCCTCCTTCCATAATTGCAGTGGGCAGAAAGCCACCTCACAGAAAAGAACTGGCACATCCTTTAACTCCATCCATCCACCCACCTCAGCAGAGCTCGTTAGGATGAGCTGGCTGGCAGGTGCAGCCGCTGTCTACCCACAGAAAGCATGGAGTGACCTTTCCGCTCTTTCAAGCTCAGTGTCCACTCAGAGTCGAATTTTCCAGTGTTATGAATGTCAACCCTTAGTTGTTCAGGTGCCTTTTCACATCATAGGCTTGAAATTCTGCTCCTCCAGCATGCAAAAATTGATTATTTATCCTTCCACTGCCAAGTTTGATCCTGCCTTATGTCATGAGCACCATCAAACCTGTGGCAGTTATATTCAAGTCACTAGCAAGGTTTCAGTGAATTGGGGGTTTGTGTTGTTGGAAAATGGCAGTTAATTAGAACTGAAGCTTTCTGTGCAAATGTATTAGGTTTTCTAAATTTAACTCAGGACAAGGTGTGAAACTGCTGAGGAAGAAGGCAGAGCAGGAGCATATCCTTTTCTGTCTCTCCTGCCCTGGTCATCCAGCAGAACACCTGGTGTCCAAACCTCTCATTAGCACTATGTATAAATATTTTCAAGTCCTTTTCTTTTAAGTGGTGCAAAATCTTTCTCCTGGTACCCTAATCAATTGATGAAGGAGCAAAAAAATCACTAGTTTTTACCCTGTGAGAGATGGATGCTGTAACCTGGTGCCTCAGGTGTTCTTTCAGAATAAGAAAACAATTCCCTTTTTTGTTTTTTTTTTTTTTAAACAGAAGTATTCAATTTCATTCCTTTGCAGAACAAAGCAAATGTTGACACCTGCAGGTTTCACAACAGGTAACTGCTGCTGTTTTGGTTATCCCTGGCATAGGGTGATGGGATGAACCTTTGGTGACCCACATTCATACCCACCAGCTTCTCCAGAGACTTGGCACCAGCGTTCCCTCTCCATCTCTCCTGCCAGAACTGAAACTCCTAAGGTCATTTGCAAGAACCAGCCAAGATTTTGCATTTAATAAACCATTTCTCATAGTTAATTAATAAGAGTTCATGTAACTGGGAGACCTAGGTGAGTAGTGAGGATCAGCCCTCTATGTATGTGTTATCCTGACTTTCCTCAGCTCTTACTCCTTCAAGTCCAAGTGTGCACCACAGATAAGTAGAGGGAAAAACAGAAGGGTGAGTTGCAAAATCAGATTCTTTCCCCTAAAACATGAAGGGATATGTTTGCTGCAGCACATTGGTTTTCATAGTGATGGGGCATAAGCAGGATGGGAAAATAAGCCTGTCTGCCCATGGTAATCAATGTGCTGCCTTCTTCATATTACTGTAACTACTAACACAACTGCAGAACCATGTCACCAGAGAGCTGCTACCTGCCTGAGAGCAGCCATCAAAAAGCCCTCTAGAGACCAAAGTCTTTCCTCCCCATTTGCCCAGGCTGTGTGGCTCATTTGTAGGTGTTGAAGAAAGTTTGACACCTTTTAGTTTCTTGAAGAGTGGATGTTGGAGCAATGGGAGAGGAAAGGTGAGGCAGGAAATCTGGCTCCCTTTAAAGGTGCTTTGATAATCTCCTGCACAAAAAAACGAAAGCCCTCAGATTTCTCACATTGTAACATGGAGCTAGCACTGCTTGAGACCTCCACTTATAGCTCAGTTACTAGGAGTGAAATACTTTACATGCCTCTGGGGACATGTGAAAGGAGAGCTGCCTCCAGAGTACTACTAGAAGCCATGCCAGCAGTTCAAATAATTTTTTTCCAAGATTTTATGATCTGATGCTTGGATTACATTTGTTTAGCTGTAGAGGTGTGAGGTCTGAACAATTTGTCAAAGGAAAGAATAGCTCCAGCTCCAGGCATTTGTGCATCTGGAGTTCAGCTTCGACCATGACACTGTGGAGATCCTTGAGGAGGGATGAAGTCATCTGATTTAGTGGATGGTGTCCCTGCCAGGCAGAGGGGTTGGAACTAGATGATCTTTGAGGAACCTTCCAACTCTGACGATTCTATGATTCTATCTTCCCTAACACCTAAAGGGTAGGAGAGAAGAGGCACACAAATGGTAGCAAAGAGTGGGGAAAAGATGCTGTGAGCCACCTTCCCATCCTGTGGAGCAGGTTGGATGGTGGGGGACCATGTCTGCATGGCTGTAGAGAGAAAGACCTAGGAGCCATTGCCTGGTGTTGGCAAGTGCTGTGAATTCACAGCTGGGAGTGAATCCATCACCAGGGTGAAGTCATCTAAACCTCAGCTGGACATTTCCCACTGTGCAGTGGTCTGCAGTGGACATCTTACACCCCAGACAGAGATCCCAAGGAGCAGAAGGAGCTAGACACGTAACAGCACTGTCTCAGTCACCTGCACTGCTATGAGAAGAAAAGCCTTCACCTCCAAATATGGATTTATTAAACTATTTTATTCCAACAATTTTTTCCTCAAATTTCAGGCTTCAGACCTTGATTTCAGTTGTTCCAAGAGGACAGTTTAATAATACAACATAATTCTCTCCCTAGATCTTCACAGACATGAACTGAACCTCGCAGCTCTCCAGATTGGAAGGTGACTATGGCTCTGACTCTGCTGTGCAGGTGGGGCATTGACGGAGAGAAGCTGGTCACATTTCCAAGGCCACAGAACAGAGTCACCATCTTCCTCAGCTCAGGGAGGCAGTGGCAGCAGATAGGGGCAGAGAAGTAGAAGTGACAGGCCTGGGTAAGTCTCTGGCAATCCCCTTTCAAAGCCTGAAATAAGAATTCAGTGCCAGAGCAGCAACTCCCACCCTATATCCCTCTTTGCATCCCTGAGCAATCTGCATTTTCTTCTCCATTTCCTCATCCCCAAATCCCTCCTTTTCCCATTTCTTAGCCTTTGCAGCACAGGTCCTTCTGCCAGCCCAAGACACTTCCCCTCTTGCCCTGACCCTTCATCCCCTCCCTGTGTCCACCAGCCACTTGCATCCACTGACGTCCTGCTTCTGCCCACCTTGGCAAACCAAAACCACTCCTAAACGTACACGTGTGCATGTCAGGGTTTGGGGGAACTTGAGTGTGGGCTGCACCTATCAAAAATCGAGTGAAAAAGAACTTGGAGGTGGAAGAAGATGACAAATGTAAGAAAAAAAGGTGGACATATGGTAGCCCTAATAAAGAGTGATAAAGTCCTCAGATATTGCTGGAAAGACTCCCACTTAATTAACCAAGCTTTGGACCAGAATCCAAAGCAGAGATAAGTTTCTGGCTCCTATTTGCAGCTCTTGTGCTCAGACTGCTCAACAAGGCCTATCCTCCTGCTTTTATTTATATTAGGGAGTCACTCATTCATAATTCATCTGGCACTGAAGCTCACTTCCTGTGTCAGGATACAGATCATTTATAAGGTGATAAGGGACTATATTAACATTATAACATAGTGTTTGTAGATGCTCAAGATGTTTATCACCAAGAAACACAGCAGAAAATTTGGCTTCATTGACCTTTGCTTCACAGGTGATTCTCTTTTACACTGTGCATAAAACCCAACATTTATTGAATGTGGTGCTGTGTTGGGTCCTGCCAAGTTCAGTACATAACACTGAAGACAACAGGAGATGTAGGTGCTCAGTACCTTTGAAAATCCTGCTCTTATAAACATGTTTTGGGTTTTTAATTGTCACATATGCCAACAGTATATTTTTAATTGATCATCAGGAATTTCCTATACTCATTGTCCACACCAAAACCCAAATTCTTTCGTTTTCATTTGAAGAACTGCAAAACGTATAATTGCCAAGCTCATGACAAGATTTCATGATGGATTGACAGCATTTCACAGATGATAAGTGGGCCATGCAGACAAGAAGCAAATGTTAACAGATATTCACTTGGTGAACTCAAAATTTCCACCTCATCTCTAATTGCACTGTCACAGTTAGGGCATTACTGCAGTTATTGAAAGGAGTAACTAACATTCATCTTTTATGTTTGAAACATCTTTAAGTGACTTGTCCTTTTCATGGCCTGTAAAAAAAGAAGTCTTTTTATACTGGGCAGGTAAATATCCAATCAATCTCTCAGGTAAGACAGCATTAATGAACTACCTAGAACAGGTACCAGCAACAAAGACTGGGCATGAGTGGCTCATACCATTGGGACTACTCTTCTTTCATATTTTAGGAGCCTCATTTCCAGGTACCAGCTTTGACTCTACCATGCTTTAAAATTATGACCCACTGACAGTGAAGGGTGGTGATGAAATTCAAATTGCATGTGATGCCCTTGTGATGAAACAGTGCTGATAGATCAGTGACTCAGTGGAGCAACCTCACACACAGCAACTTTGGGGAGCTTCTCCTGGGCTGGGATAGCAGAGCTTAGTGAAGGGTGAAGGCCCAGGGTGACGATCCCACCACAGCCCTTGGGTGACCATTGTTCATGACCTATTACTTTGGAATGGCAGAGCAATATATAGGGTGCAAGGCTCTGAAAACATGAAGGAATGTGATTTCCAGTAAGTGGTCAGCACTCACCTCTAAAAATAGAGGCACTGGAAATCACTGGTGACTTTTGACAGTCTTGGCCAAAATCATCTATTTTTAGCCCATCTGCTCCTTCTGACCCCAGTTCTCTCGGGAAGAATGTATATTTTGGGTGAAGGGGAGGAGGCAGAAATTGTCACAGAATGAAAATTGAAACACTTTCCTATCAAAAGCCCTTAAAAATGACAGAACCACTTAATTCCTTTAAATGGATGTAAGAATGTTGCCAAGATTTATGAGGAATTAAATTTAATGCAGGATAAGATGGCAGGGATGAAGGATAATTATGTGCTCTCAAAAGCTTGGTCCTTTTGTAAATGAAATGGCCTTAGGGAGTTTTCCAGCAAAGTTTGGGCTCAGCCTTTTAGTTCTAACAAAGCCAATTGCCAGTCATGGCTCTGCACAGGGCATATGTGACACGATTTTTAATGAATTCCCCATCAGATTCCCATTCAGTTGCCCACCAAACCTGACAATAGTTTTACAGTTTTCTGCATTAAATCTTGCCTAATGTATTCGCTTTCCCACAAACCTGTACTCTTAGTAAGCAAGAATTCAATGTGCTGGACACTGAGAAATTGATCTGGCAAATAAACACTGTAAGGCTCTGAGGTGATGGTGTAACAAATGCATCAATAACAGCAATGGGAGCACTAATTACAGCCCCTGCTAATGAGCCTGCCAGGCCTGTGAGGTGCTTGATAGTTGGTGAGAGGTGCTCAGTACCGCCATTCACTCTGCTGAGGGTCAGGAGAATTAATTTGTTCTTGCTGGAGGGAGGCACAGGTCCTGATCTGCCCTTACATGAGTTGTTGGGCACATCAGTGAGAGTATGTCCAGACATCATCCCACAGCAGTATGAGAAAGAAATCTTTAACAAGATTAGAGGCTGGTGGCAGAGGCTCTATCCTCCAGACTCTGAACACATTACTGACTCATTTTCTTTTGAAGTTGTTTGTGGGTGTTGTATGAAATTCTTCATTTCTCAGTATTCAGACAATGTTAGATGATATATTCATGCAGACTTTTCCAGTTTTCAGAAATGTTGTAAAACCACTACTACTGATTCCCCAAGATCAGTTATTTTAGGAACTGGAGGAGGTGATATAATATTCTTTGTGTGATGCTCATTACTGTTCTGTTTGAAATGTTTTGCTTAGCCAGACACATAACAGAAACAATATAATCCAATTTAGACAGTATATTCAAATTATCTGATACTCAATCTGAACAAGTTCATAGGTATCCCAACAATGGAAATTTTGGGAAAGGAAGGATTATGATAAAAATGAATGATTAAAATATCATAAGAATTAAGGATTAGCAAATTCAAAAAGAGGTAAATCGCTTGGATCACTCATCTGATGTTTGCTATCCACTCCTACAGGTCTCAGTCTGACAGCTTACAAAACACAGTCTTAGGCCAGACACCAACCAGTTGATTCTAAGAGGAGAGAATATTTGTAAGCAACTTGTCTAACCATGTGAAAAAGTTATTTCCATTTTTATTTTATCTTCTCCCGTTTTCATTTGTTATTTAATAAATCTATTTTGTGTTATTTTGGCAACATTCTCTCCATGTAAAACATATTTTATTTGCAACTAACTACAAAAATATTTCCCAAGTACATTCCAACTAGCTGCAAGGATGATAATCTTACAGACATTTTTCCTTTTATGATTTAATTCTGTTTATTTTTAGTTGAATCGCTGGGCTTTTCTTGGGAGCCTGTTGGATCCTGATGATGCTTGCATTTGCTGTTGGGAATGTGGCACAAGCAGCAGCACTGAACTGGAGAACATTTAGAAAGGCTCTAATAGCTTTGCTGCTGGCGAAGAGCTGAGTGTCATTTTCCTAACCCCACCTGCAGGTTTCAGGATCTAACAAGCTCCAAAACAAATGCTGCACTTCGATTTTGAACAAATGATTTTATCTGTTGCTAGAAACCCCTCCAGCACTTTAGGAGAAAAAAAGAAAGGAAGAAATATGGTTCTATCTGATATCTGCATTTGTTTCTCCACTGGTTGAACATTGACTGTTCTGACTAGCACAGTTATATTGCATAGGTCTCACATCCCTGAGCCTCACTGTGCATCCAGCCTCTGTGGCTTGAAAGCTCCACAGATAGATGTGGTTCTCACGTGTGTGTAGCAAAGTGTGTGGATCAGATGTGTTTCTACTAATTGCCTGGAGTTGTCTTGTGCATTTATATTGGCATACCTCACACCAGAATCCTGTTCCCTGAACCCTGAAAACAAATACTTTGGCTTCAGGAAGGAAAATGGATCCACAACAAATGGTGTTGTATTGCTTAATGGTTTCCTGACAAATCCCTGTCTCTACTCTGGAGCTGCGAAAACAGACACAGAGACTGCTCTCATTTCAGTCTCAGGAGGAACCTGGCAGGTGCAGTGAGCAAGCTGGTCAGGATAATAAAAGCCATAGGTTCAGAACACTATTAAAAAAAGGCATTATGTGCTTGGACACTTAGCTCATTTATGGGCTCTCTGTAAAACCGCCATAAGAGGAGAGGTGCTGGACTGCTGGTGAGTACAGTGCTTGCATGTGCTCAACTCCCTCAAAAATTTGAAGAATAGGGAATGAAGGAAGGTTCTCTGTTACCTGGCAGGAGGTGTGACTGTGAGTCCCCAGGATCAGAGCAACACAGAACAGGGACAAGTCAGATCAGAAGATGAGGTGAACCGTTCACATCCTCAATACCTGGGGATTGGGTTTCCATGTGTTTTCTTCTTTGCTATGGTTTTATAGTTTACTAGGACACTTAGCATAAGTCCAGCCATGGGTCAGCCACAGCCCAAGGTTTCTTCTCTCTTAACATCATGTTCCACAGTAATTTCTGCCCCACATTCAGATTCTTTGCCATTTGGAGAATGGCACTGGGTAAAGTTTTCTTAGTTTTTTGGAAAGTCTTACAGAACTAAACAGGTTTGATGCAGCAAGCTTGAAAATTGATGCTCTTGCTCCAGCAGAGTGACAGAACTGGGAGGGAGTGTCTAAAGTAACAACCTCTCTCTTCCTCTTCAACTGTCCAGTCTAGACCAGACCGCCTAGGTTCCTCCTCACAATTTATCCAGCCTGCTCCTACAGCCAGCAGCCTACACAGGCTGCAGCTGTGCTTCCCAACCCGCACCCCTGGGAAGCTTTTTCTGATGTCTTTCCTAAAACTCTCTAGCTGCAGTTTAAGCCCATTGCTTTTTGCCCAATCCACTTAGGTGCAGAGGAAGGCTTTATTTCTCAAATACTTCATAAATCGATAGAAGGTAAGTTAGAGTCTTTCTGTTTCCATTGTTACTTATTTATTTTTAACCAGAAATTTGGAGAATTTATTAACTTCCTCAGAGTGGTTCAAATAAAACACAGAAGAGCAATAGCTTTCTGTGGAGTGCTTTAGGGAAAAGTAGTTTCATGCACTAGTTAAACCTGGTGTACTGAAGTCATGGGAAGTTTTGCCATGAAGTATAACAGTCTGGATGTCAGCCAATGACTGGTAGTTTTCACATCCATATATTTGTTAGGGTCCATTGGCTCATCCATCCTGAGAACATCTCAGTGTCTTCCAGGTAAATACGCATAACAACTGTGAAGCCTTCAATAGGTCTTGCTGAGCTATGATCCCTTTGCCTTCCTCCAAGGAACAGACAAAAGATCTCCTTAAAACAGGGTTATATGGAGCTTGATTGATTTGCCTGGTCTTGACTTCAAGTAGAGAAGAAATAGCTGAGAGTGTAATTCTCTTACAGTGAAAACACAAGTTTGAAGGAAGAAAGGAAGAAATATAGATTCTGGAAAAGGTGGAGACTCATGGCAGAGCACCAACAGCCTCAGTCTCATCCATCCATCTATCCATCCATCCATCCATCCCCTCATGCACAGAACAAAAGTCTGTCAGTCACAACAGTTTATTCATGTCAAATGATTCCATCTCCCAGCAGGAGCGACAGGACCAGCACTGAGCAGAGGAGGTTTGAATCATTTGAGCTTATCACACAGAGGTTCCTGAAAGTTCACATTACAGAGCCCCAATACATTTTGCAGCATACTTGAAGGGAAAGGACTGAAACATCCAATATATCTCCCATAGGCTGACAACTTAGTAAACACTCCAGCAGGATAACCATGATCCTTAGAACAATGGAATCATTTTAGTTAGAAACTGTAGAAGTTACAAGGCGAAGATTTATGTGCTGTGGGGTAAATAAATATTCAGTTCCCATTAATGTTAATGGGAGTTAAGTGGCTAATTCCCCACACATTATGCTGAAGATTTACTTCTCTGTGTTTTATAGAATAAATGAATTTATAGTCTTCCTGGAGGTTAGACCTGAGAAAAACAAAGAGCTCAGAGTTTACTCCATTTTTATGAGGTCATTTTTTTAAAGGAGGTTTATTCCCTGAACAGAAGGAAAGGTTAGAAGAGCACCAAGTTAAACCAATCCCCTTTGTGGATGCCAGGGAGATTTGTGGCAGGCATTTAATCCAAACTCACAGATGGAGAGACATGCAAAGATCCATATAAAATGTCTTCATAACAGAAGCCGGAAATTCGTAACAATAATAAAGGCTGACATTTATACAGAGCTTGTCATCTACACATCTACAAGCTGGATTTTGCAGTCAGAGGCACTCTCAAAATTCTCTTGCAAACCACATGTGATTTCACACCAAGAGGGCAAAATGCATCAAGGAGGCTGGCTTCAGCATTACCGAAACCCAGCCAACACTGCAGCAGCCATTTAATGCCCCAGAAAGGGAGGCAAGCATGCTGCTATTTTAAAGCTCAAAATACTCTCATTAATTTCAATTCATTTTTCATGGGGTATAGTCAGAAATGAATTCATACCTGTGCCAGCACTTAACCCTCATTCCTCACATCTCTATGCAAAAATCCCAATGGAATTGGTTCTTTTTTTCCTATGCTCCAGTCTCTAAGATGACCCCATAAATTTTCATTGCTGGTCAAAAAACATTTGAAGTCAGTTCCTTCGACAAGTTAGAAGTCGCAAGAATCCTTTGCCCAAGATGCAAACAGTATGTCATAGTCTCTGTGTTCAAAGACAATCAAATATTCATTCAAAACAATCACATTTTTCTCTTCTTGTTAAGGACTACTATGTATTTGTGCTGAAATTGAGATTAGAGATTGTGTATGAGACAATTACACATTTGTTTCCCTTTAGCCTGATCTAAAAAGAAAGAGCTTCAGAGAGAGGGAGAGAAAAATTCATACAATTGTTTTCAGTAGGGCACAGTGATCTGCTACAGATAAGCTAGTCTTCTTTTTTCTTATTCAAATGTTAAGCTTTCCCAGGCAAACAGTGTTTTTCCCTCACTGGTTATGCACTCTTCCATAACTCTATGCAAACAACTCCTTTTCATTAGCAGGGTGACTCTCACAGTTTCATTTTAATCAGACATTGCTTTTATATTTCTTTTTGGCAGCAGAACAGCCTCTCAAGACCTTTGACAGTAACTCCATACAATCATCTTTTATCAGGACTAAGCACTCTCACAACACTTGATATTTATCAGAGCCAGCAGCTGAGGAGAATCAAGTGGGGTAGGCACCTACACAGCAGCTTGGCCCAGCACCCAAATGCCAGGGCTGGGCCATGGAGCTTCTCTGTGTCTCCTCCCTCCCTCAGCTTCTGTAAAGTGCTCTTAGTGTAACTGCTTACCTGGAAATTGCAAGATGAGGTAGCACATACAAATTAAGTTATAGTCCAGGCATATTATGCTTGACCTGGTGTGAACACAGAACAGAAATTCAGCCCCTGGAGAACTTAGGGCTGAAATGTTGGGGAAGAGACAACCTGTGGATTGAGAGGCAGCTGATAATTGGGGGTGCTGATGGGAAGCCACAGCACAGAACTAGCAAGTTACCAAATGGGGACATGCCCTATATACACAACCTTTCACCCTCTCTCCTCTGCTGATTTTCTAGCCTGTAAGTGCACAGGGCAGTGAACCACAGCATGACATAAGGGGTTGGATGGCTTCCCCTTCTACCCAAGACAGGAGAGCTGCTGGTCTTCTGGTGGTTTTTCAGTGCTCAGTAAAAACCTTCAGATGAGGGTAATGGAAAACCTGAGTGAGGCTCCTGCTTTGTGTCATGTTTTGGAGGGTGTTCTGGTTTTGCTGGGACAGACCCACAGGCCAACCACGGCCTGCAGGCTGTTAGCAGTTTGGGATCATCCAGGACAGATGACCTGAGTTGGCTACAAATGACCATAAAGGTCATGCTCAATATAAAGGGAGAAGTACTGAAAAGAAGGAAGCTTTCTGCTGGAGTTCTTGCTTGGTGTCTTCTTGACTTTGTTCATCTGTCTCCTGAAGGCTGCTTTCTGTTGATTGTAAGTGTTCTACCTTTGCTGGGCTGGGTATAAATTTATATACTTTATATTTGTGCTAGTTTTGTTGTTTCACTGCTCTTGTTTTCATTTTAGCCTGTTTTCATTTCTTGTTTTCCCAATCCCCTGTCTCAAATGAGGGGAGGTCACTGGGTGATTGAACAGCTGCTATAGTTTAGCCCTAGATAGAGGCTAGATGTAGACAGAGGGTCTGTCTCTTCCCATAAGCTGCAAAAGCCATGCAGGGAGACTGGCCTGCAAACATAGATACCTGAGTTATGTCTTGTTTGAAGAGGTATAAATATTCCTCAGACTCATAACTACTTAAATTTGTGCTGGGCTTCTCACAAGTAGCGCAGATCCTGGGGAAAAGGAAGGTGGCCGAAAGAGAACAGGACTGGAATGTGATTCCTTTGCATCTTTGAAACATTATTTACTATCTAGTAAACCCATTTTACAGCACCCTGCATTTTATTTTCAAACACTTCTATCACCATACACTGTATATCAGTCACTGATTATGGAAGCTTTCTCAATGATTTCCCAGCAGCTTTAAAAAGCTGCCAAAGAATTCTGTGTGGCAGAGGTTTGAACTTTATTGCTGTTTTTCACAAAAAGGGTAAAGAACAAATAACAGAGATGGGAAAAATGGATTTCAGTGACCTGTGTGAATGCAGTAGGCCCCAAAGCATGAAAAAAGAATGACCTTTTGGAGGTTATGCAGTTCAGATAACCTGCTCAACTTTCTGCCAGTGGATTGTGACATCCTTAGACTGCTGGTTTTTATTAATTGTTAAAGAAGAGCAATAAATAAATGTCATTTTGTTACTGAAAAACCAGTTTTGAGGCACAGAACAAATATTAATTGTACTTAAAGTAGTCCAGCTAGATGGTACATGTGCATCCTAGAGAGATGATGGACAGGTAAAGAAAGAAACATCTCTGTTTAAAAGAGATAGCTGACTCAACTGGTTTGTTTTTGCTGGCCACACATGAATGGGATTGTGCCTGTGCAGATTACTTTTACATTCTCTGCTTCTCCTCAGGGACAATACCTTGTCTTCTTAAGCCTTTTAGTTGTGTTGATAATTTTTATTCTTTACACTGGGCTGTTAGCCAAGGCAAATGTTTGTGTTGTTCTAAAAACTTGAAGTGTATCACTGTGGGAAACTTAAAATATACAGATAACTTCAGAAAGCATTTTTGAAAAAAAATTGTGATAATATCCCATGTTATTTCACTTTCTGTTAGTTTTACATGGAGCAGTGCTTCGTGCCTTCACTGGCTGTTTTTCTGTCCTCCTCCCTTTCCATTCCAAATATATTAAAATACTGATATGATGCTAATTGAAGTGAACCATTAATATTTCTGTAGCAAGAAGAATTACAGAAGATCAAGAAGCTAAAACCAAACACTTTATCTTTGAAAGAATGTGTGAAATATGTAGCTGAAATAAGAAACTTTGAAGTGTGTGTTTGTTAAATATTAGCACTAAACAGGACTCAAAACAGTAATGGAGGGACAGGCAAAGTTTAAATGAAAATGACAAAATTAAATAAAACACAGCCTCTGAGTTCATGTAGAGAACATTTGTCTCAGTCAAATGCTACCAGTGCTGCATACCAATGATATGCTGTGTGCTGCTCGAGCACGCAGAGACTCAAATCAAAAAGATTACGAGTTTGGCTTATGAAGCCTGCCTCAGACTCTAAGTAAAACAAAGTTAGAGGGCTGAAAATAGTCAAGGACTTCCAGGCACGGACTGAGAAATCCTGGGGAAGGAGCAGAAGCAAAGAGGAAGGTGTCAAGGTTCTTTGCTGCATTTTGCAGAGCCGCCTGCCCTCCTAGCAGCGTTCCCTTACCCCAGGGGTGAAAGCAGAGGAGGATCCATCACCATGGGGTTAGTCTCTGTTGTCCTCTCTGCTGGAAGTGAATCCTGGTAAGATCTGTCAGCCAAGGGGATACTGCTCCCTTTAGAAGGAAATATTGAAGGTGAACCAGAGCTACAGAACCTGGGCTTGTGTATCTGAACACAGCTTAACTCAGAGTTCAAGCATGTAGGTGTTAGCAAGTAAATCAAGGAAGCACCCACTGTAAGCCCAGTCTAGCATCCTGTATTTCTGCCTCCTGCTCTTGGTGAGGGCATTGTTATGTGTTTAGACAAGCCAGGGGCTGTCCTGCCTAGAACCTGACATCTATAAACTATACATGTGCCCATCAAACAGATGATGATCAAGTCCTCATGTGTCCTTGAGCTAATAAGGGTCCTGGCATATTCAGTGTGTACCCAAATCTATACCTCAGCTTGTCCTTATAAGTCATGACAACCTCAGACCCACCTTCCTTCTCCAAGACACACAGAGGCACAAATCCCCACAGGTTTGTTGTTTTAGGAGCAGATGACATTAAAGTGGTATGGAGTTGTGTAATGCAGCTTTAGTATGTGTTTTCTATTTGTCACTGCTTAAACTGTACTTTTATACAAAGGGTTCAGGAGTCTTGCTGAAATCTGCAAAACATTAAAGGCAACAAGGATGAAGGGAGCAGGCTGGGGAAGCTGGTTTGAGAAGAAATCATTTTGATGGCCTTAAAGGAAATAGTAATCAGGGTTGTAGTGAAAACTCTCTTCCTCCAGTTAATGTATTTTCTTAAACAAAGAACAGGAAGTTATAACAGAAAGCTCCTCTGTGCTCCTTAGGCACTCAGCAACCGGTAGCCTTCAGTTTAGCACAAATCCCCTTTGACTGGGGGCAAATCAGTGATCCTCCCCATTAGCAGCACACAGTCCTGGGCGTGCTCCATTCAGTCCCTCCATTTCCCACTCCAGGGATGCTTTTCCTCTTCCTCATGCCTCCTTAAATAGATGCTCTGTTGGTGGAATAAGCAGAGAAATGTCAGTTTCCCCTCCTTTTCACTGAACTCCATCCCTCCAGCTCTATGGCTGGCTGTAAGGGTTCTTAGAACCTCTGTTTTTCAGCAATAACCATTCCCTAACCAAGGTTACCCATACTAAGTGCCAGAAACTTTAAGTAAAGTGTTACTGAAGTAACTGTACAAATATCCTTTTTACAATAATCTGGTCACTGTCTTTCATGTGTTTGTTAATGAGCTTTACCTCCTGTGGAAAGTCAATGGGCTCTAGCTGTACAATTTTCCACCATTCAAAAATATATCTGTTTTTCTGGAAGGGGAGCTGGTGTTTGTTTTTCTGTGGTGAATTTTGTTTTTATTGCTCTAACTGCACCTTCAGAAAATGAAATGTCTGTCAAAACAAGTCAGGAGTAGGAATGCTTGAAACTTACATTTTTGGCACCGTTCTGCAACATCAAGTGTTCATAGTCTCAACTTTAAATGCTGAGCGTGTTTAAAATGAACTTCAAGATCAAAAACCAGTAGATGTCCCATCAATTATGTTTCAATGTGTAGTAAGCTTCCAAAGTGGAACTTGAGGCTGTACAGAGTTTTTCTGATGCCAAAGCCTGAGGGCTTCTCTAGCTCCACTCTTGCTGCTTCAGTTGCTCTCGACACATTCCATCCCCACAGCTCACTAATAGCAGAGGAGGCTGGAGAAATCCCAGTTTTGCAAACAAGTGTCACTGATAGTATTAATTGTATTACTGGTGCCAATACTTGTAGTATTTACCACTGGAAGGATAACACTGGTTGTCATGGGGTTACTTTGGCATATAATATAAGCATGAGAAATATTTATAGGTCCCAACAAATGTTCTTGAAGCAATTCAGTGCAGTGAACTGAAGTATCCCAGACTATGAGCTGGTAATAAAAGCAGGGATGCTAAAACACAAGGCATTTTGTCTTTGCAAATGAACCTACATCAGATAAAGTACAGGCAAGCTGCTGTGCATGATTACTTGGCCTGGTACACAAATCCTGGAATACAGCCTCCTGCAGGATGGCAGGTGTGAAGGTTAGAACATTGGACACATTCTCATTGGACATGTTGTCTGGAGTAATGTCAAATATTTTCAGTGTAGTAAATCTTCAGCTAATTAGTAAAGAAAGGCTCAAGAGTGCAAGCTATAGGCTGAATAGCATTATCATGATATTAGGGTTTAGATGCTGATAATGCTGAAAATGTGTCATGTTTATGATATTGTTTGTTAATAATGAAAGTAATTTTCCATTGAGGTCTGATAATATTAATAGCAATCAGACATCAACAATGAGAAATGAGATGTGTGCTTAGGCTTTTGTGGCCCAGACAGCATGTACACATCTTAGTGTGCAAATTCCAAGTCCAGGACTGAGCAGGGTGCTTCAGAGAAATGTGGGTAAATACATTTCTAAACAAAAAGTAAATAATAGAAAGCACAGGTGGGCTACCATGTTTAATATTTTCAATATGCAACTGCAGAGTCACAAATTAGTAAGGGGGAAATTATTCCATGTCAACACTAGGGTAAGTTTTTGAGGCCAAAATACTCTTAATCTGAGCTGAGCCATAAGAATGTTCTCTAAGTGAAGAACAATGATTCTTTGGTAATAAAATAATGGGAAGAATAATGCCTTGCACTTGCACAGTACTGCATGGGAAGCAGCAAATAAGGACAGTGGTTGCATTTGTGTAAAAATAAACTCCAGGCTGGTCTCAAAGCTAGCTCTGCTGTTCACCTATACTCCTTTAGTGCTGTAAACCTGAGTAAGCTCTGGGGTGAGCCATCTGGCAGTTCTAGAAGAGGAGAATTTGATGTGTTCTCTGCACTGTATAGCACACTCACAGCATACCTGGAGCCCAGAGCTACATCCCTAGCTCCGCAGCTTCCCTCTGCCCTGTATGCCTGTGTGCTGAAGCCACCTCATCAATGTCAGCCAGACAAGACCACCTGAAATCTTTCCTAGAGGGTAAGAATATTAACTGTCTAGCAGCGCAGATGGGATTTCTTGGCATTTCAGGTTGAATCCAACCTGCATGCAAGGGCAATAATGAATGCAAAGTTCTGGGGTTTAGGAGATACCCCAGACTTCAGGACAGCACCAGATTAGCCAGTTAAATTTTGAGGTAGCCACAGAGACTACCTCTATCTAGATCAATAGGATGGATTATGGTGTCTGCTCTAGCCAGGTGCCATGCTGCAGCAGCACAAAGGAAGGGAGCAGTTGGCATAAGAGTTTGCGCATCACCATACCCAAACATCATGAGGGCAAAAGGCCTGGGACATGGTGAAGGAGAAGGAGTGGCTAAGAGAGGCTCTGCTGGCTGTGCCTCACCTCTGGCTGAGTGGCCACCACCCCTGAGGTTGCTCAGTCACACTGTAGGTCCAACAGCCATCCTGCAAAATCAAGAGTAGCTATTTACTGTTCCCCCTTCTCTCTGCAGTGTGCTGAGCAAACGCTTGGACCAATAGAATATGTTGAATCTGAGGAGGAGTAGCTTTATTAGTTTGTGGCATTGTTTTTCTTTCAAGTTAAATTAATAAGGTTTTATGTGCTTTTAGATGCTGTTCTACTATGATTTTTAAATGTTAACATAAATTCTGTTGCTCGTCAGTGTATCTGCTCATCTTATTAATTCCTATCATTGCTCCTGAAGATTGTATTAATTTTAGTCAGCATATAATTAGATTTTTAAGAGCCAGCATTAAATTTCTAACGTTTGAAATAATCCTCAGAGAGTCAAGCAGTAAATGTGACCAGCTTCAAGCCCTTTTTTCCCTTTCTAAGGAGTGCTGTAAGATCTTTTGTTTTATTCATGAAATGTCACGTTGTCTAATATCACAGCACTACATCACATAACACATCCAGTTCTGTAGTAGTAAATCCCTTTATGTTTCTACATCGTATTCCAATTTGCAATATTAATGCTGCAAGTAACATGGAGTGACAAATGGAACTTTCAAAAGAACATACAATTTCCATTCCAGGCACCCACTATCATTTCCAGTAATGGGTATCCAGTCTGGATGTATGTTTCTAGCAGGCTGTAATGGTATGACTCTTAAAGTACCAGTGGTTCTTGTGAAACCACAATTACAAAGGTAATCTGCAAATAATAAAACATTTCCAAGAACTTTGACTTTTCGCTTTCAAGGCTTCATTTCTTGTTATTCCCCCAAAATGCATAATACTAACAATGATCATAAGATAATAGCATTAATAATAATAGTAACAGTTAATGGCAGAGTAACTACATCTGTGCACAACTGAATTACTGTACCTGGCAGAGCAATTGTCCTGCCAATCCTATCTGGAAAGACCCAAGAATTGGATGACTAAACCATGGATGACATCAAAAGGCAATTTTGATTTTAGCTTTTGGATATCTCAAAAGGGCTTCCCACTTCTTTATATGCTACCAGGTTTATGCAAGTGTTGCTACCTTCCTATCAAGTGACCCTCCCACCATACCCTTGGTGGAAGTCTGTGCCTTCAAGTTTTCAAATATGCCTTATTGGTCTCTTTTTTTACCTCACCAGAAATAACTCAGCCATCTGCATACATGATGTTCCTGCTTTGCCTGCAGCTGTACTAATCTCTGAAAGTGTAAGAAAAGAAAAATGAAGGGTAGCTTTTGAAAGTGTGATTGCTGAAATATAGAAAAGTTCAAATGAAGACAGCCCAATCCCCTCCTCCTCACACACTTGAACAACAAGTTTAGATTTGTTCAAGTTCTGGCTTTTCCTGAGGCCTCATTCTCCATTAGGAAGTTTTATCCTTTCTTTACCAACTGTTTATACCAGAGGTAAATCCTCCCAGCTGCCCACTAGGAATGAAGAGGTTCCCACAGCACTGCTATCTCAGGGAGCCCTGCAAGCCTCAGGGAATATTTAAGGGGAACATACACACTGCATGTTAGGACCACATTTTTTTTCAGCCACCAGGGATTTGAGCTTTTAGTTATCCTCTTAGATATGTCAGGATGATAACATCACAGGCAAGGCTCACGATTCTCTGCTGGCACTTTATCAGTGGTAAAGCTTCACTGTGAGGGTGCCAGAAGATAAATGAGCCTCTGCATCCCAGTCTCTCCAGTCATCACTGCTTTCCCTCCTGGGATTCCACAGGTCACAATAGCCTCAGCAGGTCAATAATTCTACCCTGGGGATCTATGTCTACCCATTTCTTTTGCATCAAAAGAATGTTCCTAGCAAGCCAAATGATCCCTGCCATGCGAGGAGAAGGGTTATTCAGTTCATCAAAACTCACAGGTAAGGAACAACCATCACCATAAAACCTGGCTTGGCTCTCAGCTGCACCAGGTTCATGCAGCAAAGTGCTTCTGTTTCCCCAAAGCTGAACAAAACTTGGTTTGAAAGGCTTTCCAGCACACCTTAGGATGGCCTTGGGGCTGCTGCAGCACACCCCAGCTGCAGCCAGGTGCTGGCCCAGCCAAGCAGCTGGCTACACACTACATGCTGTCACCTAGGTGTGAAGGAAGGGATGGGACAAGTGGCAGTGAGACAGCCAGAGCAGCTCTGCTCTGGGGCTCTTGTGCAGGAGAATCCTCTGTTACTCCACAGTGCCTTAGCTGCTTTCTGCTGCCTCAGCAGAGAAAGAACCCACCACCTGGAGCAAAGTCCAAGGATTTAGCTCATAAATCTCAAGGCTTTAATTCCTTTTTTTCCCCCCCCCTTCACAGATGTTAACATTTTCAAGCAGTTTTATGCTACCTTGGTGAAGTGCAAGGAAAATAGAAACCATGTCTGAAATCACACAAAGTATGAAGTAGAATAGCATGCGTTGGTTTAATGCAGCAATCAAGATTAGATAAGGAGCATATGCCCAGTGCTGGATCTGCCAAATTAGGAGGAATGCAAAAGACATTTTTAGCATGTGTTACTGATATAAAGTCACTTTCATTCAGAGAGGAAATAGGTTGTGCACTAATACTGACATTTTCCTCCCTGATCCATCAGGTGAAAACATATTGGAAAAGGCAGGATAATGCTATTTCACTGACAGTACAATTTTCTTCTTGCTAGAAATAGATTTATTGTGCCTTCTCAGTCAAAGCTGATAGCATCCAGCACACTCCCATTTACCCCTCACAGCTTCTGCCATCTGACATTTCTCTGTAAACAGACAATGATTTAAGATTTCAGCAGAAATGAATCATTTTGCCTGGTAGAGGACGGTAGACTTTAAGGCTGTACAATCTTGATGACACAGATTCATCTTGATGATACAGATTTAACATGAAAGTACACCACACATCTAAAACTTGCTTCCTTTTTTTCCCCAACTGAACAATTCAGGAATCCAGTTGCTTTCATCAGCCATCATCATGATAAAGGTGATGATGAAAAGATGTATTAGCCACACTTGAGCTATTTACTCAGAAAAGTAAGTTTTAATATGGAAGTACTATAATTAAGTTTGGGAACTTAAAACTAAAGGTTTTCATGTTACAGTCTGTTAGGTGAAATGTGGCTGTACAGATGTACATAACAGTTCAGAGACATCTGGTGTCTTTATTGAGACCCAAGAACCGCAGTGTCAACTGCACTCTAATAAGCAGTTTTCACTGGGATTGTTATGGGATTGTCACTTGAACTGACATAAGAATTCCACTCTTGAGGGGCTGCACAGAACTGATGGAGGTTTGTCTTAACATGCTGTAGAAGCCTCATGTTGATGCTGTGAATCCAAGAGCCAGGAATGTTCTGTCCTGACTCACCCTCTGGAGCAGCACCACTCTCCTGCTGTGAGAGTCTGGCAAGATGAGCTTTCTGTTTTAGGGACTCCAGTTAAAGCTAAGCAGGAGAGAATGCTCCTACACATGCAACAGCATCTTTTTGCAAAGAGTGGCTGAATAACTGGACCATTGTTGCAATTATTTATGCTTTTCCCCCCAGCTATATACAGCCTCAGCTGTTTTGCAAACTCAGGTGAGATGTGCAGTTAAACACAGGCACGTGGACATCTATCCTAGCAGTGCAGGAAGGAACTACCACTCAGTCAACCCCATGGCCCTGCCCTTACACCAATCTTCTCTTTAAATTCCTAGTTTTACATCTCTATTATTGCAGGAAACCAATTCCTCCCACAGCACTCAAGCTTCCACAAGGCAGTCATTAACCTCCCATATGTGATGCTCACCTGATGCTATTTCTGACATATCAAAATCCCAGGACTGGAACACATAATCTCTTCCTTCTCTCTTCCCACTAAAGGGAATCACAACACTTTTTTAATAAGGTTGTATTCTCCCACAGAGAGAGGGAAAACATGGTGCTGCTCTTGTATGTGGGTTTCTTATAAAAAAAATAAATCTTTTGTCAAAGATGGCCCAGAAATTATAGCCTACACTATAAAAAAGCAATCTAGATCCCAACTCAGATTTAGATGTGAACACACTGTGATCAAAGATCTTGGAACTGAAGATAATTACACCCTACTGCAATGATCATTGCTGCTTTAAAAATACATCAGGCTGGTTAGAATCTTTTCACAGAAAACATTTCCAAAGCAAAAATGAGAGTTGGATCAAACGCAATTTTAGGAAAATGTTATTTTTTTTACTGTTAAAAAAAGATATTAGAAATTTCCTTTAATGTTGACATTTGACAGTTAGACTTGAAGGTCTTACAGGTCTTTTCCAACCTTAATGACTCTGTGATTTTGTTACCTTTAGAAATCTGCCACCAAACATTTCAACTGAAAAAAATAAAAACTTTACAAGGCAAAACCACAGCCTCAAAAAAAAAGCCTAAGTGGAGAAAACTAAGCTTCTAAATTCATAAAAATAGGATTAGCTTTTGTTTATAAAAGCACAGTTTTTAAATAGACATCAATCTAGCCTTTAAATGCATGAGCCCAACATTGTCACCAGTATGACTAACTACAAACACTTCTAAAACTGACTGGTGAGACACTGGAGTACTGAAGTGTTGAGACCTCAACATGTGAGTTAATTGATTGCTATCATGCACAATGCATGTGACTTACAAATTAGATGGATGAAAATCAAAATCCCTTGTTACTGTAAGCACAAAATTATAGGGATAAATATAGGAACTATTTTCAGTATTCTTATGCCATTAATCCCTCCCTCTGCTTCTCCCATTATTACCAGATTAAGTTAATAAACCTATAGCTAGAAGATCCATAACAACAGAGTCCACCGGTAGCTAATATAAATCATTTATTTCAATTCTGAGATTAATCAATGTATGGTCCAATTTTTCTTGCTGTATTTTCTTCTATATGCAGCAAATGCACAGAATTTCAATGACCATTTCAGAATCCCTTTTTTAAAATTCAGCACTAGAGATCATATTTTCCAAACCTGCCCAGTCTGTCTCTTCTAATTAATGATGTGGTGCACTAAAATAGGTTGCTGTGTATTTTGCAAAGTGTTGCTTGAAGTTTGGCTTGTATGATTGCCATTGGCTTTCACAGCTGTTGCCATGAAAACTGCAAATCATTATTAAAAAAAAAGGCTGTCTGTAGAACAGAACAAAGGCAGAAGTTGCAAATAACATGCTGAGAAATGAATATGCCTAAGTAAGCATGCCATCACTGCTATACACCACAGATTGCTCCTCCACACTCAGCTCCATCCAAGAGGAGAAATGGCAATCAGGAGTTCTTGTGCCCTGAGCTCAGCAGCAGAATTATCACCAGCACCTTTGGAATCTCTTTAGCAGAATGGAGAGCAGTGAGTCATTTCACAGTAGAGAACAGCTTTTGATCACAGTCCTTTCTGTGGCCCTTCCCTGGCTGTGGGCCACCACCTCACCTCGGTGTCCTCTGTGAGAATGCCAGTGGCCCACAGAAGCTGGCAGCTTCCACAAGAGCAACATGCAACTGCAGATTCTTTTGCTGGTGGATCTATTCCTAAATGAGTTATGTTTAAAACTGTCCAGCTGCAGAAACTTGGCAAGCTGACTGTTCCCAACACAAGCACTAACTCAGTTGTCACTCTGGATACAGGACTTCTACACAATGTGACATATGCTCTGATGGATGATGTACCCAAATGTGGTGTCCGTGTAATAAATGCATATGAGTGAGTAAGCACATTTCATTCCCAAACAAAAATCATGCCTAGGAGAACAAGAAATCAACAAACACATTAGGGTAGGAAAAGGTCACTGAAGGGAGCTTTTCTCATTAACCCTTTAACTCCTGAGAAGCTGAAAAGAGTAGCCACTTAGGCAATGTATAGACTGACAAAGGTCTCCCTTGCCACCTTCCTTCCCATCTATGCCAGCACATAACCACAGTGTACACAGGAATTTCTGATACTGCAAAACATTTTATGTCTTAGCATAGGCAAGAGTTACCAAGATTACCTGCAACAGTCAAGATCTGAAGTATTCTGGTCTGTTGGTTATAGGTTTAGCTTCTTCTGCTGAACCACAGTGTAGCAGAGGTGTAGCGGCATTCCACCTCTCTTAGTATATGTATGACTTAATTCACCTGAAGTCCTATGTAAATGTCTTACAAAGGATGAGGGTATGCCCTGCTGGGTGAAACCTTGCCCATCACAGGCACTACATGATCAGCAGTCCTGGCCTGCCTGTTGATTCTCCAGATCTCTCAGGGTTTGTTCCACCAACAGAGCACATCTGCCTGCATGCAGACTGCTAAGCAACCCTTCGGAGACTATTGCTAGGGAATCCTAATGTCCTTTTCAGCTTGAGCTAAAAGGCAAAGCTTCACATACAGCCAATGCCTCTCTTTTTTCAGAGCCAAATGCCCTTGGGGCCTCAGTATGGTGAGTTATCTCTGGTTTTGAAACAATCTGCCATATTTACTTCATCACTGCATATCTTTCTGATAATGTTTCTTCCTGCAGATCATGAAGTTTGACTTTCTACAACTCTCCTAAATTCACAGTCACTGCAGGTCACCTATCCTTTTCTTCCCCTATTTTCTGTGTCTTCTTAGGGAGGGGTAAATTCTCCCTCTTGTCTCCATCAGTGCACAATCTTCCTCTTCTTCATCCCTCTAGCTAAGGTAGGAAGGGAGCAGAAGACCAACAGTGAACTGAGCACCGAACTACTTGTGGCACAGGAGTAGCTCTCTCTGGAGTGTGCTACACCCCAGAAAGCTCTCTCCAACCATCGGGTGGTCCAGGGTCCATAATTTGAGAAACACTGACAGGGAGAAACAGGCTTTCTCTGTTCTAGTCCAACACCATTTGGTGTTTTCTCTTACAGGCTGTTCTCTCCACCTGACTGCACAGAGAAAACACCCCAGAGTATCCTGTTCAGAGCCACTTCCTTACCCTACATCTCAGTGGATGCAGCTTCTGAAAGGAAGTGGAGTCGGCAAGGATGGTGTGCTTTTGGGAATCTTTCCCAGCATATGGAGACTGCATTCTGCAGCAAGTGAGGGCAGTTCCTCCAGCAAGTGGAAAATGGGCTTCACCTCCCTGTGGTCTCACTGTGGTTTGCTTCCCTTGCGATATTATTTTTGAACAGCAGGCAGGAGCTCTGTGTTTCTTGCTCTGTTTAGTAAATCCAATAACCAAACCTGGCCCACTTCTGGGTGGTCCACTCAAAATACCAGAAAACCACGCCAAGGCCATGTGATATAATAATCATAAGAAATACAGGGATTGCTTTGATGGATACCTCAAAATCAGTTTTTCAAGAAAAGGGATGGTTCAAGCAACGTGTCTGTTCCATTTGTGGTTTTTTCCCCCTGTTCCTTTTGCTTCTGCAGTACCTTTGTTCTTCATTCTGGTAAGCCAGAATTACCAATGTGGAAAGTGAAGATCACTGATGCATGGTGCTTGACTTGGTCTTCGTTTGGGAGACTTTCATACTATACAAAATGCCTTCCAGATTCAAGAATTCAGATCTGAATTGCTAGGCAGACTGGCTGCTTTTGTGACCAAGAATAAGAAAGAGAGATGCAAAAAGCCAGCCATGAAAGCCCAAATGTAAGCATGGTTTCCTTTTATTTTCCTGAATACTTTGTGGGTAAAGTTAGTGCTCAAGGACTAATCTCAGCACACAGGGCCAGCATGAACCTTGCCAGGCGCTCTGCCTGCCCACACACCACAGCCCTGCCAGCAGCCATCCCACTGTGGGGCCCCTGTGCTCGCCGTTTGCCAACACGCTTCAGCCATGACTTCCAGTGCCAGAGGTCCAGCTCTGGCCCTCCTCAGTGGCATCTGCCCCAGCTCCACGAGCATCCCTGCCCTCCTGTCTCTAGAATTGCTTTTGGAATATATCAGCCTCTCGGGCAGAGGTGGATGGTGTGAAATGGGCTAAGAGAAAGGAAATATTCTGAGTCCCTTCTGACCTGAGCAGATGTGGAATCAGGAGCAGAGGAGGTTCATCAACTTACTCTCCCATCTGGTCCCTTGCAGAACCAGGGACATAGTGGACCATCAGCTAATTCATTGCCCTGCACATTGGTGATATCCCTAAACATGCTTAACTCTCAGGGAAAGTAAACATTATATTTCATCACCAACAGACTCCTTCCCAGCTACCAACTATTAATGATGTTAACTAACATTTTTTTTCATTCACAGCTTTTTAAAACTGCATTGTATATATGCACTCTCATTTCTGGAGAGGATAGGCACCCAAGTCTCTTCAGATCAAGAGGAGAGGCTGGCCAGAGACACTGTAGTAAATTCCTGTTCTGATAGCAATCAAATTAAATTATGTGGAGCAGAGAAGCTCTTCCTTCTTAAGGCCCTGATCCAAATCACATTACATCAGATGAACTTTATTCTTTTCTTCAGTTGCCTGTGCAAGAGGCAATGTCTAACAGGGCATCTGTGGTCTTATTTGTCACTGCCCTGATTTAATTAATTGCTGTAGAATTAAAAATACCGGTTTTATTCATGTTCACATTAATATTAATCATTCTTGTTTCTTTTCATAAACATAGGCCCTAATTCAAGTATCATAATTTTACACAGCAAACATAGCCAAAGATGTGATAAAGGAGAATATTATGATCAGAGGTTGGCCAATACAGAAACATAGCACAGCTACATGACCAAAGCAGAACACTGTGATTGATTTTTCTTTTCCTTTACTTGTAGCTGTTGTGATTCATGTGAAATCTGTCTCGAGCCAGTGGGATCCTATGAAGGGAGCAATCAGTGCTGGAAAGAAGCAGTCAGCATTAAAGGGGATAACATCTTCCCTCTCCTCCTGGCATGGCTTACACATCTGCATAGCCAGTCATCGCCCTCCCGGATGCCCTGTTGAGCTGCAGTTACAGACATGCTAAGCATTAAACAGGTGCACCCCAACCATCCTGAAACCTTCATCCCACTGTCACCTGGCACTTCCTAACCCTGCTAGCTTTCCTTTGCCACATTAATTTCCCACAGAGCTGTCTCTGCTCTCCCAGCATGTAAATAATGTTTAAAATCTGTTCTCTTTGTATTCAGGTAGTAAGGGAAAATGGTTTTGTGGTTAATGGACCAGATGGGGACTCAGGAGATGTGACTGCAATTCCCAGAGCTGCCACACACCTCTCATGCGACCTTAGCTTCCCTCACAGCCTTGTCACACTCACCCAAGCCTAAAGGAGATTAACAGAGCAAGCGTGATTTCCAACAGCAAACCCAAATTGCCAAACCCTTCAGTCACCAAAAGAACTGGCACCAGCGACACCAGTACTCAGACACAGCTTTGTGCAGTCGGTGTCACAGCCTGAGCAGAGTCTGGTGTGGCACCATCCCTCCTCCTCTTCAGCAGGAAAACTGCACCACAGTATTCTGACTACAGTGATTTAGTGTCTGTTCCCTTGCACTGCGTCAGACCAAGCCAGCCAGGGTGCAGGGAAGCTGAGGACAAGCTGTGATGAAGGAGGCATCACCATGAAGACAGAGAAGGGTTTGTATAACTGCAGAGGCAAAAGGTCAAATCTGTTACTAAAAAAATCTGTAAACAATTAAAGTAGCCATGAATATGGGAGGTATGAGTGCAGCCATTAATATTTTGGGGGAGTGGAGGAAGGAAGACAGAAAGATGAAAGCTGAACACCTTTTTGAACCTCAGCCAAAGCTTTATCAACCATATAACTAAGAGAACATATCCTGCTCAGTAAGACACGTATTCACCCTGTTTCATTACATTCTGTTCTGTCCTCAGTCATGATGGATCCTGCTGAGACTCGTGTTTAACAGCTCCTTCCTGGAGTGGCTCTAGCAACAACAAGAAAAAAATATTGTGAAAGTCACACCCCATTGAAATTGCATCCTAAAGGGACCTGGCAAGTGCAGTAATTACCTGAATGACTATGAACACCAGGGCCACACTTGGCTCAGAGGCTGCTGTACATGTTAAAATTAAAAAGGACTTTAAGCAGATGCAAGAAAAGTGGAAATTAGGGACCAGAGTGGAGGCACCAGAGTGATTCATCATTCCTGATAAGGAGCCATTAGGCTGGATTTTGATGGGAGCAGCCCCGGGGAAGCCAGCCTTTCTACACTTACAAATGCAGTGTAATCCCCAACTGTTTTCAGATAATGGAAAACTACATTAACCTTGTAATGTTTCCCTGGTGACTCCACCACATTCATCCTCTTAGAAGCCTCTCTGCTACCTTTTTTACACCCTCTGATTTCTCTAGATTCTGATTTCCATACTCTAGGGCCAACACAAAATGCCTTGGTACAGGAGATCAGAATCCAACCTCTTTTTATTTCAGCCGGAAAAAGATTTCTGGCTTGTTTTAGCCATCAGGATAGCCTTGACATGCTTTGACTTGTCTGCACCAAAAATGTAAACAGCAGTGCTAAGTACAACAATTAACATTGTGTCTCTGCAGATGTTTGTTCCCCTTGATGGAGCTTGGAATTTGAGTGGGGAAAAGCAGGGTAGGCAGCGAACAGAGGCTAATGCAGTCTGGGGCAAACTTCCCAACTGCAGTTTTATAAACAGCTCAAGCAGCTCCCCTTTCTATCAGTGATGTCACTCCTAACCTTAGAGCAGGCTGCAGCATTGCTATCCATCATCTGTCGGCTGCTATTCCTTCCCCACCAAACAGCAGGAGGCACATGGTGTGTAAAGGCAGCTGGAGTCTTGAAGCGTCTCAGCTTCATGTGAATGGAAGCCAATGAGCTTCAGATTCCCTGGATTTTTCATACAAATTATCTCACCCAAGTCTGGAGATAATGCTCTCTAACAGTTGTAGGTTATGATTTCCAAACAGCAAGATAACCTTCATCATCAAGCAAAGGAAAAAATGCCATTAGCAGACAGAGAGGTGATTAACTCAACCTAGCCATTTGCTCACAGGTCTCAATTGATGTCATCAGCTGTGATGAAATGAGTGTTTTCTTAGATAGATATGGACAACTAACACAGCACAGAGCTCGGCAATCTTCAAAGGACTCTGAGTTCTAAATTCTCCAGCTAAAGTAAAACATTTGTCTTTCTTATCACTTTCACTCAAAGGATGTGTTTTTGCAATATTACCTCAGGTTCATTTGCCAACAGAAGAGGCCAAAAGGTGATGTCCAAGAGATGAACGCTGCTCTCACTTACACAACAGTAACCCATCAGCTGCACTGGAATTACTCTGGGTTTCCAGTGAAAGACTTGACAGCAGAACCATAACACTCTGCTACAACGTTTCTTATATCACCATTGCAAGAGCTCTGTTAATCCAGCAATTTCCAGCTGAGGCACGTCAGATGAGAGCTCAAAGTTAAGATGATCAAACAACTAGCAAAGAGGTGACCGAACAATGAATAACAGTAGGACACTCGCTGCCTTCCCCTGTCCAAAATATATGTTAAGTTATAGCAATACTAAACACAGAGTTATTCTGTGTCTAACCCTATTTCATCTGCAATTATACCCCTTTGTAGCTGGAGGCTTTGGGAACAGGACCTGTTAACAGGTCACCTGTATTTTTCTTGTTCTCAAATCACAGCACCTTGTACCCTCATTTGAACTGTTCCTTAGCCAATCCTATATGACTCCTTGCCATGCTGCTCTCATCCCTCAACAAGCCATGAAAATCAAAGCATTTGCTTTGATAGCAAATACCTTGTGAAAGAACCTCTGTCTGTTTAGCAGCATGGCACATTCATTCCTCTTGAAGGAAAAAAGTTTTAAGTTTAGTGAGGTTACCCAGTCAGAAATTGGCCAATTGAATACTCACCAAAGAACATCTACAGAAGTCTGATATGATTCTAAAGGACAGAGAAGTACCTTCAGCACCAGGTAGAATATTAGGGCATCTCTCAATATTTGAATAATGAAGTGGTTTCACTGCAGAACTTTGTCATTATTATATACAGCTGATGTTGCTACATCAGTTTTACTTCCCTGCAGCCTCCTGTGGGCTCACAGCGAAAGCAGATGAAATGAGTAAAGAATGATTGTGGGCAGCAGACTCCTTCAGGCATAGGAACGGCTAAAGGTGATTGACTGTTTTATGCAATACATGCCTACAAATCCTAAGTTGGTCATTTACCATTTTTCCTACCCAGGTAAACAAAAAATGCCCCTATGCTGTACATGCAATTTTCCACAATGCCATGAACTCTGCAGGTGGCAGCCTGGGCAAGGGAACAGAGCCAGCTCTCTGCACACACAGTGATTGGATTTCAAAACGCCATTGTGACAGATGTGCATATTTTTCAAATCTATCTGTGTACTGGAGTATTTGAAATGTTTCTTACCTGAGGCTACCTGCCAACAACTACTACCATTCTTTGCAGCTGCAAACGCTGTCAAAATGAAGGCAATGTTCCAGTTGAGCCTAGTGGTCAAACTCTAGATCCAGCTCTAAGGTATGAGAAGAATTCAATCAACCTACTCATGCATCTTGCTGAACAAAGATGAGCTGTTTTTCATGTTCAGTTCTGGACAGTTGTGTCAAGCTTTTTGCTGTGTTTAGCCAATAACTTGCCTAACTCAAATGTATCACTAAATAAGTGAGGCTAGGTCATGCCAGTGTCTCCACAGTAATATTAAAGAGAGCAACACTTTGCATCACAAGTAGCCACCTTCACTTCAGCACCTTATGTGACTCAAGGCAGACAGGTCAGATAGGGAATACCTAGGCCAAGGATGACCAGAAGGTTTCTGCACAGAAGAAACAAAAGCAAAGGACCTCTAGCACAGCACATTTAGCCATCATGAACACTTAGCAAGTGTGTCATTTGAAACAAAAGTAGAAGTAGCTGTAATTCCAGTTCTGCTCTCCACCTTCAAAGGGCTTCCAAAGGCAGCTTGAATTCTTCACCCTTTTGTTAGCATGCTTGAAATGACATTAGAAGCCACTTCTGGCACTAGTTGTTATCACATCCCAGTAACTGCAGCCCCCAGTCAGCCACATGTTGGAGCAGCAGAGGAACGCAGCTGTAAGACTATCTGACACACACCAGGAGAGTTCACGCAGCCCCACTCACAACTTCACTACCCAGCGGATATCAGCCCTGCACACTAACTATAGACTTGCTGAAATATTATCATACATGAAGGACTAATTAGGTGTGCTGGGCTGTTAGCCATCTCTGAACACTGACTGATGAAAAACATAATTAATGGCAGCTTTCATAAACAGAGTCCAGAATAGAGAATTAAATTAAAAGGAAAACAGCTGTTGCTAATGGAAATAAGGACCATTTCTTGATTAAAATATCTGCCTGTCTTTCTGTGGGAGTTTTTCCAGAATGGTGGGATGGAGGAGTGTAACAAGATCTGGAACCAGAGAATCTGCAAAGCTTCCTGCTGAAGAAAACACAACTTCTCTGGCTGATGAGTCACAATGTTTTCCTTCTACAGATTGGAGTAGGGGAAAGAATATACAATTTCCTTGTTCATCTTGCTGCCAGTCTGAATGGCTTTATAATCTTGGAGATCAACCCTGACATAAAAGAATCCAGTTCAGCTTTAACATAATGTAATATTTCATATTACATGAACCCACAGATATAGGAGAGCCTAGATTTCAAAAGCTAGTCACTAGGGCCCTACGTATTAGTACCAGTACAAAGCTCTGAATCCAGAAGACAACATCTCCACAAATCTCACTTAAGGACATATATTGATTCTGACACCAAACTGCAGCAATGAATGCACAGCTGAGAACACCTATCAGAGGGAGACTTCCACCCAGAGAGAGCCACTACAAACTCAGTAAAAGTTTGCTGAAATAAAAAAAGGGTCCGAAGAACAGAAAATATCAGAATCAAGACTTTTTCAGGTCATGAGGCCTTTTTTTCATGCTGTGACAACTCTGGTCCTCTCTGACAAGTAGTAAGTAATGCAGGAGGGACTTATAGCATGGAAGAGTTAACATCCAGGTTTTCATAGACTCTGAGCAACACAGCTTCATCTGCCTCCTATCATCTTCTGTGTGACAGAATTGACACACCTGTGGGGTGAAAGTCTTCTTTCTGAGCCCCTGAAGTAGTTCACTTTCACATTCACTTCATTTAGAATAAAAATGTTCAGTGTGCCATGTTCCAAGTGCCACTGGCACCTCTGTCAGTAGATGTGGCATTCTCGCAGTTTTACCCTGTGTCTTTCAGTATGTCCTCTCCAAGGCTTACAGGAGCTTTAGTCTGTCTTCATATAAAGTCTTGAATCATGGGTTTGATTTTGTGGGAAGGCCTTGAGCAGTGTGTTACAGATTAATACTGGAACTTAACTATTGAGCAGCTTTTTGTAGCTTTGCACCCTGTCCTGTATCTGGGGTGGGAGAGCCTCTGCTCTGCTGCATTGACTCCATGTGTCTTGCTCTGCCGCGTGCAAGATGATAGATCTTTTCCACCACTGATGCCTGAGAGCTAAGACCTGGAAATGCTATGCCCCATGAAGCCTGCTGACAAGGAAATACATGCTTCATACCACCCATGCCTTGAGGAATGAAGGTGTATGAAAGGCTACATTATCAAATTCAAAGTGGAAACTAAAGAGAGAGGAAGGTCTGAAAGATAAACCACCCAGGAATGCCTGTTGCTTTCACCTTTGATCCACATGGTGCTTTGATGTCATATTTCAGTCCTTCAGAGAAGGTAACTTATCCCAGTTTGCAGGTCAAGGCACCTCCAATGGATACAAATGAGGCAGCAACCCCTGCTCTTTACTATTACTGAGGCACTGCTGGTTAGCAGAATAATTCAGTCCCAGTTTCCTTCCCATCTCCATTTTTTTCTCTGCCTGCAGAATCTAAAAGAAAATTCCCTCAACTAAATAGAAAAGCACTTGATGTTCATCTAATGGCATTTCAGGGAAAGGAAGCATGAAACCACACAAGTTATTCATCTCCACAAACTGGTTTTATCAGGGCCCCAGAATACAATTCCTTAGCCTGAGGAGGTCTGGTCTTCCTCGTGAGATGCAAATGCATGACATTATGTGCAGAATGGGTGCTGCTTAAGAATGCAGACAGATACAGAGCAGGCATGTGGGAGTGATCAGCATAAAATATTTCCTTTTAATGATGTGCACACTTCTGTTCCTTTGAGGGAGAACAATATGTGCACTGAATACTGCAGCACATTCTTCTAGTGATATGGAGGTCTTGATCTGCTGATGGGGGCTCAGACTTGAGACGTTATTTGTATCACTGACTCAGCCAAAGATTTGCATCTCCTTTACTCAGGGTCGCTTAGCCTCCATGTGCCAGGGTTTTCCCACCTGTAAAATGGAAACAAAGTTCATGTCCATGGGTTCATCATTTGGGCAATTAGCTGAGCTGGAAAACCTAGCTTCAAACTCCCTGGAGTTTGCTCCTCTCTGCAGTCAACAGCAGCATGGAGTTTATTTTTCTCCCATAAGGTTATCCCTGCTTCTTGCACTCACAGCAGCACCAGCATGAGTCTGAACTCCCAAACCCAGGATGACTGAGTCACATTCAAAGGAGCCCAAAGCCAGTGTGGGAACACAGCCTTTCTTGCTGGGGGTCTGGATATGCAGCAGAAGGGTCCTGCTGGGTGGGAAAGGACCTGTCAGGCTCAGCTGCAGCAGTCTGAGATGATGGCAATGAAGCCAGTCACTGCTCCTCCACTGGAAGCTGCTGTCACAGCCCGGCAGCTATCACAGAAATCACAGCTCCCAGCCACTGCAGTTCACAGTTCATTGCCGTAAATTAAATCACCAGCGTAAGGTAATCCTGCAGACTGGGAATTGCAGAGGCCAAGGACCTGGCAGACATTTGTGCTTCTCTCCCATTCCATTATGAAAACAGAGGTTTATACCTTCGCTGCCCTGGGAAGATTTGGCACAGTTTGTGTGTCAGAGTCCCGAGCAGCTCACTGGAGGTCACGCAGGAAATGTGTGTCAGCACAGATCGTCGGGCAGGGTGTTGGATTTGTGTCTCCGGAGGCTCAGGCAAACACTCTGCCTTGAGACTAACCTTTTCCTCCAGGCAGGGGCTGGCTGTAAGCATCAGCCCTGAGCCCTTCGGTTACCACCTCTGCTGCCTGTCAGGCATGTGCCTGTCAAGCAGCCTTGCGAGCGGCTGGCATGTGTGTTACGAGGAGCATTATTCTGTGGTTGCCTTTCTAAAGCCCTGTTGAAAAATCTGTCCCAAAGAATAGAAAGAGAAGTATTATTTTAAACAAGTCTAAACAAACTCCTTAACTTGTGTATGAAACAAGCCCTGGAAAGGCAGCAGAGCTGGAGCTATTCTCACTTACTACCTCCTATGCAGGCTTTAATTGCACGTTATTCATTAATCCTTTGCTCTTCAGAGCAAACAGATCTGTTTCAAGACACTTGTGTTACATAAACAACCAGAAACCCTTCTGGATGAGTGTGTGTGTACACATCCACCCAAGGGAGAGTCACACACATGTCAGAGATTCTCATTTCCCTGTGCAAGTGCTGTGCTAGAATGGAGACAAATTAGTAATCGTTGTGTGGCTTTGTTGGCCTGTTTTGGAAATTGGTTTTACAAAGTTCACATGGGAAACCAAAGATAATTGCTTAGCTCTTGGTGTTATTAGGAACAGAGATGCTTTCAGGAGTGGCACCTGGAGGGAAGCAGGTATCTGCAGGACTGCTCTGAGGTACAGGAGGCATCTCACCAAGGTGTGGTTAGTAACACAGTCTTTGGCAGGAGGGAGATTCCTCCTCTCAACCACCAGCTGTTTGTGTCTGCTGGCAGCCCCATGCATTTGCTCTGCCGTCAAAGCATGTGCTGATTAGATATGTAGTTCTTGGTCTATAACTATTAACACTCACCACAGCAATATGGTTCATGGTTGCTCTATAGACAGCATCATTCTGGAGCTTGGGCCACGAACACAGAAAGAAACTAACAATGGATCCACAGGAGAGAGCAACTTCTTCTCCTCCAGGGCTTTGATCTCTGCAACACAGCTGCCATCTTGCTTAAAAATGAAGAGAGTTATCTGGAAACAGAAATGAAGGAGGGAAAGGTGAAGAAGAAAATGCAGGGAGCATGGAAAAGTGTTCATGAGTCTCTGTCAAGCTTGGACAACGCATTTGGGAGAATCAAACACAAACACAGCTCTGCAGTTCTCTGTTTCAATAGAAAAGCAAGAGACTGGTCCTGTGGGGAGGAGGATGGGGTAACTGGGAGTCCATGCAGCAGGGAGACATTCTGAGCTGGATCTGAAGCCAGCATAACTATTGGCCAAAGCTGTCTCTGATATAACAGTGCCAAAAGCAGCTCAGCATTCTTCACTTCCCTTGAGCTTTACCAAGGACAAACCTGGCCAGGCTGTGCTCAGCCCAGATAATCTAGCTGTGGTAGGACCCAAGCTCAGCAAACCAAGTGGCTTTGTGGGCACTTGCCAACCTGAAACATCTGAGTTTGTGAACTGCACATGGTTCTGGCCTGGGTGTTTCATTTTCCCTTGACATCCCCAAGCAAAGCAAGTGGAGTTTGCCTTACCACAGAGCCTGGGAGACCATGGGCAGGAAGGGATCAAATTTTCCAGTTTTGCCTCAAGCATGTCACCACATCAGCAGACAAGTCCTTTGCCTAGTGCCAGTGTATTGTGTGTCACCTCATATTTCACATGATACAACACAGTCGAGCAATGCAAGTCCCTTCTCCTGCTGGCCAACTGGTATTTATAGAGATACCAATTACTAGGAAGCCAGGATTTAGGGCACACAAGGGCTGGTGGTGGCACAGAGCCCTTGTTACTGGTGGGTGGGATTCCTTTACCTCTCCCTGAACTTCTGCCAGACCACTCAGCACATCTCCAGCCACAAGAAGTTTGCAGCTGTTTTGGTTCAAAGCACCAGAAAAGGGGGAAGAGTGGGGGAGGCTCTATCAGCTTTTCCCAGGGAATGTGGTTCAGTTCCTCACACCTCATCTTTGGTCAGGAGACCAAGATGGGGATAAGCAAAGCTGCTGAGACTACTTAGAATACCTCAAAAAAACATGCAGAGCCAAATTATATCCCATTAACTTCTGCTAGCATACCATCTTCCATAACTATGCTGCAGGGAAAGAGGGTCAGCATTTAGACTGCTACCCAGGCTCCCTGCTACTGAACACCTCCTGGTCTCTAAAGTGCTTTTGTTTGCAGTGGTGGGGAAAGCCACTGCTGTTATTTGGGACACTGAAGCACTAAGAATAACGCAGACTTAGGGACCCTAAATCCCACTGTGCTCCTTGTGATCTGTGTTTCTTGCTGGCTGAGTGCTTCTGATGACCTTTACTGCAGATTTTAAGGGGGACACAGTGGACAGAAGCCAGTGTGGACATTCCATGCAAAGAAAATGGGTTGGCTGTATCAGGATAACTCTGGGCTGGCACAGACTGGTTCCAGCCCTCCTTCAGGTACAAAAATTTGGACATGAGTCTCCTTTTTTCTCAGCTCAGGGGTCCAAGGATCCTGAACCCTCTATGATCAATGATGGGGATCAAAATAACACCCTCTCCACTCTGACCACTGTTGTCATCCTTCACAGTGCTTTCCCAGCAAAGAGGGCAAGTGGGGAGTTCAGGGCACAGACAATTGAAGAGGATATTCACTACCAAGGCAGACCAGCTGGAACCCACAGGCAACAGCCGAAGGATCCTGGCCTAAAGCCAGCCACGGGGACATCAGTGGGAAGTAAACTAGTTGAGTCTGGGCTGTATGAGTCATCCAAGGTTGGACATCCATGTCTTCAGAGGGATCAAATGAGGATAGCTTGGAGAAAAAATTAATTGTCAAATCAGCATCACACTCCCTTGCCCCAGTTTCTTCATGTATAAACTGGGGACAATAAGTGATGTTCCCTTGAGGCTTTGCTCTGTGGAGTGGAAGTTCACAGATGGTGCTAAAAATGTTTCTAGAAACATTGTAATTCTTTTATCTGAGCAACAGGAAGAAAAAAGGAAGAAAGGAGAGCAGTTCCTCTCTTGGAGCTGCTGTTCTGCTGTTCCTTGCAATCTCTTTGTTTTGATTTCAGATATATGGTTTGCTCTTTTTTAGGGTTTTTTCCCTAATGTAAAGCTATCTAAGGCAGAAAGGGGATTTCATCATCTCCCCATGGCCATTTGCAGCTGCAGCTCTGACCCCATCCTTCCCCACCTTGCTCCACTTGGTCTAATAAACTTTTTTTTTTTTTTTTCTTGATCTAGTTTCCTTCCTTGTGCTCTTACCTCATCTTTGTACTTATCTCGGATTCTAGCATTTCCCCTTTCTAAGCACCTCTGAGAATAGCAATAAACACCATGTACAGCAGTACCTTGCCATAACACGTCAGCTGCAAGCAGCAGTCCCAAACCAGAAAACAAGTCTGTAGATCTACGATTCCTTCTTTAGGGGATACACACTTCCTAAACATTAGGCATCAGTTCATTAAGAAAATCAGTACTTACAGATCCTGATTCTACAGGAAATTCGACGCCAAAAAAGTGAGGATTTGTTAAGCAGGAACCTGCTCCTACGTGCCCTCTGCTGCTCCTAAATAGCATTGAAATGAGCAGGGTTATTTTGTTTCAGAATGATTTATGGCTAAATGCTATTCATTATAAAGCAGAGTCAGGACTAGTTCTGTGCAAGATAATACTCATTATGCAGACTTTCTGACTAGATTTTTTTTCACTATGTCATTGATTATTTTTACATTGTAATGTGCAAAGCCCTATTCATGTCTTTATTAGCCTGACTTGTTTCCTACTTTTATGAAAAAGATCTTTCTTTGATAACAGTTGTTATTGCTGGAATGAGTGTCAAACCATGATCTATTGTAATACATCTTTCTGAATTGCCTTCTCTAATTTTATTAGTTGAAAAAAACACCACCTAATTTAAAGAGGTAGAACTGTCTGGAAGTGGAATGTTACCACAAATTAGGATAACAAGAACACAGGTAGGAATTGTTGAGGATACTGGAGTCTAAGCTTCTTTTTCTAACATAAACACAGGCATCTTTTTCTGGTACAATCTTCCTTCTCTTTCTGAAATTCTGCTGCTTTTGGGGAAACTATTGACATTAATCTCCTTATCCATGATTCTCTTGGGAAAAATGCTGACCAGGACTCAGCAGCTCCAGATTCAGGTCCTGGGTTTGCTATAAATACCCTGTGTGACCTTGAGCAAGCCACTATTGTTCTGTGACTTGGTTTTTCCATCTATAAAGTGGCAGTAATGATGAATCCTGTGTTTTATTGCCAGCTTTTACATTTTGCATATCTGCAGGGAAACAGCCCACTGAATCTCTTCATAGTTTGCTTCCTCCTCTCTAAAAGATAAATAATAATCTTTCCCTTGTCTACTTATTTTGATTGCAATCTTTTCATATATAGATGTCTCTGAAGTACTGTGGCACTCTGCCACGGTATGCAACCAACACATTTCCTTCTCTTACTCCAGACATGGTACTGTTCAACCCTTAAATGTAGGGTTTGAGCTAACTCCCCTCAGCACTCCATCGTGTCAGCTGCGGTGGCTTGACCGCTCAAGGAAAGCTGCTATATTAGTACCTGAACCGATCAACTTGCACTAAAGCACCTGAGAAGCACTCACAGAACAAAATGTGCTAGCTAAATTGCAGGGTAACACCACTGCTATGGTCAATAGCAAACAGCTAGAGGACAGAAATATCTTGAATTCATGCTGCTATTTCTAGAGATGAAAATCTAATCACTTCTGTACATCTAGCCCCACAACCTTAGCTCAGCTAAAACATACATCCATGATAGCTATTTATCCCCTCTTGATCTAAAATCTTTGGGTGTATATCTTACAAGAAAGGCACCTATAACATTTTTTTTTACATTTGATACATCAATTTAAATACAGAATATCTTCACTTGACTGCTGGGAAGGTAATTAGGCTAAGCAGAGATATAAATGCTTGTAATGAGCAATCTCTTATCTTTGCTGCAAGAGGTGACTTAACACCACAGTGACAGAGAAGATTTAATATAGTGCCCAGCTGAGGAAAGGAATTTTGCACAATATTAGATGACAAAGTTGTTCCATTGTTTAAGTACCACAGGCATTATTAGCCTGTCACAAGGCTGGGCTACAATCTCATAGATTGTTAACTCTCACATCTGCCTTTGAACAAGGTTGCCTAGCTAATTTTGTATGTGGAGTATGTCTGCCTGTAAACAGCAATTGTTTTCAGCTGAATTTTGATTAAAAAAATCCTTCAAGCCCTTTAAGCAGACACAGCAGTCTTTACTGCCTACCCAGCTGAAGTAAGGCTTGTTTCCACCTGGAGTGGTTGCATTTCAGTAGCAGGGGAGTGCAGACACGTTTGCAGGATCTACTACACCGTTTTTTAGTGTGCAGAAGAGTAGCTGAACTCAAGGCAACATGTGAGTGTAGAGCAAAAGAGGAGAGAGTCCACCTAGACATGTGAATTTCTTTATGATTTAAACATTCATTACTTAGGATCTCTGCATGAACAACATTATTCCTTTTCAGATGTTCTTCTTTACTTCATTAGATTCTACAATGTGCTGTTTAAATTAAAGAAATTATGGACAACTATGTCTGATTATCTTTTAAGAAAGCCGAAATACCAAGAGCTGGTTAAGAAACCGAGGGACTGACTTTGAAACTAGCTTAGGGGATTCTTACTCACATCTCACTGCCTTGCAGCACCACCTACAGAGAGGCTGCCAGAATCACACACACTGCCAAAACTTGGGAACTCCCACTCCACTGACCAAATAAATCCTGGTCCAGCGATTAACACCCTCCGGAAACTGCGAGTTTGGCAGCTCTGGAGACTGAAAATCTTCTGTTACAAGATAAAGTCACGAAGATGGTTTGTTTTTCTGAGAGCGTCTCAATTCCTGTGCAGAAAATGAACCTCTAGCAATAGCAGAGCTAACCCAGCCACTTTGCTGATTTTTTCTTTAGAAACTTTCCTGCAGAAGAACTTTCCTGGCAGCCAAGTGTCTCAGCTGCAAAAAGATGGTGGGATTTTCCAGGGCAAAATGCACTTAATGGTTCATTAATCCTACTTTTGGCACAAGCTGATTGTTCAGGCTTCAAAAGACTGCAATATTTCACCTCCTCCGTGTTTCTCAATTACACAAGATAGAATGTCGTGGAGGCTGACCTTCATCTGGTCACCAAAGCATAAGGTCTATTTGCCCTTGTCTTAGCCTGGGTAGCTAAACAGTGGTGATGCAGGAGCTGGACTGCAAGAAAGGAGTTTGCAAGCACAGTTTAAAAGCTGGCTTTTGAAATATGGCTATCTTCCTATTTTTTAAAAGGAATGCTTAGCTATTTGCCTCAAAATAGAACATTCTTCTGAGATAGAGAGCGTTGTTGTCTTCCTCCAAAAGCCTGAACCAAATGGCACAGTAGTAACTGGGAAATAGTGAGAAAGTTCCCACTACTTTGGATCAGGCCCTGGCTGTGGGAGGTGGTGGGTGCAGGAATGTGCCAGTGCAGGCAGCATTGCTAGCTCATTGCTCAGTAAGAACTGCAGAAAAGAACAGTCATTTAAAAAGCAGATAAAAGGAAGACACAGTCTTCAAACGTATGGCAGTGAGCTTTAGCACCAAGAAGCAACAGCCCAGACATTAATGGGAACATATATTCAGGGATATGTGCAGGAGAGGAAAATAGGATCCTTTATAATAATGGATTGAGTGCATTTGTCTGTCCTTGTCATGCCTCTATGAAAGACATACCAGAACCCTATTCCTCTGATGGTTAAACATTTTCTTCTAATTTCCAGTCTATATTTTAGTAATTACCAGATAGAGCAGATCTACTAGCTTTTCTCTGTTTAGAAAACAAGCTACCTTATAAAGTCATTGGGTTAATCCAGCACTACCCACCATCAGTAAATGCATGCTGTATTTTAACCCATTTCTATCTGCCATCCTATCTGGTATTATTCCTTCCTGCTAAATTTATCCAAAAGTTTTGTATTTTATTTGGATCAGATTTCAATCATTTTTCCTCTTTTTCAATGATAGAACAATTATTCCTGCTCTCTTGTGTTGCTCCTGGAATGATGCAATTGCATAGCCAGATATCATCTTGATAAGCCAGTGCTGTTAGAAGTCTGGGTCAGAAATCTGAATATTTCAGTTCAAAGGGACCTATAATGATCATCTAGTCCAAATTATCATCACATTATGATCTTTATGATTTGTTCCATTTGGATGAAACAGTTTCTATCTCACAGAATCACGGAGTATTAGGGGTTGGAAGGGACCTCTGGAGATCATCTCCATGCATTCATTTCCTCTACGTACATTTCCACTATATATTATTATACATTCATTTGTGTCCTGCCTCTCCCCCTTTTCATCACTCCTACCTCTTCTCTCCTTCATCTCCTGGTATGTATGCCCAAAGAACATTTCCTATTTGTTTTCATTTCCTTTGCTAGGTCTAACTCAGCTTTACTTCTGCCACATTTCCCTTTATGCTTACACTTCCTAACTTCTAAGATGTAGTTTTCTTTGATTATTTTTTCCCCATTCCTGCTACTCTGTTTACTTATTCCTAATATCCACTTTGAAGTGGTTGTTCACAGACTTAGGTCTGGACTCCTTCCCTGCAGAGTTTTATCGCTCTGTGTACAAGTCCCAAATACTCTTTACAGCCTCTGCTTGAATTCCAAGCCTGCCTAACATTCAAGCCTTTTTCAGCTGTCAAATATCAGGAATCAAAATATGTTAATTGCTGGTATGTACCAACTTCCAGCACATTAGGTTTCCTGTTGGGGTTCATGTTCACCATCCTAACATGTGAGATATTTCAACAGGTTTTCCCTGTGAACACATCCAGAGTAAAAGATCACAAGATCATCAACAGCAGCAGAAATTTCTCTCAACCTATGGCATGGCAGCAATGCCAAGAGGAGGCTGGAAAATCATGAGCTGAAACTGTTCTCATAGGATGAAAAGTTGTTACAGTAAATTAAAAATTAGGGTGAATAAATGAAGTACATGGATATATTTTTAAAGTCCTTGTCAGGCAGCCAAAATAAAAACTGATTTCACCAGACCATGAAAAATAAAACCTGCTTTAGTCCTTGTATGTCTGGAGCTTATTTCCTTGCTAAATTCCAAGTTTGGGGTCTCTCCTGCTGAGGCAGAAGAGCTGCTCAAGAAAACTCCCCAGATGTCTTGTAATAGCAAAGGAGTACTTTTTTTTTAATTTCTCACTGTGCAGTCTTGCCCAGACAAGATAAAATGGGTAACATTTCCAGAAAATGTGGTTGTGATTATAGTCACTGTTCCTACCATACGTGTAAATACTAGTTGTTTATTAGGGGGTTTTTTGAGCATTTAGGTTAGGGAGTCTCCTGACAACCAGCATGCAGCAGCTGCCCTGGCCATGCTGGGTAGTGGCTACTTCTGTTTTCACAAGGGACATGTTGGACATACTTTGGGGTGTGGGCACAAGCTGCAGACCTGGCAAGAGGTGCCCAGGAGAGAACTTAAATCCCACCTTGTGCCACATCAGCTTGTTCAGAGGGGAGCCAGGATGGCTTGATGGAGCAGCAGCAAAAAAAAAGAACAATTTCAGCTTGCCTTGTTAAAAAACCTCTTGCAGAAACTCAAATCCAATATTGTCATTTTAAATGGGCTGTTCAGGTTGCAGAAATAACAGATGGGAAAAGAGAAGCCATCAAACCAATACGGTCCTACTACAGTGGTTTGCTTTGAACCATACTTGTGCTTTTTGAGGACTATTTGAGGATGTTTCACAGCAGTAAGAAGGAGCAAATTAACTGGAAATGCTATAGAAATGTTAGGGATTCTTTGTACGAAGCCATTTCGCCAAGTTTCCCCTCCAGGGAAAGGCACGGCTCGGGCCCAAGGCCAGCGAGAGGGCACAGGGACAGGTGTAAGACACACAGGCTGCCATTGCTCGCAGGCACACACCTGGCTCTCGTTGCGAGCAGTCAATATAAGGCACGAACACCCTGCCCCCGACACTTGCTGAGGCCAGGGTCAGCAGGCGGAGGGGGAGGGAAATCCGTCAGCCCTGAGGAGGTTTCGTGGCCGTTTGGGTTAGGTGTGGGGATGCGGCTGACCCCGGCACCAGGAGGGCCGGAACGTTGGTGCAGCGGTCGGCGGGCCCGGTCGGAGCGGGGCGGAAAGCGCTGAGCGATGCACAGCGCGGAAGTGAGCCGGGGCCGCTGCTGGGGCGGCAGTCGGATCCGGGGGGGATGGATGGGGCTGGTGGCAGGGGTGTCCCGGCGCTGGGGGCCTCCGCCCGGGCCCTGTGAGCGGCCAGCGGGCCCTCGCCGGGGGCGGCCGCCCTCTGTGCCTGCGGGCTCCGGGCTGAGCTAGGGCCGAGGGCCCGACAGCGAGGCGCTGAGCGGCCCCGGGGCGAGGGGCCCCCGGGGCAGTAGGCCATGGCCACCCGGCGTCTAACGGACGCGTTCTTGTTGTTGCGGAACAACGCGGTGCAGAGCCGGCAGCTGCTGGCCGAGCAAGTGAGTAGTTACGGCTCCTCCAGCCTTCTGAGTTCACGTAGCATGGCTGCTGCGGTGAGTCTCCTCCCTTCATCCTACTGTACCTCGGTGCGCCTAGGGCTGCCAGGCAGCCGTGCTGTGTGCCCCGCTCCTCCCTTCTGGTCCTCCAGCCTTCCCCGAACCCTTCCCGGTCTCCCTGACTCCCTTTCTCTGAGCCCTCCTCAAAACCCTACCCTCCTCTGTACTTCTCCTCTGTCCCCGTCCCCCCCTTCCCCCCCTTCTGTTGATCCCTTTTCCCTATTACTTCAAGTAAAATGAATAGAAGAGATCTGTATTTGTGCTGATCATGTCTCTAGTGGTTTCATGAATGATAAATGTAGCTATCGTTCTGAAAACTTCATGTTATACTTGACATGAGGCTTTTATCCATTGTGCTTTTTGATATTTTCTTCCCCTAAAGAAAAAAATCCAAGTTATTTCATAGAGCAGAACTCTTCTATTCACATCACTGTGGGCACTGTTAAGTACATTTGTGTAGATTATTCCCATTGCTTGATTATTTTTTTTCCATAACTTGCTCTGGTGTCCATTGCCGTTCCACCACCCCTTAATACAAGGAATACTGAAAGTCATCTGTGAGAGAGGGCAGTCTGTAGATTGTAGTGTAAGTTCTCATTACAGAAACTTCAAAATCCGTTGTTCAGTGGCAGCTTATTCAGCTTTTTCCAAGTTTTGAGCTAGTCAGACTGAAGGACTGCTTGGCACTTCAGCTCTGCAGAGGTTTTTACACTTCCTCTTCAGGTATAGCCCTTATTTATCAGTAAACATCTGCTGGCAGTCTTGTCATTCTAAATTGCTTTGCAGTAGTGCATTTTTGTTGGGAAAAGCAGTACTTTGTGCTGCAGACTTTATTTCAGCTGATGAGTTGCTGTTGAATGGTCTTCGTGAATTGTTCACTTTTACAGCTGTGTCTACCAAGCTGTGTATTAGATTGCATTTGCAGAACAGGAAGTATCAATAATAATGTAATATAGATGTTTAATTTGGCATTGAAATTAGTTCTTGTTAACATGGCTTCTTGCAAGTTCAGTATCCCTTTTTTTAGATCCTTGGATTTTAAAAAATAATCACAGAATAGTTAGTGACAGTTCAAAATTGTGTGCAGACTCCTGAGCAGTGAAACTACTCTTTATTTAAAAGTGAGTGCAATAACACTTAGCACTTGCATAAAATGTTTATTTACAGTGTGTGTTAACATCAAGAGAAGCTATTTTCTAAGATGCTCATTCAAATGCAGGCAAAGCTAACTGTGGTTGGAAACTGTAGTGGATAAAGTTAGTCAATGGCTCAGTCTCAAGACTGAGACTGTGCTGGTGGATAGCTGAGAGTCCCATAGTTGCTTATTACAAGCATACTGGTTTAGCAGGAAGTATAAAGATGGTAGTGTGACCTATCCATCTTTCATGTTTCTATGATGTCAGAGTTGCAGCTGATTACCTTTTCTTTTGGGAGGTATCTCCAGAGCAGAGCTGCTGTATGCCAGCAGGGCAGTGTTGCAGCTTCTAGCCTGTGGTGCTTTCACTTCAGTTAGTTCACTCTCTAGGCTTGTCCTGAAGAAGCCTTTTACTATCAGAGCTCTGTCAAAAGCTGTGTTCTGCCCTGGAAGATGCATTCTCATGTGGACAGTCAACCACTCATTAAACCTGGATAATCAAAGTAGCATTCTTAACAGTATAGTTGTGTTTGAAAAGCTTGTTATAGGATAAAAGGGATCATTAGTTGAAGCCTGCTGCTTTGTTAAACCACAAGTAGTTTTTACTTGTTTCAGATTTGATATGCTTGCTTTAATCTTTCAGTGAAACAGCTCATTGGTCACACCCTCTACAGTAAAGACTGAGTAGAAAAGGAGCAAATATGTTGCCTTCTGTGTTTTTTCAGATGTAGGATTAATGTTACCTGAAACTAGAGTGTTATTGAAGTGTGTACCTAAGTGAGCATATACTACATTTGCTTCTGCTTTGTTTTTTGCTGTCTGTTTTATCCTGTGGTAACTAGGATGCTTATCAGTGTGTCTTACAAAAACTTGTATATGCTGCCTCCAGTCATAATCAAACCTTCTAGCTCACCAGTGGATGTTGAATACTGCAGTCAAGTTGTTCTTGCTGTCACACTTCAGTATGTTCTATTGCAGTTTTTCTGCCTGAAGTTTAAGTAACTAGAAATGTCAGTGTGCAGTTACTTTGGAAAACAAACCAAGCTCTTAAGTTGATCTCTTAGCTTCTTTCTATTTACCAAGCAACTGAAGTATTTTTAAAAGTTTGTGCATCAAGCAAAGTGCTTACTTACAGTATCATGGTGTATTTATTGAGTAGCTGTGTTTTAAAAGCCAGGTTTTGTTCTTGGTAAACCATCATGCTTAAAAAATAAATCGGTATTTTTGCAACTGACCATACCCTCTGTCTGCCTATGTCTCTCTTTTCCCTTTCATCTTTTGCTGTCTCTAACTGGATGGGGCTGATGGGATCCACAAATCACTTCAGGAGCTGGATGAGGTATTGTTTTTCACATTTTGTTCTGCCATGATGATACCACCTCTTTCTGTCTCCAGGAAAGGAAGATTATTTTATCTCTGAAATTAAAAAGCCTGGTTCAGCTGGCAACAAGATCTGTATTTGCTTTCCAATTCCATCCGTTCCCCTCTGAGGAAGAAAGTGACTAGAAGCATCTGTGGCCTGAGTGCCAAATGTTGCTCTGTGGCCCTGCATACTGTTAGATGTACTGGGCCTTAATTTGGACACCCACAGGCATGCTTGTTGGAAGAAACCTCTGGAGGTCTTCTAGATCAAACTCCTGCTCAAAACAGGGCTATTAGCCTATACAGGGTCATTCATGACTTTAATGAAGTCTTGAAACCTTCCAAAAACAGAGCTGCCATACTTGCTCTGGACAACCTCATCCAATGCTGTGCAACTGCTGAAATAGGCTTCTTGGTACCTGTGCTATAGCACTGAGACTATTTACATAAGTTTCTAAACCCTACCAAAAAAACCCCAACAACTTCTGATCTGTTTAAAGGTTGATAGCACTAATATTGTCCTTAACAAAAGGAGTTTTACTGAGGGTGAAGAGTCTGTTTTACTGGTAATGACATCAAAGCAGATAAATCTGTACCTGTATATTCAAGGTCAGATGATGGCTTTTGGTTTCTGCCAAACTGAGCTTTAAAAAACAAAGCAAACACCCTGCACATTATGTTCTTATTCCTTTGTAGTTGTCATATTTTAAGTTTTCTTGAGGTTGAAGTTATTCAGCCTGCCTCCAAATGTGTTATTTGAAAAGTAAGGTACCAACAGATTTATCAAAGGCATTTTGTGACTAAAAGTATTTTAGTTATTTCAGCCCTACAAATTGGATTCTGTTCCCAAAAATAGTCTCCAAGAAGTATACTTTACCTTTCTGCAACTATGACTATGTTGCTGTATGTCAGTGTGCATCAATCTCCAATAATATAAACCCCTGATTTGCTGCACCTGAGTTATTCAAATCATGACTGTTAATTGTGATAAAGGGTTTCTTTTACTCCTTCCTGACCTTCAGCTCTCCTGTGAATCTCTGGAAAGCTGTGTATAAGCTGACTGGCACTTTGTCTTATTTATTCTCTGACAATCTCTGGAATTCTCTGGAGAATAATTCCACCTATTTTCCTGCAAGTTTCTTTGCCTCAGACTATGTAGCTGAAGCAACAAGCTTCTATCATTGTGATACAGGGAAGTGTGGATTGGTCACTGCTTTGGCTATTTTTGTTTAGCACCTTTTAATTTCTGTTAAATCATTTCCCCACTCTAGCTGTGTGTGTTTACAAGAGTGTAGGTTCTTCAGCTGCCCACTAGGAGAGTGGCTAAATACAACATTGTTTGAGAACAGTCAGGGTATATTGGTTTTATTTCTTGGATATTAAACATTTTTTTATTTGGAGCTTTTTCCAAGGTAAGATTGAGACTTGCCTGGGCCATCATAAGCTGTGCTGCACCATTGGTGAGGATCCTTTGGCTGTGAACCATTGTCTAGTAAAAAATGTACCACCAGGAGAAGTCATTGAATTCTCACTGAAATACTGTATTTTCTCCTTGGAAACCTGCTAAGAATTTATTTTTTCTTAATGCTCAAGGGTGGAATTTGAGTACAATTAATTGTGAAATGAATTTGCTGTCTTGTCTTGTCTGCTGTAGCTTGCTGATGATCGCATGGCACTAGTGTCCGGGATAAGCTTGGATCCTGAAGCTGCAATCGGAGTAACAAAACGCTTACCTCCCAAGTGGGTTGATGGAGCAGATGAAGTAAGTTGTGTTGCAAATCCAGCACAGTTTGATTTCTCATATCACTGTTAGTGTTGTCATTTACATTCTCAATGCTGCTAACTTTTGTGATAGAAACAGTATTAGAAGAACGATTAAAATGTCTTCTAAATTAACATCTTTGCTTAGAGGAGAACATCAGGCAAGCTGTGGCTTACCTTGAAGGGTATGTTACAAGTGAAATACAGGGAGAGTCTAGAAGACTGAGTTTACATCATCAGTGGGAGCCCAGTATTAACAGTATATTGGGACTGTTAGGTCTGCTGTTAAATTCAGGCTAGTCAGTGTTTGACAGTTGAAGGTGTGACATGAATTTTTATTTATTTTTTTGGAGGCTGGCTAAACTTTCTTACTATGAGATTAATTATATATTGATTAAAAAATACTGTTCCAACTTCATGAAGCATGTTTGAAAACAGCAGTATTGCCCAAGATGAACAAGAGTGTGTTCAAAAAGTAGCAAGTCAAATTATATGAGTATTCAGTTGCTTCTTAGCTTTTTGTGTTTGGATTTTTTTATGATCTTTGGTCTGCTTTAGATTATATAAATTTTTTTCACTGATTTTTTTTGTCTGGTGTTTGTCAGAACCTTTTCCTCTGAAACATTAGTCACTTCTTTCTTCATTGTTGGGTTTTCTGCTTTAGATTCAGTATGATATTGCCAGGGTTAAACAGAAGATGAAAGAATTAGCCAGTCTTCATGATAAACATCTGAACAGACCAACACTGGATGACAGCAGTGAAGAAGAACGGGCAATAGAAATAACAACCCAGGAGATCACACAGGTACAGACTGCTTTCAGTTCTAAACCTACAGTTTGATGTATCTGTAGTGCAGCAAGATGAGGCAGTGGTTTTCTTTGAGTAAAGCATTTCTTCTGTAATCGGTATTAGAGTGGGCCAGAAGTCCTGGTCTCTGTGTTTGATACTGCAATCACTGTCTTGGTGAACTTGCCAACAAATGGCTGAACCTCCCTGTTCTTTTACTTTTTCTGCTTGGAATAGGATTGGGAGACTTAATCAAATCACATTTACATATATCTTGGAGAAATACATGTATGGCTTCAGGTCCAAGCAGCTAAAATGAAGCAAATGCCTTTGGTCAGAAGTAGCTGTGTTACTCTGTTACACTGTTAACTTTAAGTTGTTTATCTGTGTTCTGTTTCCATACCTTTTTAAGCATTTCATTGGGCAACAAGAAATACATTTTAAAAATCCAGAGATCAAAAGATGAGTCTGCCATTTGGAACTTCTGCAAAGTGATATTTAAAATGTGTGTTGCTGTGTGTTGTTCTTACTAATGGACTTGTTTTCTCAGTTATTTCACAGATGTCAGAGAGCAGTCCAGGTCTTGCAGAGCAGGTCACGTAGTTGTACAGAACAAGAAGCACGTGTTCTCAGGAATGTAGTGTCTTCCCTAGCACAGTCCCTTCAGGAGCTATCCACCAACTTCAGGCATGCACAGTCTGACTATCTCAAACGTAAGCATAAGAGATACAGTAATACATGGGCACCTTCTGTGGAAACCACTAGTTAAGGTGTGCTTATTTTCTTGGTTGGGAAAACTGAAGCACAGAAGGGTTAAGTGATACACACAGGACTACCAGACTGAATTAGACTGGAGGTTAGAATTTGGGAGTTTCTAGTTCACAAAACTTGTGTGCAATTCTGTTTGCAGCTAAGTAAGATTATTTTAATCTTGGAAGAAACCACATAAATTTTATCTTCAGATTTAAAATTGATAATTCTTCCTCCATGGTATAAATGGCACAGGTGGAACTTAAGATCACAATTCAGAAAAAGAATGTTCCTAAGAATTTCTTAGAAGATACCCTAGAGTCATCATACTTTAAGGCTCTTAATGTAGCTACTTTTTATTTAACTTTATGGAACACAATCAATTGAAATCACTGATTTAATCAGTCTTGCAAATCTGGTTGAATTTGTTATGCTTTGTTAAATAGTAAGCCTGTATGACAGTTAAAATTTAGATTTATGTCATCTGTTAGCCAAGCTTCTTTCTTGTGCAGTGCTTACTTTTACTGTGACTTTAGTGTGTGTAAATATTATGCTCATAGTTTGTCTTTTACAGGCATGAAGAATAGAGAAGAAAGATCCAAACACTTCTTTGACACTTCAGTCCCACTGATGGATGATGGGGAGGATGATACACTTTATGATAGAGTAAATTATTATGTAAATTCAGTACAAACCCCTTTTAATATACTTTCATTTTAGTATGAAAATTAGCATAGCATGAGCACCAAGCTACATGGAAATTCTATTTCTGTAGACTCCAGTGATGTAATTTCCTAATTAATATTGCTGTTGTGATATTAAGATGATTGTCCCATCAGCCACTGTGTTGCAGTGTGAGGGTACTCAGTTTGACTACCGAATTCTCCTTCCATGACTGACAGGAGCTGTCGGTGTGGTGGGGAGAGGATAGTGTTTGGTTGCAAATGGCCTTGAGAGACTCAACCAGAAAGGTGTCTCTAAAAAAAATAAAATCAGAATTGCTGCTGTGTCTTTCCATATTGGCATTATAGGACTTCCTGTAATGCTGATCAATTCTATAAATACTGGACAGTAGCGTGGATTGGTTTTGTACACTAATAAAACATTGATTTAGGACAGATCTTGTTTTTAAAAGTTGTTTGGGGTGGAATCCAAGATTTACATTTTCAAGCTATAAATAGGTCTCCAAGTTATTGTAGTGACCCTGAAGCTCTTTAAAATACAATCAATCTCTTTCTCAGATGCTTGGATACTGAGGAAATTCCAAAAGAGCTGTTATGAAATCTTGTAATCCTTATAATTATTTCTAGTGTGTTGATGCTTTTGATGTTAATTTAATATCTGAGTCTTGTTTCAACAGGGTTTTACAGATGACCAGCTAGCACTGGTGGAGCAAAACACACTAATGGTGGAAGAGCGGGAACGGGAGATCCGGCAGATCGTGCAGTCCATCTCCGACCTCAACGAAATATTTAGGGACCTGGGAGCAATGATAGTAGAACAGGTACATTGCCATCACAGGAGTAGCAGGAAATAGGAGATTCCCTGTAGTGTTAAGGCTTCCAGACTCTTCCTGTTTTCATGTGTTACCTTTCCTAACTTACCTCTCCAAGCTAAGATTTCCTCTGCTTGAAATCTGCCAGAAGATGAGTCATAGAATTATTATTTCATTCATAGAAGATGAGTTAATGAAAATTTAAAAAATAAAGATTTGAGTGGTTATAGGTACTAGACAAAGCCACCACAGAATGCCAAAGTTCTGCTGGTTAAATCCCCTAGAGATTGTTAAGGTTAAATGTCAGCCAAAGACAGCTGGACTGGAAGTAAGGTGATTATTAAGGGATGTGATGTGAGATGGGGACAGAGCTGCCAGTTAGGTATTGAGCAAGGAGGTTCTTTAATGACATAGTTTACATAGTTCATTAGCTTTTTGCTGTAAGGGTTGTTAATTACTCCCCTACTCATAATAGTAATAATTGCTTTATGAAGTTAATTTGGATCCAATTTGGTGCTCATTCTGTCCATTTTATTTAGGGAACAGTTCTAGATAGAATCGACTACAATGTTGAACAATCATGTATGAAAACTGAAGAGGGTCTAAAACAGCTACATAAGGTAAGTTGATAGAATAATTAATCTGCTTTCCATGTCTAACAATTTAGCTTTTAATAGCCATTAAGTGATTCATTAGTTTTGCACATTGACATTGAAATGATTGCTGTACAGTAGAAAATGTCCAACTATAGTGTGTCAGGAACTTGCCATATAACTTCTGTTAATGTCATGCTTGATGCCTAGTATTAATTTCTTAAATAAATTTCTGGGTGTCCAAGCAATGTGGTTTGATCTTTGTATTGCTGACTTGATGGGACCTATCTGCAGTTCCTTTTCTATTTGGAGAGCCCAGCATTAGTGAAATAGGACTGGTTACTGGGTTCCTCAGTATAGATTTCAGTCAGTTGATGTATCCTAGTTTGAAAACATTATCCAATAGTGTGAGCAGCAAGAACAATTTTTAATGTTTTCTCTTGCCATCTGACACTTCTTAGAGGTTAGGTCCAACCTTATGCTTTTCATGGGAAGCTTTTACTATGAGCATCTGAAAAGTTTGAACTGGCAGCCGGACAGTTTTGTGGTTGTTTTGTTGGCTTTTTTGTTTTGATTTTAAGCTAAGTTCTGACTTGTCAGCTCAGTTCAGTATTTCTATTGCTGAAAATATAGTAGAATGAGAGATTTATGCTAAAGCCTCTTAGGTGAAGCATTCTGTTTTGCAAATGTGGACATATTACTACACACTCAACTTTGTGTGATTGTAGGCTTCTAGTATATGGACAACAAAAGTGCCATTTGAGGAAAAGCAAAACACATTTGTTATAGGTTTATTCTTGTTATACATAATAAATTGGAAATCACTAAAATAAGGCATTGACCATTGGTTAACAAGGCTTAAAGTAATTGCAAGCAATTTCCACAAACTGAACTGGAAATAAATGAATCTGTTAGAATCAATGTTATTTCTAGTCTAGTGGTAGCTGAACTGTTAGCAACCCCTTGTTTGGATTGCTGACTGTAGTATAGATTTCTGATACATGTCTATGTTCAGTACAGTATAGGAATTTTTCACCTCTTGTGGAAGACATACACACAGGTCTGAATAGTAAAACAGATACCTTGCAGTTTCTAAATACTGTCAATAGCTTTTTCTGATTTAATATTTACACTGTCAATTTTCTTTTGGTTTAATTGGCATAATTATTAGAATCTACTAAGAAAGCACTTTCACAGCAGTTGCATTAATTCATTGCAGAAGTCTGGTGATGTGAGTCACTAGTTACCAGTTCCTGCTTCACATGAAAATTGGAATCAGTTGTGATACTTTGTCAGGCTTTGATACTTAAAGCCTAATTAAGTAAATAATCATAGTGGTTGCATATGACCTAGTTTTAGGTCAAATTCCTCTTTAGAAGATCTGATAATAAATAATTACTTTCCAGGGACTATAAAGGAAAATTACTAATAACTTTTTCCATTTAAATTTTGAAGGTTTATTAATTTTAAAAGAATTAAATGCAAGTTTTGTTTTGTTTAGCTTCTGTTAGCAGACTTTCATTTGGCTTTTGGAGAGTTTTCTCCACAGTGCCTCCTTTTAATTCCCCTGGGATAAAGAAAAGGGATGAGAAAATGTGGTTAGAAGAAAGAAATGAAGCAGAAAACTGAGAAGCAAATAAAAGCTTTCAGTTCTAATTGAAATTAAATGAAAATGCACAGCTGAATCAGGTACAACAAAAATGCTTATTTAAGTGAAGTTTTGGTGTGAATTTTAATGTCCTGCAAATATAATGCAGGAATCTTACATGAGCAAAATGAGTTAAAACATCTCACTGTTACTGTTCAGACCTTCACATACCCAGTTGCCTCAATGTTTCCGTGGTCTTCATAGCTAAGTGTTCTTCCAGATGAAGTAGCCTTCTCCTGTGTAGCTTACATGTCCTGTGGAGGCATAGAGCCCTCTCAAGGACAGCTGAAAAGAAGTCACAGTAAGGTTGCATAACTGACTTGAGGAGGCATTTTTCTTTCTAGCATCTGCTGTTTAATACAGGTAACTAACTTCAGCATACACTTAGCTTCACTGAAGTCTGGTGCAGACCAGAGTTATTTTGTGGGAGTTGCTTGCAATATACATTGTATGAAATGTCAAGTTGCCAAGTAATTCTGAGATGCATGTACTTCACTTGTACTAAACAAGAGTCTGTACTTTGTAGCTTTGCAGAAGTTTGAGCATTGACTCTTTTCTGTTTCTGTAGGCAGAGCAATATCAAAAGAAGAATCGGAAGATGCTCGTTATTTTAATTTTGTTTGTTATAGTAATTGTCCTTATTGTTGTTCTTATTGGTGTAAAGTCACACTAGCTTTTATTCATTTTTCTCATTTTTGGAGTTTATGTGAACTTCTTTCCCCAATGTGAATGGATGGGCCTGCACTCCAGAAAGCTGCCTTTGAATGTATAAGCCCTTGTGGTGCAAAGTCTGTGCAATGTTTCTGTAGAACTCTTCCAAGTGCAAGTTTGGTGACCTCTGAGGTATCTGTAAGGATTATATGGAAAAGTCAAGAAATGTGATGCTCCCATATGAGTGATTTGGTGCTCTCTGCAGAGGTGTTTGGAAACACAGTACTTAAATACAATTACAAAATTGAGTTTACCGGTGAGTACAGTAATTAGTGTGTTACTGTGAAGAAAAATGTGTTGTATTCTGTATCCTTATGTCATTGTTGTTAAAGGCTTCAAATTTAAATCATGTTACTGAGTCATGGGACTAGGAAACAAAAATTGATCCAGATGTAAAATATCTTGAGGTGCAAAAATGTTTGACTTCATCTCCTTTATTTGAGACTCAAACTCCAAAGAACTGGACAGGCAGCTAAAAAATAAAGCTTTTTAGCAACCAGAACATAATTCAACCCACGTGATCTTAATTTAGATACTGCACCATTAGTAAGAATCAGAGTAGTACTTGATCTTGTAAATAACCAGATTTAATCACTGGCATAACTTAACACAATTAAAATTTCTGAGCTTGAGTAATCATAGGAATACTTTTCCTTACCAGAATGATCATGTACATTTTTTCATGTACAGTTTCTTTAGTTTAAACTACAGACATTACATTAAAGCAGTGGTGAATTTAAACCTAAAAAAACAGTTTCTCCTTTTTGGGTTTCTACTCATCTGACCTACTACAGTGGGACTCAGATGTTGCATACTTCAGTTGTATAACCTGTTTATTTTACAGTGCATCTGTCCATACATGCTATGGGTTTTTGTGTAAGTTACTTCACTACAGTACATATTACATGTGTTTTTCCTGATGGAAGATTCTTTCAAATGCCTGCCTGGAAGAGGATGTCTTTTATTGTCCATGGGAGATGTCATGCAAGTGACATGTTAATAGGCCTTCAGTAGAGAATTTGGGAGGTTTTTTCCACTACTTTTTTCAGTGGAAAACTTTACTGTGGGGCATAAAAGAGAAATTAGGGTAATATCTGAGTAATAGAATACTGATGGTTTAATTCAGGACTGAAAAGGGGTGCAATTGTAGAGACCTTGCCTTAATATTTTTAATATGGATTTTCTGCATGGATTTATTTTCCCAAAGGGGTTGTAGCTTTCTTCAGTTCTGACTGACACAATGCTCCCCATAAACTTGCAGAGATGGTCTGCTCGAAGCCCCTGAAGTGCAATTTTGTAATACTATGATATTCATGGGCATATGTTGCCTACCCTGAGTTTCTGTACTGTGTACTAAGGAGGACTTAAGATGTAGGTTTAAACTGACTTGGTGCAGGAATGCACCTGAAAGCAAAGACTACAAAGTTGTGAAAGCCTTGGGTTTTGTGTGGCTTGTTGTGAAAAGCTTTGTACCACTCTTGTTACCTCTAGACAAAGGTGATGTTGAACTTCCAGAACTGCCAGTTCAAGCTCTTGATTAAATTCATCAAGTAAATTGGCAACAGAATGATGCTTGTAGTTGGGTGTGCAGCTCCCCTGTTCTGGTTATAGATCTTACCAATGGTTGTGAGTAAAACTACTGTCTCCCTAGTGTGTGCTGTCTGCATCAGTTGGTGTGAAGCAGCATATGGCTAGAGTTTAATATACTGTATCAGCAACTTCCTAACATGAGATTGTTATTTATTTCTGTCTTGACTGGTGCTTTTGACATTTTATCATGGCTAATGAATTCAAAAAAGTAATAAAACACTTTGAACCTAATTGAGCAAATATTTTTTTAAGTAACTGAAACATTTGTTGATGTTCGTGTCTCTGTTCTTCATGAGAGTAGCAGTGACTTGAAATATCTATTGGAGAAAAAGTAACTTTATGTAATAACTTGCCTTGTCGAGAGGTATCTCCCATGAGTTATGCCTATGGTGTCTGAAGTAACTGGCTATGTATTTTCTTTCCAAATGCTGTAAAAAAAATATCAGTTTTTCATATCCATCAGACAAGAAGTTAAACTCAAATGTCAACTGTCCTGTGTAACTTCAGCTGGAATTTATTGAAGCTGGTTATATTGAGGAGGAAGAACCACAACAGGCTTCTAAATCATTGCAGGTGTGTAATATCTATCAGCAGCTCAATCAAACCCTTATGCTGTGCTTTATAAGTATCTCCACAGCACATATCACAGAAAGGCTACTCTCTGTGCCACTAGGCAGTGAAAACCCAAAAAAACCCCACTGCATCTGAGTAGTTTGCCTTTAAGAGTGGCTGCTGCCTACTCAGGTATTACAAGAGCAAGAGCTGGCTGATCTTCTGTCTAGCCCCATAATCATCTCTATATGCTGTTGCAGAGAAAGCTGGTACACTCTGTTCTGCAGATTGTGGCCTCTTCATGGTTGCTGGATTCTTCTTGGCTTGTATTGAACCTCTGATTGCTTACAAAGGAACAGAACAGCATTGCTAATCCATCTAAATCTGTGGCTCCTCACCTGATGGGAATGACCTATAAAGCTGTTGGCTTGTACAGAATTTCTTCATTGAAATAAATCCCAAGTGTGGTAAAATGAGCTGCTACTGTTAACAGAAGTTAGTTGTGGTAAAATGTGGAAATGACAGTATTAAAAGCACTGTTAATATAGCAACTTTATTTCTGCTGCAAGCCTTCTCTAGACTGAAAAGTAAAATGAGAAACTTGTTTCTTGCTTGGTGATTTTCAGAATGTGCAAAAATGTGAATTAATATAATTGATGCAGTGTTCACTGAGGCTGCCTAGAGTGTATTAATTTATGGTCTGCTTTTATGGAACACTTATCACAACACAAAGGACTCATCTCATTTGTGTAAATCTTTAGAAACCTTGGTTTTTGGTACAGCCTTGCAAAATGTAAGTTCTTGGCTAGGTGACAGTGAAACTGATTTTGTTAGAAAAAAATTGTATATTTACCATCTCAAAAAAAAATCCATCACCACCCCCCCCAAATCAAACTAAATGAACCCTAAACCAAACAGCCTTCCTAGATAAAATTCATTTAAACAAGGACTGCATTATGAGTTTGCATATTAAGATAGATTAGCTAAGAGTATAAGTGGCTTAATTCCATGTATACTTGTAGAAGATCAAAACTGAAGTGGTGGCAGAAGGCTGGTTCATACAGGAGTAGGAATATTTGCAGCTGCTGTTAGTGGAATATGTGTAGGAACATTCTCCACTGTAGATAAATCGATTTTTCTCAGTCTATTGCCTTGACTAGGACCCTCCTCTGCTGTCCTTAACTTTAATGAAGGAAGGCTTAAGGGTTAGATGAGTATTTCATGTTCTTTGGTTACCTTTCAGATAATGTGGATTCAGGGACAGCAGAATTTGTATTAGGTGACTAAGTGCTTACTGCCTTGTAGAGTCTTTAGAATGCCTCAATCCTGAAATAATTGCTGTTACTGTCTTTAATCTCTCCCATGCTGTCCATGTGTACTGGAATAATAGCAAACCCCTAAACAGTTTATGTTCTGTGGCTTAGTAAAGACTCAAACAAGCTCTGACTCCAACATTTGAGTTATCCCATCCAGCCTGTGAGGATGCACAACTGTCCTCTGCAACAAGTTTTGCTGGATCTTTTATTCAGGATAATTTTGAAGGTATCAGGCAGTAAAGTTTCCATTATGTCCTCTCAGAGACAAAGTAAGACCTTACTATAAGGAAGTTTTTTCTGGAATTCAGCTCACTGTGTTTCTTCATTTTAGATATGTTTCCATTATATGCCTCAGCATTCACTTTTTCAGTGTAAGTGGAAGTGCACTCCCTTTCTGATCTTTAGGCTTTCCTAGCTGCAGATTAATGAGTATCGATTCCCTACTGACCCAACACTAATATGAGGTGCTTGGCAAATAGAAAAAGATGAGGATAAATACCCTGTACATGCATCCTTTACAGTGAGACTGTAAACCCCCTGATCTACCTCTGCTTTCTAAAACCTAGGTCAAACCAAGGCCAATAGCATTCTGGCTTGGATCAGCACTATTATGGCCAGCAGGGCCAAGGCAGGGATCGTGCCCCTGTACTCAGCACTGATGAGGCCACACCTCAAAGAATCTTCACTGCAAGAAGGAAATTGAGATGCTGGAGTGCATCGAGAGCAACAAAGATGGTGAAGAGTATAGAACACACAAGTCTTGTGAGGAGCAGCTCAGGGAATTGGGGTGGTTAGCCTGGACAACAGGAGGCTCAGGGGAGAGAGAGCTGCTCACTATCTACTATTCTCTGAAAGGAGGTTGTAGCAAGGTGCAGGTCAGTCTTTTATAGTAACAGTTAAGAGGACAAGAGGAAACAGCTTCAGCTTGTGCTAGAGGAGGTTGAGGTTCAACATTAGGAAATACTTTCCTGGAAGGATTGTCGAGGCCTGGCACAGGCTGCCCAGGGAAGTGGTGGAGTCACCATCCCTGGAAGGACTGAAAAGACGTGGAGTTGGGGAGCTGGGGGTCATAGTTTAGTGGTGACTTGACAGTGCTGGTTAATGGTTGGACTCAATGATAAGTCCTCCAACCAAAACGAATCTATGGAACACAAAGGCCGGGCACACGGCATTTTTTTCTCCAAGAGCTTCCCCGAGGCAGGCACGGAAGACACTGCGGTTACACAGCCGGTTGTGCCGGGGAATCCCGACGCCGACGAGCCGCACGCCGCGCCTGAGGGCACAGCCGAGGGCCGTGCCGGGGCTGTGAGAGGCCGCCGCACGTTGGGGCTGTTTCGGAAACGGTTGGAATGCCTCTGCTCGCCACTAGCCAGCTGCCCCCACGCACCATCCGGGTCCCGCGCCCCGCCCCGCATGGCCCGGCCCGGCNGCGGGCGGGCCGGGCCGAGCCGAGCTGAGCGGGGCCGGGGGCAGGAAGATGGCGAACGTGCAGCTGGAGTTCCAGGCCAGCGCCGGCGACGCAGACCCGCAGAGCCGCCCGGTGCTCGTCCTGGGCCAGCTCCATAACCTCCACCGGCTGCCCTGGGCCCAGCTGCGGGGCAAGCTGCAGCCGCGGGTTACCGAGGAGGTGAGGCCGGGCCGCGGCGGGAGCGCGGTGTCCCCGTTCCTCCACAGTCGCACCCGCTGAGGCGGTCACCCCGACGCGAGGAGCGCGGCCCGGCGGCCCCCGCCCCGGCATCAAGGCCTGCGGGCCCCTCCCGGGGTCGTGTCTCCGCCCGGCCCCGAGCGGCCTCGTGGTGCCGGGGAGGCGGGGGCTCACCCGGCTTGCGGGTTCCTGCGCGGCTCAGGGGCCTGCCGCGGTGAGGGGAGCCGAGCGATGAAAGGAACCTGCTGGGCCCGCGGCAGGGCACCTGAACTTGAACCCCAGAGTCGAAGGGGTTTACGCCGTAAGACCCCCTTGGAGTGGCCCTTAGAGGGAAAATAAAGGGGAAACGAGCCGGTCTCCGCACCGGGCCCGGCAGGAGCCTGTTGCTGTAGCCCTTCCCCAGCTGCGGTTGAAGCTCCGGGGCCCACCCCGACGAGTGGAAGGCGCTTTGCCCTGCTCTGAGGTGACACGGGGATGCCTGCAGTTAACGTGGTCACCAAAACACGCGTTCTCCCGTGCCAGGTGGGAAGTGGGAGGCTGAGCTCCGCTCCCTGTATGGGGGGGGGAACGAGATGGCAGCCCATCCCCCTCCCCTGCGCTCAGCTGTTGCGGTGGGATGTGCAGACCCGTTTATTGAGATAGTGTTGATGGCTTGTGGTAAAATGATACATGTTCTGCAACGCGGCTTTTAGGTCGCTGGTTGTTTGGCAGATTTCTTACACTGGGCTCCCGAGGCACTGATGACAATGCTTTTCTTTTTTTATTGTTTTTTAATTAAATTGGTATGTAAAACAATAGTTCGGGACTAGTAAATCAATCCATCTATCACTAGCGACACTGTCTCAGCTTAAGAAGGTTCTGGCACAGCCTTTGCACTAAATGGTGTGGGTTTAAATGTTAATTTACATAGCTTAGAGGAAATGCTTGTAATGGAAAGGACGTTTGTATTTTCTGGTTAATAAATAGGTTTGCTTTATTTCCTGTTTGTTTTTTTTTTTCACACGAGAGGTTATTGCATTTAAAATCGTGTGCACATTTTCTTTGTTTACAACACTGTAAAATCCTCTAATTAAAGAGTGCCTAAATATAGTGAGAATAAGATGGAAAGAAGAGTCTGATGCAGTTCTTTGTCTTTAAATTCTTCTTTTCTCCCCAGATCTGGCAGTCTGCTTTAAGCACTCTGAATCCAAACCCCACCGACAGCTGTCCTCTCTACCTGAATTACGCCACTGTGGCCGCTTTGCCTTCCAGGGTCAGCCGGCACAATAGTCCATCTGCAGCCCAGTTCATCACCCGCCTGGTTAGAAATTGCCTTCCAGGAGGTGTCAACAGATGTATTGTTGTAAGTGGCTATTTGGAAATGCTTCTAGCAAAATGTCTAGTCAAGTATTTTCTCGGCTTTTCAGGATTTTAGCTGTATCCAAGGAGACTGGAGGTGGGCAGGTTTTACCAATATAGTTACACTGACGTTTCTAAGTGATTTTGCACTGACATAAACAAGCCCTAGATATAGTAGCTCAAGCAGTTGGAGGGAATTAAGGTTGGATATGTACAATGAGGAACATCCATGCAAAGGGAACTAGTAGTGGCTTTTTTTTTGAACTGGCATTTTTGATGTTAGCACATGCTTTTAGTTGACATAACCTGCATGCAGGGTGCTATGTCTGTATTGCATAGCCCTTTTAAGTTACCTTGTTTGTGGCACTTTAAAAACCTTAATGCAAACTAATGCTCCAGTGTGATTAGATCACAGGGCAAGCTCTTAGACTGCTTCCCATGCTTTTTTTTTTCCTCTTGATCTGTAGGCTAACCTGTGCTAATTTCAGTATAATTAAAACAGTCCAGGTCTTTTATCAGGGTGTACTAATTCCCACACTGTCAAGTCCAGCAGTCTAATTCATTTCCATATGGGAAATGACCTAAACCAGTTCAGTATTGTACTGTTTGTACTGTCACTTCATGCATGCAAAACATGTTGTGTGGCTTGATCAAGACATCAGTTATTTCCCAACACCTTTTTTTTTTATTTCTCTCTCCACCAGTAATATCATAGGTACCTTCTGAATGTAATCTTCCACATCCTTAATGTTGTTGGATTTATTTGTCTTCTGGTTTTTCAGATGGTCTGTGAGCGGTCTGAAGTCTTCGCTTCTGCTTGTGCTTTGGCCAGGGCTTTTCCATTGTTCACACATCGGTCCAGCGCATCCAGACGCACAGAGAAGAAAACTGTAACAGTAGAGTTTTTCTTGGTTGGGCAAAACAATGGACCAATAGAAGTGGCAACACTTAAAGTAAGCTTTTGGTTTTTTCCATCATTTTTTTTCCATTATTCCCTGAAGTACTTCTTTCTTCTTCAGTTTGTTGCATGCACAAACACCTCTGTCTCAGGCTACATACGGAATAGGTGTTGCATCAACTGTAATATGTTGTCCTGGGTCAAAGTTCCTTGATAAGTTCACAGCACGTGTGGGTAGAAATACTGAACATATTACTGCAGCAAAGGCTGAAGATGTTATTCAGAATTTAGATTTCAGGGTGGAAAACACCAAACAAGTAGCACAAAGAAAATGTCTCCTTTCTCATGTTTATCAGAGATGGAGATAGTGTATTTTCAGCCTTTAATGTCACATTACCTTTGATGTGTGGCCTTCTCACTTTCTTCTACCAAGCAAGATCCATATGTGGCTATACAGGTGAATATCTCAGTGAAGTCACTAAAATTGCTTATTCTGGGATCATATATGGCCTCTGCTGTTTCTGTCTGATGTACCTCTTTGGCTGAGTTTTGCTAGTAGAACTGTAGCAGAAACAAGACCCTAAAGAATGATACAGCTTGGAGATGAGCTATACATAACAGTTAAATTTATGTCTAAGTTGTCCTTCAATAGGAGATAATCAAAGAGTGTTTCCCTTGCACCTGACTGTTACAGAGACAAAACCCCACATCAGGTAACCTAGATTCCAAGATCCTAACTTAAAAGCTGCTCCAAGGTTTGCACTTAAGCTGTTGGGCAGCTTCCTGTTGAGTGCTCCAGGTTCTGTGAATCGGTACAGATTGACATTCACTTGGCTGGGCAGTTAGTGATGTTATACAAATCCCTTAAAAATTTTGGCAATGGATTTGACAAAGGATAGAGCGTTGCTGCATCTGAAATTTGCAGAATTGCAGCATTTTTTAATTTATTTTCAGTATCTTTTCCTCCATACTTTGTCCTTGCTCTATGAACTGTTTTGGCCACAGCAAATGATGCCAGACCAGTTTTCAGGAGAGTGACAAAGACAGGTCTGCTGTGAGGACTACTGTTCATCACTCAGTTTTTCCATGTCCCAATTCAGCAAAAATATAACTGGTGTCAAAAATACTTCCTTCAGATAGGTAGAGTCCAAACCACTTGGGTTATAAAAAACAAAGCTGAAATTATTTATGCCTCCTGTTCTTCCCCTTGATGTCTGTGCCAAAACTATTACTGGCTTCCTCCAATCTAAGTTTTCACCCTTTAAATTCAAGCAACACCAGAAAACTAATGTAGAGCATGGAGGAGGGATGTGGTAGGAATTTTTTAGCTAAGCCTCTCTTTTGGCATGTTGCTGTATTTTGCACCTACTGCATTGTCCAGGGTATTTTATGATGAAGACTAGCAAGGATTGTCACAGTTTTACAAGACACATACTAAAGGCTGCTGTTACCCAGGTTCTCTTGAGTACCCTGGAAGCCAAAGCCAGACACAGCTTATTTCTGTAAGTTATATTATTTCCCTCAGACTTGGCTTTTGGGTTAGAACACTTCCATTTACCCACACGGCCCTAACAGTGAATCACTCCAAACTTAGCTTGGCTCCTGAGAAAGTCCTTATCCCTTTTGGGGAAGTAAAGCAATCAAAACTAATTGGAGGGAATCAGGCACCATTCCAAAGCAAGCCAAGGTTTATGAGTCTGCTGGGATACAGAATGTATAGAGTTATTAGGCCAGTCTGGCCAAGCCAAACTTCAGATACCTCAGCACAAAGGGCTATCAAACATGCCAGATTCCTTTGAAATCCATCTTGACTCACTCATCTGCTGTGTGTGGTCTTCAGTATAGTATGGCTGCTGGAAAGCGTGAACAAAGTTTCTTTCCACCTTGTCATTTTGTTTCAGGTTGTTGAGGCACAGAATTTAAAAGTTGAAGCTTAGTGTCTGGTGCCCTCATTGTCATTTTTGCTGGGAGGATCCTTCTTTGAGGAAGCAGCCTCAGCATGCTCACTGTCAACCATTTTGATTCTGTCCCCTCTTTAGATAAGTTTTCAGTCAGTCCAGATGAGGGTCAGTTCATTTTGCCACAGGAATGAGGAAACAGATGTATGCATGTTTTACACAGATAGGAAATAGTCCTTGTTCCCCATGGGCCTACCATATAAGATGTCTGATGGCATTCAGCCGCTCTGCCTGCCAGATATAAACTCACAGTCTTGTGTAATCTCTGCAGGTTTCCAACCCCGGCAGCCTACAAGCTTATTGTGACTTCCTCATGGTCAAGAATGCTACTAATTTTGCAGAATCCCTCCAATACTTCCCTTGATAGCAGAGAATGCTACTAGTTTTGCAATATTGTGGGAAGGAATACAGTTGCTTAGAAATTAGAACACAGAGAAATACAACTTGAGCTTAACACATACAAAAAATAATGGCTAGCTTGGTTGATGTTATTTTATACTGTACAACTGCTTGTGATCAATTGCAGTTAAGCATTAATGTGCCCCAGAGGAGCTACACATCTGGTGTAGGCTGCACAGGACTAAAGGCAAACCTATGCAGAAAACCATTCAAACCAAGGCCAGTTCTCAGGTGTCCTCACTTCTTTCCACAGTGTCTGGCAAACGCTACAGAAGGAGTCAGGCTGGCTGCTCGAATTGTGGACACCCCATGCAATGAGATGAACACAGATAATTTCCTCGAGGTAAGTAATACACCTGATGAGTAAGAGTTACTCATTGTAAGTCTAGACTACAGTAATTGAGAACTAGTGTTGCTATCTTTTAGCAAGACGTGTATGTCAGCAGTGGGAAGCACATCAAAGAGCCTGTCCGGGGATGCTGAGGCTGTTTCTTTGGCTTTTAATATTTCGTAGAACTTGCTAAGTTGGAAGGAGGCAGAGTGTACAGCTTGGGGTAAGGCAGTGGGACTCAGAAGATGTGAGCTCTTGATCTATTCATGAGACTGGCTTCTTTGCCAGTGCAAGTGTTGTCTTAAGCCTGATGGTGGTGAGAGTTTCTGAAATTATGGAACAGAAGTGGATATGTTTCCAGATGAGTTTTATCATAAAAAAGTTCTGGGAAGCTGTTGAGAATGAAAATATTCCCATCCTGTTGCATCATGATCAGTAGAGTGAACAGATGGCCTTGACCTCTGAAGATTTCTTTCACTGGCAGAGCTTAAAGGTCAAACTTGTATTTCATGCCATAGGCAATCAAAGATGTCTCAGGGGAATTAGGCAGTTGGAAAGCCAGCACCACTCCCAAAATTGTGAATGTTTGTATGTGTATGCATGCAAAAATCACAGAAAACCCTTAAGTGGGTACCCATATGTGTGGAAAGACATAATGTGTCTTCCTGATGACTTAACAATGTTTTTTTTCTTTTAATGATAAAGGAAATCAAAAAAGTTGGCAAAGATCTTGGGATTACTCCTACCATTATTCGAGATGAGGAGCTGAAAGAGAGAGGCTTTGGAGGTATATCTTGTTGAAAATTCAGCTTTTTTCCTAGCAGTTAACTGGAATGCTTTGCCATCTCCATTGTAACGTTTTCTTTGCACATTTTGGAAACAGGTTTATTGCCCACAGTGTTCCAAAATGTTTTATAGAAAACAGCCACAGATTGTTCCCCACAGTCCATCTTCCCCAAAAGAGGTTTAATTCTCTGTTTTCCAGGTATCTATGGAGTTGGCAAGGCAGCTTTGCATCCTCCAGCCCTAGCAGTTCTCAGTCACACTCCAGATGGTGCTACACAGACCATTGCATGGGTAGGCAAAGGTATTGTGTATGACACTGGAGGACTCAGCATTAAGGGAAAGGTATGTAAACAGTTCTACTGCCTTTGCTTACAGTGTTGTTTTTTGATGGAAATAATTCAGTAATGTCTGTAAGAAACCAAAGTATATTTATTTGAGTAAACACTTGATCTGCTATCATCCACATGGACACAAACTGTCTGGGGAGAAGGCCAAAGAGGAATTCAGGGAACACTTCACAGAGCAATTAAACAGCTACCTTATATTTTGCCCTTTAGATATTGCCCGCTCCTAGGAGAGGGCTAGAAACAAAGATAATAAGTTTCTGATTTTGGAGATGGATCTAAAACCCCTTTGAGTTGGCCTCAGTGCAAATCTTGTAAACAAGCTTTTTCTTTTTTTCTCTAACAAATTAGCAGCAAAGGTTTAGTATTTTCCAGTTCTAAGACAACATCCACCAATAAGCAGATGCATGTGTTCCATGTTTCTGTTAGGACTGGGCACTGTCCAGACCAGTGTTACAGAAGCCTCAGAAATACTAGTTTTAGCAGGCATTATTGTGAAATTCTGTTTTAAAGAAAAAAAGTAATAATTTATATGGTTCTATTTCAACAGACTACTATGCCTGGAATGAAACGAGACTGTGGTGGAGCAGCTGCTATTTTAGGTGCCTTCAAAGCCACTGTAAAGCAAGTAAGTAAAATGTGTTAATTGATATCATGTATCCCAGCATTGCCAAGGAGCAGTCTGGCTTTGGATCTATTCCCAGATGTGGGAGCCAGTCTAATCCTGAAGTTGTGACCTACCACTGCTATTGGTGATCTTGGGCCACTCTGCTCTTTCTGCTATTTCAGGAAAATATTTCAAATCTTTACTGTGATCTTGAGAAGAGTGAGAAATTCCTTGAGTGCTTTTTTTTTTTCCCCCTCAAGAGTCTTCCTTGAATTCCAGGGTTTGTTCTGCAGACAGTGATTCCTAGTTCCTTAAATCAGATTTATCCTTGAGTTATCCAGTGCTGAATTTGTTTAAGCTGTAGGATTTGGGGCAGCTGTCGTCCCCTTAACAAAGAAGGGGATGAGTGACTCTGCTGTACCACTCTGTCCATATTCCAAATCCTGTGCCAGTTTAATATTAACCTACTGGGGAAGTGGCAGCTCTAGTGTGATCAGGAGCAGCTTGTTGGTTTGCTCCTGTGGTCAGAAAGTAGGAGGGGAGCTGAGAAGAAGCCAGGTACTGAAATATGAAGAATTAAAAAAATTGCATACTGCACTTCAACAAGATGAACTGGGGAAAAGAGGTGGCCACTGCCAATGAAACTGCCCTCTGCACAGATCCAGTGGCTGAGTCTTGCTGACACAGCAGCTATTGCCTCCAAGGAGTATCCAAAGTTCAAAGAACATTGGCTGCTGCAGATTTATGCATAGGTCTGATGGAAGCTTTGTCCAGGGAATGATCAGTGCCAGATTCCCATTTCTCAACAGTTTAGCTCTGTGCCTTGGCCCTAGCAGCATGTTTGATGTGGAAAGATTGTAAACTTCAGTTATCTGCAGGGATGTAAATTGAAAACAGATTTGTGAGCTGCATCTGAGGCAAAATGGCCTTTTCATAACTAAGTCCTCCAGAAAGTTGGATCACATGTTTGCAAGGAATAAGAGCTAGAACTGACAGTGCTTTGGGAGAGTCTGGGAAAGCCATGGATGCAGCATGTTCTTTCAGTGATTCAGTCTTTGTTTACAAAGTATTTTTGTGTGTAATTATCTGCACTGAGAGAAGCTGCATTCACAGTCACAGTAGATGTGAATATAAGTGATCTGTCATTTCATATGCAGTTATTGTAACCATGACTAAACTGGCAGCAATATGTTGGCACAAACTGAGCCTGAAGTAGCTGCTACACCTCACAAGAAATCTTGCTTTTATGTGTAAAAACAAAAGAATGGTCTCAGTGCTTAATTTTATGACCTCATATAAGATTTCAGTCCCAATAAACTAGCTGAATGGGAATCAAAAGCCATTTCTCTCCTATTGCTGTTGCAGGGTTTTAAAGACAATCTTCATGCTGTTTTTTGTTTGGCTGAGAATGCAGTTGGGCCACGTGCGACGAGACCTGACGACATTCACGTCCTGTACTCTGGAAAGTAAGATTGTATCTGTGCTTGTCACAGGAACAGTAAGAGGAGACATCACCTTTGGTTCTGTTTATCTGAGTGCCATACAGATTGTGAACCTGTCCCTCATCAGCTTCCCTAGATACTGATAATAGTATTTCAGACAGCCATAGCAGGGAGTTCTAATTGATTAAGTGATTAGAGTTTCCTGTTAGGTATGTAAGTAAATACACATCAAAATACATATCACATCTATCATGAACTGAAGTTTCCTTAAAGCACTGAGGTTCAGGCGTTTTTATCCAGTACAACCATTTTTCTGTGTTGTTCTGTAGTCTCTGTTGTCTGAGCTGCAGAGATCTCTTCTTGTTTTAAGCAGAGTGGATGCTTCTGTGTGTGGCAGTCATTTGTAAAATCCCATCTTGACATGCTAGACATTATACAGGCCCAACAAGTAGACCCAATGATGAGGACAGTGATATTATAACCTTTTTCCATGTGTGCTCTGTCTGGGTGCTTGCAGCTGGGGAATAAGCAGCCATACAGACTTGCAGAGTCAAATAAGAAAGCACGTGAGGTTTGAATCTGCTTTCTCATCCAGTATTCTAGTCCAGACAGATGAGTCTTCTAGGCCTGAAGCACTATGGTATTAAATGTTCTCTCTTCTTCCTAGAACTGTGGAAATTAATAACACTGATGCAGAAGGTAGACTGATACTGGCTGATGGAGTAGCTTATGCGTGCAAAGATCTTGGAGCTGATATCATTCTTGACATGGCCACTCTTACTGGAGCTCAGGTACTGTCAGCACACAGGGCATGCAGCCTTCTGTTGTCTGTGCATTGTACTCTTCTTTGCCTCTGACCTGTCTTCAGGGGAAACTATGAACTGTTCTGCTTGATAATGGCTTCCTCAACTTCTGTAGGAGAAAGTTGCCAAAAGCAGCCCCAGTAAACTGTAATTCTCAGTGTATGACATGTGCCATGAATGTGTACAGCTGTAACTGCATTACTCAAGCAGGGGATGTTTGTTTTGTTGGTTTTTGGGGGGTTATTTTATGCAACTTTGGGGTTTTTTTGCTGTTGCATACTNTTTCTTTGCCTCTGACCTGTCTTCAGGGGAAGCTATGAACTGTTCTGCTTGATGATGGCTTCCTCAACTTCTGTAAGAGAAAGTTGCCAAAAGCAGCGCCAGTAAACTGTAATTCTCAGTGTATGACATGTACCATGAATGTCTACAGCTGTAACTGCATTACTCAAGCAGGGGAGGTTTGTTTTGTTGGTTTTTGGGGGGTTATTTTTATGCAACTTTGGGGTTTTTTTGCTGTTGCATACTTCAAGAAAAAATGGTGTTCTTCTGATGACATTAGCAGCTGGTGTAAGTGATCATGCTCAGTGTGTGAAATTCAGTAGCTGTATCATTAGCAGAACTGATTGATGATGGCAGTCAGGAGTTTTCTTGTCCATAAAATGCCTTAAGTCATACACAGAAAAATACAAGGGTACAAATCCAATGCTATTATTTTTCTGAAATCAGTTCCTAGTTTATAGAAGGTTATAGTGACAAGCAGGGATTTTTGTGGTTTAATTTACTAGAAAATTGTTTGGTCTTCATATCAGGAGGAGAAATGGTGGCAAATTTTAGAATCATGACTGTTTCATACATTGGTGTACACATCAATTCTGTAAGAGGTTCCCATCATTGTCCTACTGGAAAACTGGTGTGATAGTGGCTTGTGGGTTTTGTATGTTTGGAATGAATGAGGGTGCTACTGTGTGATTGACACACATTGCTGGGGTATCCTCTGTGTGTATGTGTTAGATGTTTTGTTTATAATTCATTGCTGATTTCATTTTGTTTCTAATGTAAAGTGATATGGTTTGCTTGCTCAGTAACTATAAAATATTTGTGTGGGACAGTGGTTTGAATAGGCCAGACTAATGCAGACTAGTTTACTGCAGAATGGATTTTCATAAATTCTGAAAGATTCAGCAGTATCTACAGTGTCTTTCTTTATATCTGTAGCACTGGCTTCTTATGGAGTGGTTCTGAGGCTTGATTTTCCTGGCAGTTTTGTTAGATGGAAAGCAGCTGTTAATGCTTAAGGAGTGATACAGAATTATCATCCTCAGCTGGGTTAAGGTGAATCCTTCCTGATTTTGTCTTACATGTCACTAGGGAATTGCTACAGGAAAGTATCATGCTGCTGTCCTTACCAATAGTGAAGAGTGGGAAAAGGCTTGTGTTAAAGCTGGCAGGAACTGTGGAGACCTTGTCCATCCTCTTGTGTATTGTCCTGAGCTCCACTTCAGTGAATTTACCTCTGCTGTAGCTGATATGAAGAACTCTGTGGCAGTAAGTTTGTTTTGGTTTGTTTGGTTGGGGTTTTTTTCATGTAAATTTAATGTTTTACATCAAAATGTGTGTTTCTTAGATAATGTGCTGGCCTGCTGATAGCTGGCTGACAGTTCTTAATGCAGGCTGTGATCTTTTAGAACTGGGCTGTATAATTATTGTCTTCAGGGTCTTTTACCTGGGGATTTTGCAGGCTGTTTGTCACTACACTGATATTTAGTGTCAATTTTATACAGGGTAGCCTGCTGCAAAGGTATCTTTGGCCTGCTTGCCTTTTAAACAGGGACCTAAGATGGATGCTAAATTCCTGGATGGAACCTGTTTAAGAAGAAAAGATGAGTATTCCTCAGGTCATATATAACCAGCAGGGACAATAACTGTGAATGCAGAAACCAGGAAATTGAGGACAGAGGCCTTGGGAATTGCTGCAGCTGCTTTGGCTGTGTTTGAGAGTTATGATATGTAGTTAAGTTTCAAAAACACTGCAGAAAGGAGCTTGGGCAGAGGAGGAGTTGAGCAGGGCTAGACTGCTATCAGGGATTAAATCAAAGGCCTTACAGAGTAGTCAGTTTGCAAGACTGTTTTAGGGCCATTCATTAAGCTTTGAAGTAGATTTGCACAACTCTTTTGTGTAGGCAGGAGTAAAACATTGCTGTTTTTCTTGCAAGAACAACTGTAATTGCATTATTTCTGCAGGACCGAGACAACACTCCAAGCTCCTGTGCTGGGCTCTTCATTGCTTCTCACATTGGCTTTGACTGGCCTGGAGTCTGGGTCCATATAGACATTGCTGCTCCTGTTCATGCAGTGAGTATGTCCCTAGAGCTTCTGGTGCTTTCCTGGGCAGGCAAGCTGTGTGAAGAAAACTGCTTGTGCCTGCAGATACTCTCAACTCTGTGCCATAAAATTGAAAACTGAGAGAATTAGGTGGAGAAGAGTTCTTTTGAGAAGTGCTGACTTGTCATCTGCCTTGGGCATTTCTTTGTTTAGTAGCTTCACCTGTTTATGGTTTTCATTTTGGTTTTAGAGTATTCTAACAGTCACTTTAATCAACAACATCTTTATCATTGTAAACTTCGACAGCTTACCTGCTTTTCTGTTTGTGGCAATAATCCCAGCCTTCCATTTTCATATGTACTGATTTAGGATGATTGGTCAGAGTTGATCACCCTGCCTGGTGACCTGCAGCAGAGAAAACATTTGTTGCCTGTTGGGGTTTTCCCCTCCCTCCTCTCCCTGATGGAACTTGTGGATATTCTTTTTTCCTCAAAAAGCCCCAAGCTGATTTACTCCCCCCTGCCCCTTCATTTTAAACCCCTCTTACTTAGCTCCTACTCCAAATCCATGCTCATATTGGATGGAACACTCCCTGCCCTGAATGCTAGAATAAATAATAACTTAGGCTAGCCCAAATCCACCCTCGAGATGCTGTGAGCTTTGTTCCCATGTGAGTCAAGTGGTGTGTTGTTTCAATCTAACTGGAACAGATTCCAGTAGCAGTAAGGATATGGAAGCACAAACTTCACAGGCCTGCCAGGGACCCTGAGTGTTCCCTATGGCTATGCACCATCACTGCCCTTGCTGAGTGAGTAGGTAAATCAAAACTAGACTCAAACTATACAATCTGAAATACGAATTCATTTGTGTTGTGGTTTTTTCATTCTAGGGTGAACGAGCTACTGGTTATGGTGTGGCTTTGTTGCTATCCCTGTTTGGAGGAGCATCTGAAGACCCTTTGCTGAACATGGTGTCCCCTCTTGGGTGCAATGGAGACTCTCCCACTGAAGATATGGAGAGGGATTCCAAAAGACGTCGCCTGGTTTGACGTGCCCCAGCCCTCAGGGATGGGGTGCTTGGGTTACCTCACTTTGCACTGATTCATTCTCAAGCAATGAAAATGTCACACATCAGAAATTGCCATTTTTTTTTTTTTACTCTCATGATAAGATTTATTACTTGTTTCTGATAAAAACAGCCTGATTTCTTGTTTGGGTTTATTTTTTTTTTAAATTATTGGTGCACACAGTTGCTGAACAATATCAATGGTGCAGAGTCCAGGCTCAACTAACTGTATCAGGAAGAGCTCCTCACAAAACCTAACTAAGTGCATTAATGCATGAGAAGCTCTCTCTACTCTGAAGGAGCAACTGCAGCTATTGCTTACAAAGCCTTCTGAATTACTTACTAGACGTGAGGTTTTATTGGATATTTCTGCAGGCCCCATTGCATCTCAGAATGCAGGAAAAGGAAAGAAAAACCTCTGTAGTCCTGGCTTATTCAGTGACAATTTAGCTTAGCAGCAAAGGAGATGTAATGAGAAGAGGCCTATAGTTTTAATAAGGTGCTGTTTCCGCATGTTTAATGTTTTTCTGACCAGCAAAATCAGCAAGAGTGGTCCAGAACTTATCTCTGTGTAAATCTCTCACATACAAATTGCAGAATGTATTCATGTTAAATGAGGAAAAAAATAGAGGGACTGTGATTGAGTAAAATCAGTTTACAAAGCAGAGTGGCTTCTTGCCACTTAATAAATTTATTATTATTAAAGCAGCTTCCATATCCCATGTGGTGTTTCATGGTGTTATTTACATTTCTGAGAACACTGAGTGCTCCAAAGGTTTCTGTGACCTCATTTCTCTGTTCAAATTCCTTTTCCCAGCACTCATACATCTGAAAACAGACCTAATAGAGCAATAGCTTACACTGAATGGTTTGGGGTGGTTCTGAAGAGCTTACACTGATTCATTTGTTTGATTCAACAGTAATCAGAGATGCATAGTACTAGTTTCTGTGTATCCAGTCCCAGGGAGCTTACAGGCACTGGTTTGGCTTGGACACCCACGGGAGATGACTGGCCCTCATTTATGTAATGGCAGCAGCAGAGCTGGGAACAGATTGACCACATTTTAATCAGTGCTGGTCCCTGCCTGGTGCTTCAAGCACCAGGCTTTGGAAATGTTTCTTGGCTCAGCTATAGAGTGTTGGTGGTGAAAAATCCCACCCAGCATGCACTTTTGGCTGCTTTGCAGGTAAAGTCAAGCTGAGTTGTGACGAATTGCACCTTAGTGCTAGTTTTTAGATGGAGTTCCAACAATGAGGTATACATCTGGTTTGGGCATGAGCCTTTTTGATTAAAGACTTCATGGAAAGCTTAACACAGAAGGGAGAAGGAACAGCATTCTCATTCTGGTGCTGTGGCTATATTTGATTCTAGGCAGAACATTTCTTTTTAATTATTTTTTAATAAAACTCAACCTCATTACTTCCTGTATCTGCTTCTCCTTTGCTCTGCTGGTTCCCTGGTTTTAAGAGATCTGTATCTAAATGAGTTCTGCCTTTAGTCATTCTAGACACTCAGTCCAAAGCACTATCTGGTACCAAAAACTGGTGTGAAATGTGTTAATGAAGAGTTATTTTCATTACTTATTCAGTCTGACCACTGAGGCTAATGGCAGAATGTTCTAATTTCAGTGGTCTGAAATCAAGTCTTCAGTATCCATCCTGTAGAAACACTCTTCAAATTAATCAATTCTAATTTTGAAATCTAGTGTTTTGCCAAAATGAGGCAGTTTTTTACATAAAACGTAGTCTATGCTTTTGTGCTATAAGGCTAAATTCTAATGTTATTCACTGTATGCAGCAAGCCCAGGTTTTGATGCCTGAGTATCACATTATTACATATCTGGAAGCATATCATTCTGCTGAGTTTTATTTGGAAGGCACATGATAGAAGCCATCTTTAAAAAGAAGTAATGTTAAGGTATCTAGCATGAGATACTTGAAAAGCAAAAAGTATAAATATGTAGCAAATAAAAAACTGAAAACCAGCTTAAGCTTGCTTAGGCAGAGTAAAATGAATCAATCCAACACCTAACAGTAAAAAGGTTGGATGCTTCCTTTCTTTCAGAGATACAAAATCAAAAGGCATTTTTTTTTCCAATTCCATAATAAAATCTCTTGCTATTCCCAATGTACAATATTATTTCCTTCTGCTTGGATAAGAGGTCTGTCCTCTAGAGCAGAAGCTTAGAGCCTACACTAGACAGTGATTTCTGTGCTGTGTTTGCTAGATAAATGATTCTTTCCTGTGTTTCACAGAGCTTGTGCTGGGATCAGTCCTGTTAAGCTCACAGTGTTTCTTAACCCCCTAATGAGTAGAATTTTAGTTCCCCACAAACCTGCTTCCACCACCTGCATTTACTTACCTACTTCTAGGTGCTGGGCAATTTTAGCTTCTGCTGCAGCACCTGCCTTGAAATAGCTTGGTGTGAGACCTGGAAGCAATTTACAAAAGGGGAGATCCCAAAGCTGCCTTACTAGTGTAAGAAATGAAATGTGGGATGGTTACTGGGCAGAAAGAAGCCTGTGCTGCACAGAAAGCTGGAATTCTTTCTTCTCATTACTGTGCTGCCTGAAGTGAGCAGATTGCAGAAGCTATTTGATGCTCTTATGGCCTCTGCAGCCATCCTGCCCAGCTGCTCCACAATCACTAATGCATTTAGCTTTAGAGTCCCTCCTGTATAACAAGGCAGCAGGAATCGAAAGGGAACAGTTCCAGACACCATTGATTGACCTCAGTGGATTTAGGTGACTACACTTGAAGTACTTAAAATAGAAACCACTTAAATAGAAACACTCCTACACTGTGTGCACCTGCGTAGCTCTGTAAAACGCTGCCAGGTCCTGGGGCCTCCACACTGCAGGGTACCCTGGACCAACCCTTCAGAGGCAAGGAAGCAGCAAAGGGCTCAGTGACTTGCTGAAGGTGACCCCAGTACCTAAGCAGAGAACTGAAATTTGTGAATTTAGATGTCCTTAGATGTCCTCTCAATCCTCAGATGCCTTCTGAACAACCACAGGACATAAAGCAGAGTTACAGAGGACCTGACACGAGGCTCCAGAAACAGCACAAAGCCAGGGAGGTGCCTCTCTAGGTTGTTTTGTAGGAATTAGAGCTTAAATTACTACAGCTGTAGGCCCAGCACTTATAGGAGGGGGCTGACAATCAAGCATAAGCTAATACACTCCACCAGGAAATCTCATTTCCTCCTTGAAGCTGCTCTGCTCTTACCTGAGGATGGTCCAGTGGAAGCTGATATAGGCAACAGGTGAGTTAGCAAGCTCCTTCACCATGGTCACACAGCTCTGAGGGTTGATGCTTCACAGCAGACCAGCACTGCTTTTTATCTTGATGACAACAATTGTCCCTGGGACAGTGCTTTGCTATGAGCTGCTGTGACTTGAGAAGGGAGGATATGGGTGATCTGCTGATTCACTTGTTAAATTGAACAGTAGTTGGTGTTTCATGGATTGTCCAAGGCCAATGTCCTCAGTCAGGGAAAAACCTGTCCCTGATGTTCTCAACTTGTAAAAACTTTTGACAGCAAGGGCCTTTTCTGGCTTGCATGCATTTTGGCTGGAGAAGATTAAACCAACAATGTATTTCACCACACTTTGGCACTGCCAGATGCTGTCTGAGCTGGGGACTGAGGGTTGTGTTAGTCAAGACCCATTTTGGTTCCTTTAAAATGTATTGGACTTTACCTGGAGCTTCTGGGTGTCTGGGGTGAAGGGAGCATAGACACCTCCAGCTTGCTTTGTGTACAGTATGAGAGTGGGAGGCATGGAAATCTGTTCCTGTCGCTAACATGGACAAAAGCTGGGACCAAGTTGTTATTTGAAAAATAGCTGCTGGGACATCATTATGAACACTTGTATTCCAAGACTGTTCTAGGTGATTCAGGGCATCTTTTTATCTTCTATAGCTATGCACAAAACTACTATTAGTCATGTTTGCTACAGCAGGGCTAGGTACCTGCTAAAAAAGCATCTGTACAAGAAAAGGATCTTTTGATACTCACACTACACTGGATCAGAAGCTGCACGCAATGATGCTGGACAGGCAAATTAATTTTTCTTCATTTGCATGTGTAAGGGATGGAGTTGGTACATCTTATTCCTTGGTTCCCATTGTGGTTTATGTCCTGGAAATTCTGTTGCCTTGATGTGTGAGGACTTCTAGGCTCTGGATGGACTCAAAAACTGCACCGCGGGGATTTTTATTTTTCCCTTTCAAGTTTTCTTTCAAACACTTCTCTTACACAAAACCCACAGAGAGAGTTCCAGGCTGTGTCCACCCATATGAAAACAGACATTTTTTCCATAATCTTTTTATAGATTTGATAATATTTAACTCAGCATGTATTAAAAATGTATGGAGTACATAAAATTCATTATAAATGTCACCAAACAGGCCAACGGCTTTTTAATATCGCTGCCACAAGACTGCATTTTAACCTATTTCCTGTCTGGATCCATTCCAGTGGCAATTCCAGGAGGGGAATATATTTAGTCTATATTTACTTAGTCTGTTTAACTTTCAGTTAGTGTCTTTGGCTCATCCCATGGCCATGCTATTTTGGGATGATTTATACAATATTTACATTAAATTCTGCTAATATTTCCTTGCCTCTTGAAGTCGGATTACACTATTTACATCTCAAAGGCCTAAGCTGGAGGAATAAGCAGCTGTTCCAGGCACCAGAGAGAATTTAGTGTAGGGGAGGCTGCCAGGAATGAGACTCTGTCTGAAATACTCCTGGAAGAATTGTTTAGAATTGGACCAGTCCTCCATGAAGGGAAGGGAGAGGTTTACTATAGCAGTAAGAAATGTGGTTGGTATATCAGGGTCAGACAACAGTGTTCTGATGTTGTTTTGGTTTCCTGCAAAGAATTTCTGATGTGCTTTCCATCAATTGCAATGTCCTAGGCTAAACCATAGCAGGATCCTACTGTGGGCTCCTCTGTGGGTAGGACTGGGCTTGCAGTTTCCACACTCTGTTGTAGAATCTGAATGTCACTGCTGTGTTCAGCCCTGAAAAGATGGGTGGATGCAATTGTATCTCCATCAGAACATTCCTAGGACTGGGCTGGGCTATAGCCATGCTTGGTCTGATAGTCTGACAAACCAAAGAGATGTCTTTGACCAAGTACCAAAGCTGAGCCATGTGCTTTCTGTTAAACCTCCTGAAATGAGCAAGCACAGGATTTACTGGAGTATTTTAAAGAATAAAAATGTGACTACTTTAAAGTAACAGATTTGACCTCTTTGTTAAGACTGAAAGAAAAAGCAAGCAGACAGAATCATCAGAGGAAATTATGTTCCTCAAGGTAGAGCAAAGCAGTTGGCTAAAGGGAATAAACTGTATCTCTCACTCAGGTCTCTGTGTGCTGTAGAATGAGAATTAGGGAAGTGGTTCTTAAGTGTGATTTAGCCTTTTACAGATCTGAGAGACGCCTTCAAATCAAAGTTTGGATGCTGAGGCCATGTTCCTTAAAGCAAAAAAATGTCGATTGTGGGTTTATAACAAAAATGAAGACAAAATCTCTCCACTGAAAATTTAACTGCAAACTTGCATCAGAGTAGCAGGAAAAAACAATATTCCTCTCTATGTGTGAAAATTTACCTTCAGAACTGATCTGTGCAGTAATAAAGCAAGGAGCTGGATGAGATGATCCAAGTGCACTTAGGCAGCCACCATCTCAACCCCAACAATATCTGGCTCTGCTGCACTGATGGCAAGCTCAAGGGAAAAAATCCAAACTGTGAAAATATTTGGGTACTACTGTTATCTGGGGAGGAGGGGAGAAACCAAATTAGCTGGAATTTTGGACTATAATTATTCTCAGAGGAATCTGCAGATCTTTTAAGTATAGGGGATGGTTCCAACATTCTTAAGGGTTTGAAACTCTGGAGAAAAAGTCTTGCTCTGAAAGCCAGTGAAACTTTAGGGTAGATAAATATTTTCTCTTTTCCACTCAATTTTGTTCTCAAGTCAATTATCTGCAGTTCATGAACAAAATATTTTAAATCTTATATCCCTGCTAATCCACTCTAACTTTGGTCCTAAAGAACTTTCATTGTAGTTCAAAAATGTCTTGTTTGCAAAGTTACTTCAGTACTTAGAAAAACTTTAGCAGTAGTAAGAAAAAAGTAACTGTGTATAAATAATAGCTGTCATCCAGGAGGATTTTGTTGGCTCTGGAACAGATCAAATGATCCAGGAGAAAAAACTAAAACCAGGCAAAACAAAAGTGAGAATTGAAGCAGAAATCCTGTGATTTAGAATGATCATGAAAGAGCAGAGGCTTTGTGATGTGAACACTCCAGCATTGTGCAAAGCACAGCACAAGGCAGACTGATAAAACTTCGTGGACTCTTCCAAGTTCATTATCATGAAATATCTTGAACCATGGAGGGAGGGGTGGGGAGGAGAAGTTCACAGGAATAATTTCTTTCCTAGGAATAAGGTTGTGAGACTGACAAGCGGCATTTTTAACCCAGACAGTTAAATAAATCAGCCCAGGGCATGGTATAATGGAACTTCTGAAGAACTGCAGGTGTGAGGTGGTAACAGCTTGTTACTCGAGTCATTCATAGAAGCTTTTGCTGACCCAGTCACTCATATTCACAGTCCAGGATCCCAGACCTGATTTACAGGTATGAAAAGGATATGAGTTAAATCATCTAAATTGCACCTGCTCCATAACCCTCCTGAATTACAAGGGTGCATTTACACTTATCAAACAGGGCACTCAATAGATGCCAGATTGCTTTGTCAAAAGTTTAATGTTCTTTAAAAGGCCAGAGTTACGATGTACTGTGTGGAAATGAATGTCAGCTCTTGCCTGTGGCACTGCTGGTAGCTCTGGCAGAGGCTGTAATCCTGAGAGCCTGACACACAACTGGTACAGTTGCTCTGTCAAGGCAGTAATGATAATTTGGGACAACTGATTTACACTGTCTTTTTTGTTCATACAAATGGTCATTCAAATCCTTCTTGGAGCAAATTAAAAGACCGGTAACTAGTAAGTGCACCTTCACTCTCTGCCCCCCCAGAAATCACTTGTGCATTGCAGCAAGTTTGGTGTTGGGTTTCTCTTGCCAGTTCAGAAACAGTTCACTAGCAGTGACCAGACAGGAACTTCATTTAATGACTTCCCTCCTCTGAACTGATGGGGAAGGGGTGTGCCCTGCTGCAGCTAAGGAACGGTTCTCCAGGCTGGGAAATTGGGCAGAGGAAGCAGGTGAAAGATTCATCTCTTGGCATCTCGCCTTTGATGCTGTCTTCAGCTTCCATCTTTGCTGCTGTTTCATCTCTAGTTCTTCATCAGCATGGCTCAAATGTGTTGTTTTGAACATCTCCGAATCTAACAGGAAAAATCTTAACAGATGATGGTCATTTAAGACAGAGATAACAGAAGGTTCTTGCCAAATGGCAAATATCTCTCCTGTGCTGTCCAGTGTACCCAGGGTTCTCCTCCTCTTCACGCTCAGCCTCAAAGAGGTGGTAATCATCAGTTCAAATCACTAAAACAATCTGAAAAGCAGTGGAGTTCAGAGTTGCGTAGATGATTTAGAAAGACAGTTCCCCTCAAAATCCAAAGGAACTGTGCCTGTAAATCATCTGTGTGTTGGACATCTTAGTGCATGTGTTTAACTTTTTTTTACAACTATAATATCTGTAACTGTGGAACATACAGTTAATGTTTATATTTTCTTTACTAGTGTTTTTAATACGATTTTAATATAGTTTAAGGCAGTTATTCAGCTCTAAATAGGAACATCTGGGAAGAAAATAATTTTCCCCGTACATTGAAGTGTGTTGGGTAACGGGAGTGTTTGGGAGGGACAGAGTGGAAAATTGCACACATCTTGTTTAAAATACACACCCACCCCTCTGAGGGTAGCTCTGGGTGCAGGTCGTGGAGAGCAGCAGTGCTTCGTTCCTGCAGGTCCTGGCTGTGTGCAGGGAGGAGTCTCCAGCAGGGTGTGTTGTTTCCACTTCTACACATCATCTTTCCTGCTCCTAATGGCTTGTTGGCTTTTAGCTTCCCCGAGGTGTGGTTCAGCTGTAACCATTTCATTTTGCCATTATTTTTCTGTGGGACCCAAGGAGATAGCAGGGACGGAGACAGAACCTGATGCTGCTGTTTTACCTGCATCTTGGAGATGCTGCTGTTCCTCTGATGTGGTCACAGGACTAGCGGTTTGCTTCAAACTTTCACATTTTTTCTCTCTTATTTTTGTAAGTTTCATCCTACTGGCTTAAAACAAAATCAAGGTAAAAACTGCTCAGAGTTGGATGTGCACATGATCTGAATTCATTGTCTTACAACAGTGTCCTTGTGACAACTCTGTAGTATAGAGTCTGTAACTTAAGTGTTCTAGAAATGACCAAAAAAAATCAGATTTGATTTCTCATTACTTAAGAAATGAGAAATGTTCATTTCTTTAGTCTAAAATGCTGGAACTAGTTAAATACTTTTATTTTATTCTATTGTTTTTTACAACATCTTTTATTTCCATTTTTGATTAAGGCCAAAGCAGCCCTAACAAATATATTCAGATTGCAAATCTGGAAATATTTTTCCTAAAGACGTAAGGTTAAGACTAAAGCCAAGGAGACACTGGCGGTAGGTCTGGTGTTTAAAATATCAACCATTTGTTGTGGGCATTCACATTCACATACATGACTTTCTTCCCCATCTGATGGTTGTGCTCTTCCTCATAAAGAACCACCAACATTGTTCTTTCTCAGTCATACTTCACAAGCAACTTGATGACACTTAGCCACTTTTCATGTCTGTCTGAGATACTGCTGGTGACAGCAAAACAGCATCCCCTTTGTCTTCTCCAAACTTAAGATGGACAAGCTCACAAACCTAATCCAAAACCTGTTGTATGAATATCAGAAGGGATGGGATGGGTCTTAAGTGCATATTTTGTCAGATATCTCTTTGACATGTAAGATATAAAGGCTGTGAGAGTAACAGAGATCTTCATATCTTTGGCCAGCAGGAATTTAGCATGTCTTTTAAAATTTTCCCCCTCCTCTGAACACATGTAATCTTGCAAGCCAGGAAATAATAATGAGACAATTATTCATCTGAGTATTTATACTACTTCTGATATTATTGTTTTTATTTTTGTGGAACACAGCTTACTTTGGAGCTGGCTAAAGTTTGGAAGCTCTCCATCCCAAGATCTAATATTCAAAACAGGAAGCAGATTTGACAGGCACATGCAATGCTATAGGCAAAAACAAAACAACATTGTAAAGGTTTGGCTCTGGATCAGCTTTGTATGTGATGTTGAAACATTTGGTATTGTGCTTAAGGTTTCTGCAGGGAAACATCTGTGAGATTCTGCCACAGATAACATGAAATGTTTGATCAATCTTTGTTCACCTAGAAAGGCATTGAGATAGCTTCACTCAGTCCTAACTCCAAAATGTGCCACCTTATTCCAAAATGAAAAGCCCACATGTGCTGTCTTTATGGTGTTTCACCAAGAACACCACTTTATTCTCTCTGTTAGGGTTTTATCTTCTGTAATCTCCTCAGTCAGTATCAACAGCTCTTACCTTCCACCTGTAAGACCTCCCTGGCTCTTACCTGCAGTGCACTGTTTTTGGTGTAGGACTGAAGAGATTGAGGGCAGCCAGGTCTATATCATGATTGATCTCCTGCCCATGTTCTCACACAAGTTTTACTCTCACCCTTGAGAACTTGCCACTGGAGGGAGGCAGAAAGCAGAAGTTGAAAGTCAGCTGGAAAGACAGAAGAGCTAGAAAAGTATGTCAGTTTAGCTTTAGCTCTAGGATGGTGCTAGGCAGCTTCAGGCCTGCAAAATCAGGCACTTAAAGGCATTAAAACAAGCTGCAATGGATGGGCTGGTGAGGGCTCTCCATGGGTAGCTCTATTAGAGGGGTTATATTCATCACATACAATGCCTGAAGGCAGTTTCTGTACTGGTGATGTAGGAATGGAGATGTTTCCCTAAGGAACAAGATGTGTCTGGTGAGAGGTGCAGAGCTAATGTGGCTGTCCATAAACACGCACCTACCTTCCCAGTGCTCTAATGCCAGTGACAAGTGATGGGAGATGTGTGAATTGATCTCAGCCCTGGGAAAAGTCAACAGGAGCTTTTGTAATGGAAGATGGATGTTTACAGCTGCATACTCTGCGTGTCGTTCAGTGCTTAGCAACTGGTGATTTGGGGATATAATAGAAGGAGCTCATCCGGGTCTGTTCCAAGTTGCTTTCTGGACTTTTCTGGTCATTAATTGGCAGTAGCTGCAATCTGCCAATTGCTAACTGAGCTCTGAAATATCCCTTCCCCCTTTATTCTTGCTTGTTTTGAAGATTTCATTGCAGTGGCTGCCACCTTCTGGCACTCTTTGGGCTCTATGGAATGGTGGTGGAATGCCGATGTCCTGACTGCTTGTGGGCAGGGAGAGGACTTTGGGAGTCAGCTGAACTAGAGCAGGAACTCAGTCCCGCACCCTTCATTTTGTGGTGAGAAATAAAAGCTACTGATGGGAGAATGGCTTATCACAGTGATTGTTATTTTATACACTTGAGCTCCAGGTTCCAAAAATGCACTGTGTCCCCTTTGCTTCCAGCAGAATGTAGAGTGCAAAGAGACCTTTTTATTGTGGCCACAAAGTTGTCAGGAGTGTAACAGTGTGTCATTGATTCCCTTTTTCAGCTTTAGCTGTTGGCTTCAAAAACTTTGGATTTGCTGGTGATTTTCTACCAGAAGGAATTAACCCCTCTGTAGACATGAGTGCTTAGAATACTGGGAGAAAGGAAGGGGAGGCTGTTTTAATGGTAAAAGACAGAAGCAGCAGTGACCAAGTTTTGGTGATTATCATGCAGATGACAGTTGATTGCTGCTTTTCTGACTGTTGGGTAGATAAAAGTCAATGCTGAGGAAACAGCTTTGATGACCTGAGGCTTGGAGGGCTGTTTGCATCCACTTGCTAGTGGGGTCCTCTCACCAGCCTACCACGAGCATCCTCTGGGAGCTCAAAGAACATTGAGGGCCACTGTTGACTGCAGTCCCACCTCCAACTCTTTCTTTGCAGTGAAGGTGCTCTCCCCTTGCAAAGGTAGAAGGGCAGCAAATCTCCAGTCCTCCTCTGCCATACTTTCCCCAACTTTTCTTGGATCTTTTCTGCATTCTCAGAATTCCAAACCTAAAAATTGAACTGCACAAACCTTTGCAGAGGGCAGGAAAGGAGCCAAAACACAGCAAATACTGCAAGGTCAGAAGAGTGGCCAGGATACAGCAGCATCTTGGCCAGATTTCAGCCTCTGCTTTTCTCCTTTGGTGCCACAGCAGATACATTGCCCAACGTCCATGGAGCAGCATGTGGAAATCTGTATGATGCCCTATAAAATTAACAGCAGCAGTGAGGTGCAGCTGCAAGAAGAGAGCAAGCCAAATGAACAAGAAAGGATGCTTTGTAGGCTACAGTGTATTGCCATTTAGAAAACTATCCTGACTTGGCCTCTGCAGCTTGAGAACACTTTAAAGAAACATTTAAGAAAAAGACAAAAAACAACCCAAAACTTCCTGGAATAAGAGTGTCTATATTTGGATTTTCCTCGTATAAATACAGACAAAATATTGTCCTATTAGTGACACCTGTGCTTATAGAAGCTAGAAAACAATGCTGTTATTTACAGAGTGAAATATTAAAAGCCATATTCTGTCCTTCTATCCAAGGGTGATAGCCCTTGAGAACTGATGAGAACCCCTGATAGGTAATCCTTCTCCTGCCTTGTTGTGCAACCCTCAGAGCACAGTGTGCACTCGCAGTGTCTGGTGTCACTGGGGGAGAGAGAACGAGGGAAGAGAGGACATCTGTGTGTCACTGCTGTTGTGTATGCTTATGGCATCAGAGAATTTGGTCTCCTTAGCTGAGTTTACTACAGTTGATTTCATGCCTCAGCAAACTGAGACCTGATGCTCACTTCCCAAGGATGCTTCTCTTCTTATTTCCTAACCTCCAAAAAAATCTGCAACTAAGAAAATATTTGAGATGACTGAGTAACCCTTCATCCACGTGCTCCTGAGTAATGCTCTCAAATGCAATCTCTCTCATGGGTGGTGGCAGCTGGTTTTGAACCTAGGTGACAAGGTGATGGCAATATACTGTCATCTCTATTGCCATTAGCCCCAAAATAATTGTGTGGTTTTTCAGGATCGGTGTGAAATGGTCTCAGGCATAAAGAAATTCTGAATGTGATACTAGGTTAGAGGAATGAGAAAGCAGGAAAGTGAGGATAGTCAAAACTCACAGCATCCAAAACACTTCTGTGTTTGCCTCTGCTAGGGAGCAAAATTGTGTTTACAACTTTCTGGGGCTGTTATTAGGAACAGGAGCCCAGTGAGAAATGGATGACCTGTAGCCTGTTCCCAGCCCAGAACATGTGAGATATCACCATGTGGGAAGATCCTCCTTGTAGTACTGCAGTAAGAACAACAACTGAAGGATTTGCACCAGTGGCAACTTGTTTGCACCAATGATATTTAGTAAAACTCTCCTTAGAGTACATTGCTAACAGGTTTCAGCTTTGGTACTGCAAGACTAAATGCTTAACTGTATTGCTATAGAGAAAGTCAGAGAACCACACTAGTATGAACTGTGTTGTTTCGTTGCTGTTCTCATTCACTATTACTTCTTAAAGATTCTTTTTATCCTTCATATGTCTCTCAATCCTATGTTGCCTTAGCAACAGCCAGACTGTGAATATATAGCAGATCTGCAATTAAACCACATTTGCATCTTATTTTTTCCTCAGAGGTACACAAGTAACACTTTTCTTCTTTGGTCATTGAGAGTTTGTAAGGATGTAGATCTCTACCTAAACAAGTCAAAAAAAGTAGCATGCTTTAGAGGGGATGTCTGTCCCAGTGGGTGCATTTTACATATGTGTGAATATATATATATTTTACATATGTGTGAATATGTATGAGTTAATGTTGGAAAGGCTTTGGAGGCAAAGCTTGTCTTGTGTTGGGATTGCACAGAATGTTGTGAGATCTGAACATTATCAGAAAATGGAGGGCAAAGTCTAATTGCTCTACTTCTGTAACAACAAATGTCTGTTTTCCCTGACAGTTAATTAAGTTAGGAAAGGAAGAAGAAAGTTTAACTTGGCTAAGAAGGGGAGTCCTTCTGAACTCCATGTCTTGCATTGAAGTGCCTTCAACAAATCAAATAAGTGTTTCCAACACCACGGTGCTCTGCCATGCAGGCTCCAGGATTGGCCTTTTACCACTCCTGATTCTCTTACAAAGCCAAATTCTTGTGCTGCAATGAACTGGTAGGCCTGGAACAAGCTCTCAGGCTTTAACAATGAGAACTGGATTTTGCATGTGGCCTGTCCTCAGAGGTTGAAAACATCCACACCAGACCATGTCTGTATTTCATGAATGCCTTTGCCAAGTAATTATAGTTTGTCCCTGGTATCATGCAGCACTGGGTGTCACTGGCTGAGGGAGAGTACAGTACAGCACAAGAATAAAAATACAGTTCTCTTTTTCCCTCAAAGGCTGGCTCACCCAACCAGGCAATGAGAAAAAGTGGAATTCCTACCTCTATGCCAAGAGGCATGTTTGGCAGTCATTATGGTTTTAAGCCAAATCTGATGAGAACTGATTGTGGGATTGTAGGGAAGAATTCCTCTGGGGAGATATTTAGCCCTGCAAAGAAACTTAGGACAAGCAGGATGTTCCCATAAGCAGGAAGGAATGGGGAACTACGCAAGGCATAATGCTGCTGGTCACGAGCCACCCAAATGATGCAGGACCAACGCAGCAGAACAAAAGTCAAACAGCTGTAACATGTGATGCTCCGAACTTGCAAGGCAACAAGAACAGACAATGAAAGTGGTGCTGCTATGTACATTTCAATAGGCCCCAAAATTAGATTGGTCAGAAAAACTATGCACTAGATTATCCCTTTTGATTCCCTCGTGCAAAGGGAAAAATCAGCTCCAAAATAAAAATATTGTGTATCTGCACCATGCAAATGAGCACGCAAAAGTATAATTTGGTAAATCTGTAAGGACTGAGGTAGGACAGATAGCCCTTTAGGGAACCAGGGGCCAGTGTCCTTTTAAACACATTTCTTGGCCCTTCTGGCCACAGTCTTCAACACACAAAGTTTGTATACGCAGTCTCTGTCCCTTTCATTTTCTGTTCCAAATGCCATTATTGTCCCATTTCAGTAGGAAGCAGATGTGACGCTGGAAGGTACATGAAAATTGTTTGCAAACATTATAAAAATGACACCAAGTTAGTGCACTGCAAAGTCAGGTTAGATAGACTTACCTGACCAGATGAGCATGTTCTATTTGTATGGTCATTGTCATCATAAAGTTCTTGCAAAAGGCAGCCAGGTGGAGTTTTACTTTTAGAGCTGATCTGGCAATGGAGATCCCTCTTTCAATTGTGTATTGCCTAGTGATAGTCAAAAAGTCAGTTTTTCCTCTTCTTCCTTAGCCCCCTGTCCACCCCCCCCCCCCCCAAACCTTAAGAAAGAATCATTTGTGTTTGGTTGTGTTGGTAATACTGAGGCAATAAGTCCCTCTTACAGCATGTATCTGCCTGGCCAGCACTGCCCCATGAACGGCAGGCAAGCTGCCTGCATGGTGCCAAGTTCCCCAGGGCTGTGAATTTACAACACATTCACCTGCAATTTTAAGATGGGATTAGGTGGAAACTGTGCTTTGGTCTGCATCAGGCTTAGACAGTGACTGTCACTCTTAGAGGATTGTACTTGATAAAGAAGGGCTGCTGTTGGCAGGAGCTGTGCAGGAAATACTGTGCACAAAAGGCTGAACCGAGATGTTCCAGCTTCTTGCAGAGCCACAGGATCTGTGTGGTCAAGAGTAAGCCACCCCAGCTCTTCCCATTACTCCCCAGTTACAAGCAGGGGTGACTGCATCTTCTAGTGGCCCAATGCGGCAGTAGTAATAAAAGCTGAGTAATCAACCTAGTGAATCTGAAGCTTTGGAAAGGTTGAGATGCATTTAGTGATGGAGGCTGCCTGCTCTTTGGATCATGTTCAAAGTGGAAACGTGGATTGCTGGTGCGTTTCAAAAGGGAAATGCTCTGATAACATGAGGCTAAAGGTCTGGAGGTAGCAAGAAGCTGACACGAATGCAAACAGCTTTTTTTTTTTTTTTTTTAGTCTATTAACATGAAGCTTTGACTTTAAGACAAAGAGAGAGGGTTTGGTGTTTTTAAAGTAGGGAGAACATCTCTTATTGAAATCAGAGTCGCTCTTGCCAAACCAATGAAAGTAGAATTGAGCTAATGACCTTTAATGAACAAAATCTGTATTTTAAATTAATCAATAGCACATAAAAAGCCCTGAAATACTGGTTGTGTTTCTTCAGATACAAAACTGACAACATGCCAGTTTAAAATAAAACAACAACTGGCACATTTTGTAACAAAACAATTCTTTCTTGCTATTTTTTCTGTCAAGGTATGGGTCTGTAAATAGTTTGTTTTATTAATGAAATGGAGAAACATATATTTCAGCTACCTCCTCAGCGAAGTAGGTACTGCCAAGCTAATAATGCAGTTACAGCGTGCTACTTCCAATGATTGGTAAGTTGTGCCAAAACCAGCAACACTCAAGATTAGGTCATATATTCATGTTGTCCAATTGTTTCATGTAGAAACTTGCATTATTATTTGCAGAGTTTACTGAGCTAGTATTTTCTTTTAGTCTGAACAATAACCGAGGGTAGATGGTACAGACTCTTCTTCAAAGCAAGTTTCTAAAAATAAACACAGGGAAACAAGTCCACATCAGATAATTAAAAACTAAGGTATCAGAGTTTAAGGTAAGTGTGTGTAATTTACTGCAATAGAACAACAGGAAAATATTACCCTTCTTTACCAGTGAGGGTTTCCATGTTAATTTGTACTCGTGTACAAGAACTGTATAAATGCTAAAATTTCAGCAGGATAAATGAAATAATTTGTGGTATCCTAACACTTTAACCATGTACATTTTATAAGTAAGGCTGTTTTAAGGAGAAGAAATCCTTTATAAAATAAGAAATGCAACTGCTGATGAAGGTGAAGTGCAACTCGTGTACTTGCTGTGCCAACAGCATCACATTTTTGTAGCAGCTTTTCCTTTTCAAGCATCATTGTTATCTCCCTTCCTCCCTCCTTCTCTCTCTTTTTAACTGAAGTTATCTGTTAGAAAATTCTTCTGAAAAAAATAACCAAAGTTCTGACAAACAAATATGTCAGAGAGCAATGGAGTGTTTCTGAGGCTGCTCTTCATTTAGTTCTCTCTCCTTCCAGATCTGCTCAGTTCTTTTGTCCTGACCATGCCTTATCTTTCCAATGCTGCTGGGGGTTTGCTTAACAAAATGCAGCTCCTAAAAATCATATTTCTATATATATAATTTGGGGGGGTTTTTTTGATTCTCATTTCTAGTAACACAGTTCAGTTTCAGTCCTGTTTTATCTATGTTGAACTTGGTATGACTACTTCAGGAAGTTTTGCCCTCTCCCTCCATCCCCTTGCCGCTTTATTTGAGCCATGACTAAACTGCCTTATTTCCTATCAAGGCAAATGGCAAAGCTGTTCTGAAAAAACAATCCAGAAGCTAAATTATTCTCCACATTTGTCATGTTGCTTCTGTGGTTGGTGTAGTAAACTGTAAGGTTTCCACAAAACATGGGCTAGCAGCAGTGGTTTACATTGCTGAAAAATGTAGGAGAAACCTTACAATGAGTTTCTCTTTTCTTCCCCTTTACTTCTCTCAAACAGAAAACAGCAACTGGGTTAATTGATTGTTTTGTGAGAACTTTTACTGAATACATTTCCAATCATCAATCAAATATGGGGATTTGTTTTCTGTCCAATAATCCTCATTTTCTCTGAAATGGGAACTATTGATCCCTTATGTTTCATTTTAACCCAGATTCTGTATTGCTGCACAAGTATTCTGAAATGTGGCTATTGGATCATTCTTTTGAAATTAGAGTTTCTTTGCTTCGTTTCTCTCCAGATACAGATAACTAGATACAGTACAGAAGTGTTCTTCAAATAACCCACAAAAAAACCCAGCCACAAAAAGCCAAACAAACAAACAAAAAACACAGACTAAAAAAACCCCACCCAAACCTGATTTTTCTATTTTCATTAATGTTTAAAAGTCTAATTCTGGAGTTCAATGCAGACAGTCTGTGTACAACACATCCTTAAATGCTTAAGAGGCCAAGTGAAGAGATTTTAAAGAAAATTCAACCAGCAACCCAAAAAACACAGAGGCCACATACAGCTGCCTAGATTTATCCACCAGAAAGTTTATTCCAAGAAAGCCATTGATGCATAGGCACAAGTGTTTGGAGTAAAACAGAAAACAGCTGTCTAAGGACGTGATTATGTCCCAAATTAACTCAAGTGCTTTTGATGAATAGCTACAGTATCCATCCCATATCCCTGTGTCCACTTCACTGGAGCAGAAGCTGTTTGTATCAGCTGTAGTTTCAAGAACAAACTCTGAGCTCACACACACCAGTGTTGCATGAAGACTTCAAGCCAGCTCTGACCAAACTAGCTTGGAGACTGGGAATAGCAGAGGCACATCAGCTCGGTACTTTGCCTGAGTTTATATCCTTAGTACTACTCAGGCCAGGATTAACTAGCAAGGCAGAGCACAATTAACTTGATATAGTAACACTGGTGCCATTGCCTCACTCAGCAAATCCTCTTTCTGTCATATTAATCATTTACTGAAGCCATTTACTACTTAAACTGTGAAAGCTGAAATAGATCTGTGAATTTTCCTTTTAATCTTTGGCTAATGATTTTGTAGTAGATAATCCAATAGAGAGTATATGGTGAGCCAGTGATTTTTTTTGTTGCCAAATTTATCTGTGAATGAACTTTGCAGCTCTGAAAACACAGAGCTCTTTACAACGATTTGCCAAAAAAGCAATTACAAGCTGTTTTGAGGCTGGTACTTGTGTGCAGGCTCCTTTTTACGTTATTGTTAGCTTTAAAGGAAATTAATCATAGGGTGAAGCAGAGCTCCCATCCCAGAGGCTAGCCAGAGTGCTGTAACATGTTTGTACTAGCCAGCAAATGGCTGCATATGTTCAACTGAAATAATGCAGGTGGCTGGACTGGACCCTGAGTCACTTTGACTCCCAGGGCTTCTCCAGCCCTGGACAGCTGTGTGCTGCTCCTACAGTGGAACAGGAATTAGTTCAGGGACTGTGCCTTAATTACACAGCCTGGCCGAAGGGACTTTGTCTCTCTGGAGTATTGGTCCCCTGGAGGAAGTCTTTCTCAAGTCCTTAGTGTGAGTGAATCAACTAAGGAACAACACTTTGCAGGCTGCACATGCTTCTTCATTTATGTATTTCATCTCCAGTTCTTTCTACTCTCAGTGGAAATTATTCAGCCCTATAAACCTCTCTGTGACAGCTGAAGGCTGAATGGAAGTTAGCATTGCATTCTGCACCTAAAATATTTTTGGAAAGACCACAGATATCTAATCTGGTGATGGCTGTAGAAATAATTATTTCATAATGGGAGTGGAAGTAAATGTCATCAGCAAAAATTAATAAAGTTCATCAAAACTTCCTTTGCTGTCCAGTGACAAATACCACTTGAGATATGACTGACATCATCTCATGGAAAAGCACATTTTGAAATGGAACAGAAACCAAAGTCTCTAGTATCACATAAACAAAGGAATGATTAAGGTGATAAGGGAAGTTATCATCCGAAATACAAATGTTTGCCCTTTCCTACAGAGCAGTTTCTAGGGACTAGTAGAAGACAATGTACCACTCTGCCTCATCCTCAGCAGGGCTGGTGTAGCTGTGGCTGACCTGGGTAGGACACTTGGCTGTGCCATCACAGGGGCAGGCTTTCAGGCTTGGTCTGTAGTCAACACATTGTAATGTGTGCTTTTAAACAGCACCATAAATTTCATTCTATGCAAAAGACAAAGCAAGCTAACTCCTGAGGAATATACACACAATGGAAGGGAAAGGCATTTTAAAAACTACTCAGTATGAACTAGCCTGAGACACTTTGGTGGGACTCGAGGAGGTCAGTTCATCACTCCCCAGCTGCACTCAAGGCATCCCATGTGCAGCTTTCCATAGGGCACCTGGTGAGCAGCTCTTGATTTTAGAGCACACAGATCTTTATTTATCATCCTTTCTTCAGCGAGTATGAAACCTGTGGCTGCATCGAAGAGCTGTGTGCATCTGCATGGAAAGCCTATGACAGGCACAAGGCTCTGGTGCCTCCACTTTGGTGTAAGGTGCAGGACAGCTGCCAATGCCTCAAACCCAGCCAGATGTGCTGAGTTTCCCTGATATAGTCACACAAATTACTTTGTTTAATCTGTGGAAACAGATTAAAGGTTCTCAGGTGGTTTAAAGGAAAACAGTTGATTTTTTTTGGCTATGGAGAAGTGGTAAATAGGGAACTATAAGGAAAGCACAAGTGCTGTGAACTTGAAGGTTGCATAAGTTCTCAGTGATGCTCTTATTTTTGTGCATCCTGGGTATGTTCTAGAATCATTAACTCTGGGAGAAAATTAAATGTTTTTAAAATGGTGTTTTCATGCTTTCTAACTAGCTGTACACAACATTACTGAATTTTTAATGTAGATTTAGGTTTGGTGAAAAGCTCTCCATGGCGTAGAATGCTAAAATTCTGGCTTGTGGCTCTGAAAGCAAGAATCCTTTGCCAGTACTTGCTTTCACATCCAGAAAACATTAGATTTTTGTGTTTTTCCTCTTGCAGCCTCTGTGCTCATTGCTGACAGTGTAATGCAGTACAGCCTTTGATGTCTTTTTTGCTGGATGAAACAGTTTCTTAACATGAAAATACTTCATTGTCTTCACTATTCCATTCTCTTTGTTCAGTAGTCATAACAGCAAGGAGAATCATGAATGCTTTGTACTTCCACAAGGGCTTTATAATTGAGGGGCTTAATTTTTTTTCCTTGACAGCATTGTTCTCTCTTTCACTTGGGGCGTTTCCTTTTGGTTGACTGGATACTGAAGTCTTAAGCTTGGCACAGAAGGACCCTCCTGAGTGAAGGGTACCTGTCTGTCCCAACAAACACAAATCTTTTGCTTAGGTGTTCCAGCCAGGTGTGGTTGTGTGGTTCAGCTCTACCCAGGCAAAGAGCTAACCAACTCTTTCTCTAGAGAAACCACTGGGAAGAAAAATATCCAACAGTTAGCAAGGTAGCAACAAAGTAAATCTTGTGAAGAGCATGAGGAGTAACATTGTATTTCTCCTAAGTGGTTTTTGGTTGTTGTTGTTGCACCAGAAGAGGGAAGGTTGTAAATTACCGACCGTTCCCTTTTTGTGTCTGCAGCACTGTTAGGTAGGACAGGAAAACGTGCAGACACCTGGATTGATTAGACATCAGATGTGAGAAAGCACCTAGTGAAGTAACAGCTGAAACAGGGAAAAAGAAATGAAGTGGTTTTGTTCTTTTTTTAAAACTTTTAATGAGGCTCGTGTTAATACACTGGGGCCTCATTAGCAACTTAGAAACGGCTATAAAGCTGGTCGTCTCAAAGACAGTAGCTCTGCCTTTGTTCTTGGAGGACACTTCCAGGGCTGCGTTCCTGCAGGCGCAGGCACCGGCACCTGCAGCCCGTTGCAGTGGTGACATCTAGAGGACTCCAGCTCTGCTGTGAGGACAGTTTCGTGTTCTGGGAAGGACTGGCTTTCCAGCCATGGGCCATCCTCTGCTGCCAGCTAACCTCATTTCACCGTGATGTAGCAGAGGGAAACATGAAAAACCACTCAGTGTGCACAGGTAGCTGCCCCCTGAAAGAACACTGTGCTTCCACCGTTCTGCAGCCCTCCCTAACTCTAGGATTTCGTTAACTAATGGTGTAAACTCTTCTGCAGAAAGTGAAGAATGGAAGAGCAAAGTCCATTACCCCAGTGAAGTGAGTGACTGACCAGAAGGTGTGTGTCTGGGGAAACTCTGACATTGTTCCAGAGCCAGGGTCAAGTGATGGTGTGTGATGCAGAGCAGATGCAGTGGTTGTGCACGGGGGAGTATTTCCACTGTTCCCTTCCCAATCACCCACGGTATCTTGCCCTGGAAGCAGAGCACAAAGAATCAGAATTATGACTACAGGTGCAGCTACGATGAATCGATGCCTCTCTTTTCTGCAGCCCTAACAAGAAGCAAGAGGCAGGTGTTCAGGCAAGGTGAGTATACAAAGAGAAGATGTGAGCAGGAGATTAAACTCTGCAGGGCTGCTGCTTCGCTTTTCTCTGAGGCATGTCGCTGCAGTATCTTCCTGAGAGCTCTGGGTTCTCTCAGCCTCCTTGGTCCTGGCAGCTCCAACTCTTTACCTTGGCTCTTGAGTGTCTTGGCACAGAACTGTTCAGTGGCAGAGCTGCCAGGCTGCTCTGGGGCTTGCCGGTGGTGGAGATACCAACCTTCTCCACCTTCCCCGTCCTGTGTGGCCAGCGCTGTTTTCATGTTCAGTACTTTTATAACCAGGAAAGTAGATCTCTTGTTTCTCAAGCTTTTTCTCCTTTAAAGCTGCATGAGAACAACAAAGTCTAGGAGGCAGGGTCTGTCTGGACCAATGCTTCCCTGGGAAATATTAAACTCCAGTACTCAGAGAAATGATGAAATCTTTACTGGTGGAATTTAACAACCTACTTACACTGGGGCCAACCAGGAGAGATTTATAAAGCTGTAAAATAAGCTAACTGTTTTCAATTATTTAAAAATCTGAACTGTACAAACTGTCTTTAAAATCAAACGGCAGATTTGACTTTCAAAAATGAGATTATACTTCAAAAAGGATGAAATTAAATGCTGTTGACCCAAGCACTTAGCAAGTATTTGTGAGGAATAGCAGGGAGAAGAATTTCTGGAATTGTTTCCACTCCAAAAAGAAACCAATGGTAGCCTCCATCTCCCTCAAGTCTGTCCCTCTAGTCCATGCTATTTTAAACGTCCTCTTCCATGTGACTTTCTCCCATGCTCACAATACCTCTGTGCTCCTTGTTTGCTCTTTCACTCACAAAGCTCTGGAGTCACATCAGTGCCCAAGTCGGTTGGGCACTGTGTTTACAGAGCATTTCTCAGAAACACCCCTAGGCTGCACAGTCAGACATGGGACTTGCCACACTTTAGGCATTAGTCACTTAAAAACCAGAAGCCTGTAATTGCTTCATCACTAAGCCTGACAGAGAAGTGGGTAGCACTGCTACCCACTTAAGTTGTGTGTTAATGCTGTGAATAAGAGCACTGACATATGAGTACAGTATTTGCAGGACAGAGCTTTTAACCAAAGCAAGATGCTGGCTAAACTCCAGGTCATCCAGTTGTTCTTTGCTTACTACACTGAATATACATTTATATTATCAAAACTGTACATCTGAGTAAGACTTTGCTGGTCCAAGTGAAATGTTTTGCTCAGTTCTTACTTGTTTTTTCCAGGTTGTGTGATCTTTTCAGACACTGATTCAGAAATGAGTGTTCATGTCCTACTGGTTTACTTAGTCACATGGATGGAACAACATGCATGCAGTGAAGCTCACAGCTTCTTCAAGCTGCCTTGAGCCTTCTCCTTCAGAAAGGCAACCCGTGCTGCTTCAGGATGTGAGGAGAGGCACAGAACTGGCAAGATGATTGCTGGGAATTATGTGTTTCATAGGGAACATGGTACATAGCCAACTGTATAGGAGGCTCTGAGCTTCCAAACTGGTCTGACCCTCCCCACTGGACAGAACTGTCTGTGAATTACTTATCACTCTTGGATGGCAGCCAGTGTTATTGCAGGACTGCTCCCCTAGCTATTTGTTTCTCATCACAAGAGCTATCTCAGTGTATGAAACCAACCAGTTTTTTTCTTCTTACCTCGGCTGATAAGAGCCAACAGATGTCAGTGCAGCCTGAACAGGTTTTCTGCAGAAACATCCCTGGGTGGGAGTTTCACCATCAGAAGGACTGCAGCATGCCTGGGAGAAGGGCAGAATGATGCTGAGAACACTATTGGTGTGTCAGGGGAGGCTGGAGAGGATCTCACAGCTAAAAATACCCACCCGAGTATTTTTAAAAACAGATTCAAGGGTCCTTATAAACACACAGGCTTTTGTTGACAGAACAAGACTGCTCATCTATGCTGTGTATTATCCTTGAAAACCTGCTTTGTTTATGGAGGGAGTCCCATGACAACCCTGGTTTGCTAAAGGTGCCACAATGATCTCAACGACAAATGTGTCCCTTTATCTGCTGCAGAGGAATGGAAGGGAAGCAGAAAGTATCTGCAGGTTGTAGGAAAAGCAGTTAAGAAATGGAAATAAGCTGCTTTATCAAAATATTGCTTTGCTGTTTTCACAAGTTCAATCCCAGTGGCTTTCTAGCCCCACTCAGGGCATCTCTTAGGCTGCAGATTAGTGGCAGTTATGTGTGTGAAGCCCACTAAAATCAGTGGAATTGGGCAGGTCATGTGGTTAAGTGATTTCTGAATGGAAGGACTTTGACAATTTGCTTTACTCTTTTTCCATCTGAAGCCATAAATATGTTTTCAGTTGACAGTTCTAGGACCCAGAAAACCACTGTAGGGAAGCTTCAGTGGGTTAAAAAAAAAAAAAAGAAAGAAAGAAAAGAAAAAAATAAAAAAAAAAGAGGAAAATGATTTTATGTTCCTGAAGGAAAACAGCATGACCTGAAAACCAAGACAGTTAAGGGAAAACCAACCATAAATATAGTCGGGGGAAAGGTAGCAAGTTTTATTGCATTTGACAGTGTGAAAAGTTTGTACTTTGGAGTTTGGATGGTGACACTGGCTGGTTCTGTGCTCAGTGAAGCTTACCTGCCAGGGAGCAGTTAGTCTCTGTGGAGCACAGGCTATTGTTACTGCTAAAATGCACCTATGTGAGTGCCTTCAGAAGTTTAGCAGGAGGAATGGACCCAGGAGCAAATAGTCACACTTTAATGTATACCCACAATGTCAATTTGAACCAAGAATGAACTGTCAGAAAGTACTCTTGGATATGGATACCTGAGTCCTACTGCTACTTCTGAATGCCCTTCTTCTTGCCACAGGCAGAATTTTCATGCAAAGTCAGGACCAGAAAGAAGACAAATGCCAGATGAGATGATGACAGATCTCATGGGAATCACTTTGGGATAATTAATGTCTGTGTAAAACTAATCAGGGTACTAGTTGGATGTTTATCTATCCAGCCATGCACTACACACAGAGAAGTGCACACCTTTGCTCCTGCTGTCCAGGACTTCACCATGTGGCTTATGGGAACCGAAGATGGACTGGAAGGGTACCAGTAAAAACTGACATCTAGACCAGGATGCTGTTCCCTCCCACAGCCATATCCATATGCTCTGGTCTCCTCACATAAAGACTTTGCTCTCTCTATACATGGAATAGACTTGAGTACCTTCCTAGACAAAGGTGTTTTGCTCAGTGTATGTCCTCATGAGCCCAGGGTGGGAAGCTGAGTGCCTGTTCTGCAGTAACAGTAAAACTGCATTTTTTGGCCGGGTCTTGAGAACACTCTGCTGTGACTAGAAGCACCAATGTGCCTTATCTGTGTATCACGATGTTTATTTCACAGATGAACTGGCTTTTAAGTTAAGAGATGTGACATGGTAACTGACTGTGGCTCTGTGGTTATAGGTATCAGGAATTCTTTGCTTTCACACTTTCTGAAAGGAGACAAAAAGTTAACAATTTAGACTGATACTTAAACAAAGATTTAGGAATCCAAGATTGAAATTAGGTGCTTTAAATCTAGACTACAATGTAGGAAACAGAGAAATGACAGCAAAGTAACTACTGACCTGAAACAAAGGACCAAAAGCACCAGACAGCACCTGCTTCAGCTAAAATTAATGGAAAACACTCACAGTCTGTAGTGGGTGTCCTGTCATATAGATACTGAGCCAACCCCACAAATGTGGAATCCTTCCCTTAAGCCCTAGCAGCCTTGTTTTGCAATGGGGTGACATGGTCTATTTTTCAAGGGTGCTCAGCACCCTTTGTTTCTCCAGCCACACTGTGAGCAGCAACCATGAGGCCTGCTTGAAAAGCTAACTCCTTTATTTGAGATGCCTTTAAGAGAGGTGCCAGGCTACAACCACCTACATTGGAAAAGTCGAGTGCAAGTCAGTGCACTGGAGAGAGGGCAGTGCCAGAAACTCTTGAGCAGCTCTGACACATTGGTGTTTTGCCACAAGAAGTGAATGTTGCATGTATAGATCATTTACAGTAATAAGGGTGGGACTTAGAGTTCACTCAATTATTTTCCCTCCCAAGGTATAAATAAATGCAGATTTAGCTCATTTACATTTCTCTTGATGACGTTTCCTGGTGTTGATCCAAGATTTTTTACTTCTGTGTCTATGTCTCTTCTTTTAATGCTGCACTCTCACAGTTACTGCCTCTCTTCCTTGATATTTTTTGCATTCCCAGATGGCCCACTTTGCTTTTTGACTTCTCCACTCTTTTTATTTTTTCCCCCCCTCTGTTGAAGTTGGTAGAAACAACAGAGTAAAATTACAGAGATCTGCAGCCCAGTGCTTGGGGAAGGACAAAGTTCTATTCCCTTCTCTCCCTGCTGGAAGTGAGGAAGAGGCAAGGTCTTAAGTCATCTGCCACTTTTTGCCTCCAACTAAAACTGGTGTAAGCAGGGAAGCTGATGAACTGTACCTCTGACATTAACAGCTGGAATTCCAGTAACTAAACTGTAACTACAGTCAGAGCCAGAGCCAGGACTATACCAGGATGTGACATTTATGATTCCTGAAACAAGTATTTTCATAACCTTCCTCAGTTATTCCAGGAGTTTAGAATAATAAGATGTGGGAAAGACCATCTTCCACTTTGAAATTGTGGTTCATTTTCAGATTTCTACTTCAGATCATACCTGGGATAGTATGGCTGTTGCAGTGAAGATAGGTTTGGTGTGCTCTACAGAACATGTCACCTGCACTGGAAAGGTTTTCAAAGTAACAACTCCAAAACAGACTGATCTTAAACTTGTCTTGCTGTGAATTGCACCATTGGGAAAACTCTATTTGTCTACCCACAGAGACAAGAGAACAAATTCATAGGCTGAATGCTGCTTTCTAGTTTCTCATTTTATCTTTTGGGTTTGTTTGGATTTGTTTTCTTTACAGCCTTCAAGAATTCCTTTCCTTTTGCAGGTGGCACATGGACAGATCCCCACAATGGAGCATGCTTCAGAGAACGATTCTGGCTGTAAGTGTAAGCTTCCTCTTGTTCCAGTGCCTCTCAAAAAAAGCAGAAAAAAGAAAACCACTATTAATAATCCTGTAGGCTGACCTTTCCATTCTCCTGGTACACTACATTCTCAGGGGAGTGTTCATCAGAAGAACGAACTCTCAGTCCCAAAGGAAAAGGCATTACAGAATGAGTCATGTGGGCATCTCAAGCCTGATGTGAGATGGATTAATTCCTTCAACAGGCAGCATCTGCTGCTGAAGCATGGGCTCATAGTGGTATGTAAAGTGAACTCGTCTGCTGTGTAATGGTTTAATTTGTGCACTTACTAATTGCTGTGACAGCCAGGCAGCAGGGTATTGATTAGGTGTCTTGAGTGGTACATAGGCAACACAATAAATGGGAAGAAGGAGATGTTCTCTCCCTTTGCTCAGGTGATGTCTTTCTCCAGGAAGAGATCTGCTGATTTTCCACAGGGTAACTTGCAGGTGAAGAGTTAAGAACCTGACTATCACTTACTAGACCTGACAGAAAGTAAGTCAAATAGAAATAAACTTGTTGGAATAACTAACATCCTTCCTATGAGGGACACACACTGACTCCTTACAGAATAGATGCAAGTCTTACCAGGCATGTTCCCACTGTGAAGGATTTGCTTATGTCTCTGCCTGAGCCCAAACCATTTAAACACATTTCCTGAACTTTGTTTTGACATCTCCACTTGCCGTCGCTGATTGTTCCTGAAGCCACTTTGGGGACAGGATGCCAGAGAGCCAGTTTGCAGAGAAGCCTGAGCTCTCTCCTGCAGAACGAGGTGTGAGGTGAGCCTCATCAAAGTGCTGATGACATCTGCAAGGACCGTGGTCTTTGTTGCTGCCTTCCAGCAGAGGCCAGACACAGGGTGCTGCTCCTCCTCTGCTCCAGCACAAAGTCAAATGGGTTGATTTAAGGTTGGGTTCGAAGACTAGCACTAACAGAAGTTGTAAAAAAAGAAAGCTTGTTATCTCACCTGGTTAATGGTGACCTCCATGGGCAGTTCCTACCCCACCAAAGCTGTCCTGCTGAGTCAGCAACAAAAACACACAACAGTTTCATGTAGGATGAACCTAGGGTGAAACCTGCTGAGCCTTTTGGGTGGTGTTAATAGAGAGGGAAGAGAGGGTCACTGCAGCCCTCTTTAGAGATATATCCTTTTGCTGACACAGGCTTGTAGGAGATTTAGAAAGAGAAATTTGTATCAAGAAGACATCTAACCTGTGAGAAAGCGCCAAAAGGAGAAACTTGAGATGCCAGTGAGAACCACACAGGCTATTTGCACAGGAAAGGCTACAGCACAAATAGGTGGTTGGAAAGCTCTAACTCCAGAGTGCAGAATGTGTGGCCAGACCCCAGAGAGCATTAGTCATATTGTAAGTGAATGTTCAGAGCTGGCCGGAGATGAGTATAAGATCCAGTATGACAAAGTTGACAGTGCTGTGCATGGAGAGGGCTGCCGGAGAGGGGGATGTTGCCACCACCGGCACCACCACACCAAGCCAGGTAAACTGACAACAACCAAGGAGGTGAAATTGAAGTTTCTTGTAAGAAGGCAGATGTGGTACCTCTAGGACAGAGGGGGAGAGTGGAGAGCCAGCTCCATCATTAACTTCTCCACCGGATGATGGTGTTGGGAGAAAGAAACAAGAAGCCACTATCAAATACGTGTGCGGCAGGACCTGAAGAACTGAGGCATGAAAATGCAGCATGTCTTGGTGTCAGCTCCTCACCTCCAGTGGGCTGAAGTGTGGCGGTGGAGGAGCCCAGCTGCAGGGCTCACGGTGTCTATCAGCTCTCCCGTGGACCAGACTTCTTCCCACCTGCTGCAGCATCCCCACGACATCCCTCTGGGATGTCACCTCCGTTCCCGACTTGGACCCGCGGCTGAGGCGAGAGCCTCACCGAAGCTGGGGTGCGATACCAAACCAGCGATAGAGGTTTGGGGAGCTGGAAACGGGAAGAGCTGACCCACGGCTCCCCCGTGCCATGTCCGCAGGGGATGGGTCTGGCCGGTGGCTTCCCTGCAAGGCAGGAGCGAGGACAGGGTCCAGCAGAGCCGCAGCCGGGCCCGGGGCACGGCGAGACACCGACACCTCCACCCCTCTGGAGCAAAAGGGATGAGGCGGCAGCGTGTCCTCCCCGCACACCGCCGGGAGGCTGCGGCGGGTGCCGCTTTCCAGAGAATACGGTAAACATGTCCGCATCACGTGTGGCCGCGGGCCGCGGCGCGGGGACCGGCCGAGGGGAGGGGCGGGACGGCACTCAGCGCACCGCAGCCCGGCACCTCGGGGACACTTTAAGAGGCAGCCGGGCGCCGCTGTCTCGCTCTACCTTGTAGAGAGCATGCCCGCGGCGCGGTAGGGCGGGCAGCTCCGGTACCATGGGACTGTGCTACAGCCTCCGCTCCCGCCTGGCCGCCGCGCACCCTTCTGTGCCCTACGGCAGCCGTGGCGGCGAGGCGGACATCCCCCCCTCCGGGGCGGCGGGCGAGCACGGAGACCCGCAAGTGCGGCATCGGCTGCGGCAGGACCTAGTGGCTAAGGAGCGGGCGGACAAAAAGCGGAGCAAGAGCATCGACAAGACGCTGAAGGCGGAAAAACGGGAGTACAAGCAGACACACCGGCTGCTGCTGCTGGGTGAGCCAGGGCGGGAGCGACGCGGCACGGCACGGCAGGTGTGGGGCGGCCCGGAAGCTGCTGTCAGCGCCGATGCCCGGCTTCCTCGTGCCCCGCGGAGGGGGTGGTGGTGGCGGGTGGGCCAGGGCGGGGCGCTCACGTGTGCGACCGCGCCTCAGCGCCTCCTAGATCCGCCGCCCTGGTCCCGGCTGGCTGTCAGCGGGACCCTGCTGCCGCGGGGGCTTGGGACAGGGTCGGGGGTCGGCTGGGGGGGGGGGNAGTGGCTAAGGAGCGGGCGGACAAAAAGCGGAGCAAGAGCATCGACAAGACGCTGAAGGCGGAAAAACGGGAGTACAAGCAGACACACCGGCTGCTGCTGCTGGGTGAGCCAGGGCGGGAGCGACGCGGCACGGCACGGCAGGTGTGGGGCGGCCCGGAAGCTGCTGTCAGCGCCGGTGCCCGGCTTCCTCGTGCCCCGCGGAGGGGGTNGGCATCCTTCCTCATACACGTGCCCCCCACGCACCCGAAGGTAGCCGCTCGGTCCCCACAAAGGTACGGTGTCCGCTTTCCGCCCCAATTGGTTGTTGGCATGAAGCCGCTCACTGGGACCACAGAAGGAGAGTTCATGGAGCTGGTGCAATCCTCCTGTAAGGAGAATACCTGCGTATTTCTATGTGTTAACTTTTCGCTGTTGCCTTCTCCGCCTCCCAAAATCCTCCCTGGGGAAGTTCCAGCCTCTAAGGCTGAGGTTTGTTTGGTTCATCCCCACCCTGCACCAGCACCTGCTGACCGACTGCACGGCAGCTTCCTTCTGCCCCAGGGCTGCGCAGGGCTTCCAGGCACAATGACAGCTCCAGCGCTGGGCTTCCTTCCTGAGGGAAGCCTAGTGGAAAGGCACCATTTCTTTATCTACTTGTGTTGTGTGATGTCTAAGCTTTATGCTATGTGACCCCAACACACACGGTTATGGAAAGTTATGTTTTGACCTTCAGGTAAGTCCATGTGGTTTGGAAATGTTTCTACTCCCCCTTCCTCCAGCACCCTGCAGGTAGAGCACAAATAGTCCTGCACAAGTGGATTGCTAGATTCTGAGCGGTTTTGAATAATAGAGAATATTTTCAAATGTCTGCAAATAACTTCATAGCCTCCTACCCCCTGAGATGTGTGTGGTACCCCATGTGATAAATCGCAAGATTTAGCCCTGATCTTTTCAGTATGTTTTTGCAGCCTGTAATTGAGGAGCTTTAGAAAACAGTGTTGGACATAGTTTTCTGAGTCTTAGTGGTAAAAGTTTTTATTCTAGAATTACAGCTGCTCTTGATGTGGTTGTAGCTATATTGATGTAAGTCTGTTCATAAAGGTGTACTTTCTTCTTATGAGAAGTGGGTTGAGTAACACTTGTGTAGAGACTGAAGCTTTTATGCTGTGCCTGCATTGGAAAGAAATCACACCTCTAACCAATGTGGCTTTCCTTTCAAGCACAGGCTAAGCTGTAGGTATTCTATGGTTTGGGGTGGTTGTTTTTCTGCTAACGTATTTTGAGTTTGTTCTGTAGTGAGCAAGTGCTTGAAGAAGCAGCTGTGGCAATTGTTTTTTCTTTGTAGATTAAATAATCAGGGGTATTGCAGTAGGCAATATTTCAGTTGCCTGTTTTTTAATATTGCCTTTAAAGTGTTGTGCCACAGAACTGGGGTGTTTTTTTGCAGAAATGACGTAAACAATGAGTAGGTTAAACAACATAACTTAGCAGTTTAAAATCCTCTATGATGAAGCCAACAGAGCATTCTTTGTCAAAGTACTGATTTATAAATCTGATGGATATGAGTCAGTGTTATGCTGGCAGTGGTTTATTATATTTCAGCCTGGACTTGAATAGCAGGAAGTCACTTTTTGGCCCTCTTGTAAATCTTGGGATGCCTAAGAGACCCATTTCCCTGCTCCCTGTACAGAGACTGTCAGTTTTCCAGTTAGCTTCCTTCCCTTGCTGCTTCTCCCCTGAATCCTGCTCTCACTCTTCCTTTGAGAATTTTCTATTTCTAACCTGGAGTAAGTAGTTTGGGATATATTTATATATAGTTATATAATTTTTATATATATATAGTTATATTTGATGTACATCTGCATGTATTGCTGCCATCGCCAAGTGTCTCTGTGCTCAGACTTTGCCTAGGTGCTTATGGATGGCACATGCAAATAGTGTAGGACTGTAATATTGAATGAGGGGAACAGGGGGATCTAGCTGGGATTTAAAGCTGCAGCTGAGTCTTCCAAGGAATGGCACTAGGGTGGGGAAGAAGATTGAAGAAGTGCAGAGCCAGAAGTGTCTCCTCACTCAGGGCTGAAGGTTCAATAGCTGCAGTAGGTACTCTTGGTTGCTTACTTGTCCTCCCAACGTTTTAGGCTGATGTGCTCCTGGAGGAGCATAACACTAATGTGGATAGCGAAGGACCTCACGAGTGTCTGCTCTTCCTTTGAGAGTGACAGAATGTAAATAAAAACTACACTGATGCTTCAGGTCTGATCTGTCCTCAAGACTAAATGACATTTAACATATGGCTATATTAGATCATACACTTTCAAGAGCTGCAAAGCACTGCAGATCTGGAACATTTCTTCCTTGTGCATGCTTGGCTGTACAGAACCTGTAGCATGTAGGTAATGTATCTAACAGCTGCATGCTCGAGGGTTACTCCTAGCATTACTTGGGTTCATGCTCTTCAGTGCAAGTGATACTTATGTTCCCCTGTTGCAGTTCCTTTTTTGGAAGGAGAAGTTCCTCACTTTGTCAGCATGCTCAGGGATGTGCAGTGCATAGCTGTAGTTACTCAGTGAATGTCTGTATGTCCTGTTAGTTGATTTTATATCTTGGTTTTCAGTCCTTTTTCTTCATCACAGGTGTATAAGGTAAATTCCCTATTCCTGAAACTTCTCTTAGTTTCAGTAGAGCAAAGGTCTTGCATCTGATCTGTTTTTGAAGAAATAATCTGACTTTGTACTTGCAGGAGAGTAGTTTTTTGCTTTGTTTTTGTGAAAGGAAAATGCACAATCAGGTGTAATGTCATTGGATTTTGTTTAGCGTACTGCAAAACTCACAACTTTGAGATTATGATCATTGTTATATTGGCAATGTTGTGTAAATTCAGGGTTACTACTGGGTGTTGGAGGGTGATTTTTTTTTTTCAGTGCATGGGGGTTGTATTTTGTTTGAGAAGAGTACTGGCTCTAAACCTGAAAGTGTGTGCTTATGAGGGAAAGGATTTTTGCCATGGAACAATTCCGTTTAGCATGTGCTTTTGAATTGGTGGCACTAATATGGGGTTTTGTCCATCTTTAAGTATAATTCAACTTAAATAGTGTTTTTGTCTTACAACGAATACATGAAAAGAAAACCTCTGTCTGAGGGGTTTTAATGCTTTTGATAAGTTACTCTTTTCCAACAAAAACACACTCTGTCCAGAGCTGTTGTTCAGCTCTTCTGGTGTATGAGTTGCTTGACAATGACCTCCTCTTCTGTGGTCTGGTTTGCTGTAAGAGTGAACCTGGGCTGGTCTCCTCTCAGTGCTTTGTCGTTCTTTATGTACTTCAGTTTTTCAGTCTCTCTGGTTGAATGCTTACCTGTATAAAAAGTACTTCTGTCTTGTTCCTGTATAGAAAAGAAAATGTGGATATCAATATAGCAACATAGATATAAGCACTTAAAATCATCATCATCATGGCTAGGCTTCGCGAACGAAGATTTGGGAAGGGCTTTACCCACGTTTGTTGCCGCGCGTTGGTGGCTAAAAAGGCCAATACGCGATAGGCATGTGCGGTTGCAAAAGACACAGCAGAAAGACTCCTTAGATGGTGTGTTCTGCAAGGCACGATTCTTTCTGCGCTGTCTTTTCTCCTCAAGGGTGATCCTGCGTGCTTTCTCAAAAGCATCTGCAGTGTTATAAATGGTGTGTCTCCAGGCCTCCCACTTGGAGGCCAGAGTAGACCAGTTATGAAGATCAATATGGCCAAGGCTGAGATGTTGTTTCAGGGAGTCCTTGTATCTTCTCTTTGGGGCTCCTCTCTTGCGGCAGCCGGCGGCAAGTTCACCATATAGCAAGATCTTAGGGAGACGGTGGTCCTTCATCCGTGAGACGTGCCCTGCCCATCGCAACTGTGTTCTCAGTAACATGGCCTCAATACTTGTGACTGCTGCTTGTTCTAGAACAGATGTATTGGTCACATAATCTGACCAGTGGATGTTGAGGATTGTGTGGAGACAGCGTTGATGGAAGCACTCTAGGAGACGCACAATCTATTAAATAATGACCGTTCTGAATCTTACCTACCTCATTGCTTTAGTAGAAATGTTTCAAACAGAAATATTTATATGGGTGCAAATATGAATATAGGGCATGCAAATTTGAAGTTTTTGTAGGGGGAATATATTATACAGGAAGAAAAACATACTTTAAAAAGCTAGGAAATATCAGTGTGAAGACTAACCACAGTCACTCTCTCTGTGTGTATCCTGTATGGCCAGCCCCTCCATACCATATAATTAAAGCCTGTCTTGTATGGTTTACATTGTATTTTTTTTCCCCACAGGGCTGGTACTTCATTCAAGGCACAAGATGGATGTTGTGCAGTGAATGAGCAGCTATTCAATATTCTTATCCTCCTCATACAATGTGTCACCCTGTGCCCTATTTACGACACACCATCCATGCCCTGTACTGAATAAAGAACTGTTGAACTCCTCATGGGCTTTTCTGCAGTGCTGATCACTGCAGGCCTGAATGCTTTGTAAATGTCAGTGCACGACACTGCTGTGAAATGAGGTGATAACGTTCTCCTTTTGGGGATGCTGGAGAGAGAAATGCCACCAAAGACTAAAGCCAAAATTGTCCAAAGCTACCACTGATTTTAAATGCCTGGTCTTTGCCTAATGCCATTTTTTTCTGTAGTACTCCACTTTTTTTTTTTTAATAGTAAACCTCATGTGATTAGAGCATGGACCTCATGGTTGTGACACTCAGCACTTTACAATGCAAAGCTTTAGATGTTCCGAAGTGCAGCCCAGGGAGTGAGAAGCACAGATGGGTGCCCACTATGGAAGCTGCCTGCTACGTGTTGTCCACAGCAGCTCTGCAGCAGAATGAAGCTGGCCTGGTTCTGCAAGGCAGCCTTTAATGGTGAATTCCACAAGATAACCTTTCTTTTGTTGTGATTCCCTATCTTGTTTACAGTGAGGTGATTATCCTGACACTCTTTCTCCTGGGAATCAGGCGGGTGGGGAGGGTAAGACACCCAGCTATAAAGATAGGCATGTGGTCAAGCACTTGACGAAATTCCATCTCAGAGGAGCTTGTCCCTGTTCACAATAGTTTCATTCACTTACAACCAATTTGGGTTTTATGACCCATGTCTCGTGAGCTAGAGGAGTGGGCATACACTTAAAAAAAAAAAAAAAAAGTGTGTGATCCTTATTGAAACAGTGTGTAAGAGATGTACAGGACAGAATAGACTAAAAATGTAGTGGGAACCTTTATCTTGGTGCTTCCTAATTCTTGAGAACAAGATTTTTGACACTAACCATCTTATACCAAGTTGGTATTTAATTTCCTCTTTAAGAAAAGCAGGAATAGGAAAACTCAGGAATAGGAAATCCTAGGTTCAACCCTGGGCACTGCTTGAGATGCAAGTACTTTGTGATGGGCTGCTCTGCTGAACAACAGCTGGCAGGGCACTAGTACCTGGGTGTTCTCCAAAGGGACTGCCAGTAGTGGGGAAGGAATTACAATATTCTCTAATAGGGTTCCCAGTAATTACCAGATACTAGAAGAACACTTGGATGTGTAATCTCTGTGGTTTCCATCTGCCCAGTACTTTCCAGTGCAGACATGATGATCCTGCTGTGGACATCAGGAGGTGGTATGCTAATTGTGGGTCTTACTTGATGATGAAGAGCCTCTGCAGGACAAGTCCTGCTTGGTTCCCACTGCCACATACAAAACATGCTCTGTGGCACAGAATGCTGCCTGTTCAGTTGGTAAATGGAGATCTTTTGGGTCTGGAGAATGTTTACCCTGAACAAAAATGCCTGGAAAGCTTTGGAAACTTTAACAAGACTTCACCTGGTATGCAAGCAGTGTTGGCTAAGGCCTTCAGCACTGGCACTTCTATGCTTTAGATCACTTAGTAAGGCAGTTTCTCTCCTGGTCCTGTTTTAAAATTTCACAGAAAGGAGACAGGCAAGCTACTCATCATTCCCTGTTTTTTTGGGTTTTGTTTGTTTCAGTTAGCCTCAGGAAGACACATGGCATGGAGAGCTTCAGCCAACATATCTGAAGTCTGGAGAAGTTTGAGCTGCTTCAAACAGGGTCTGGCAATGGAAGGTGTCAGGAAACCCACAGCAGCACTGCTATAAAAGTGTTATGGTGAAGGGCTGCTAATGGATGCCATACTGTATTGATGCTCTCTGTATAGAGATCCAAACTGCAAAATAATGACTTTCACAGTTAGAGCTGATGCTGAAGGGATGCTCTGGGTAGGTGTAAGCATGGATTTTTGTGGGAATGGAGGAATCTGGGGGAACCCCTCTGCTGGACCAACCACAGCTGTGCAGTCACACAGCAGCATGGATGTACATCCTCTCTCCCCTTCCCCAGCATATATGTAGTCTCTCTGTTAGTGGTAATCTGTATTTTTACTCACTAAATGCCTGGTAGGGTAAAGATAATTATCTGTCTCTAGAGAGGCCACATTTGTGTATAGTAGCCATGGGCCTAATTTCAGAGCTATCAGAGCCCTTTTTTTTTTTCTAAGCAAAAATTCCACCCCAGCAGTGCTCTCTTTTTGACTGTTGTTTTTTAGCTGTTTGTTCCATCTCTCTTAGTCTGAAGGAAGGTACCAGCTTTTCCTTTCCACCTACAGAAGGAGATAGTGTGGCACCCACTGGCATCTCAAGCAGTGAATGAAACCACCACATTTCTTGCCTGAAAGAAGTTAAGACTCATCTAGCACATAAGTTGACTAGACTCAGTTTTTATTGGGGCAGCTGAGTCCTGTGAAATTTTCCTTTTGGAATGGGAGGAGGTCAGGGAAGTGGGTTTTCAGGTGTGAATGACTGGCCTGTCTTGAAAGGGAAATGCAAACTTAGGAAAATCTCTATTTCTAGTCTCTCTTTGTAGTTACAAAGAGATTACCTGCTGAGCATGATATCAATTAAGTGGTGGAGCCCAGCTCTCAACCTGTGCTGTTGTATTTTTAACTGGTGGCTGGCATGGTGAGCTCAAACTGCTTCTGGTTTAGGTGCAACAGGGCTGGCAGAAGCTTGTCATCCTGTTGCTGGGTCAGCACCATCTGTTTCCAGAGCAGACAAAATGTCTTGATTGCTTCTATGCAACTGTCAGCTCCTTTCTGCACTGGAACATCTTAAGTTGAACTGTCTCCCATTCAAGGGTTTCTGTAGACATGGCAGTGTCATGATTGGGATTAGCTGGTGGTAAGGATCAGCAGTGAAGAAGTGAGATGGAAGAGGACTGAACCTGACCTGGTGCTTCTTAAAATAAAAAATACTTTTGAAATAAATAGAAGATGATAAAGGAAAAGAAGAGACAGGAAAACCAAGCACCTCAATGTTATTTATAGTTCAGACTTTACTGCTATAATAAAATACAAGCAAACTCCTTCTGTCTGATTCATGAGGCACTTGTGAAGTTTTTGGAGCTACCTACACAAATGTGGTTCAGATTCTCTCTGGTTTATCAGCATTTATCTCCACTGTATGTGTTGGAGCTGTGATTGTGTTATCATTTGCTGCATTAAAGAGGTGTCGGGGGTAGCTCAGACAGGACTGGCTGGTGCCTGAAGGTAGAAGATCTGGACAAGAGAAATTTGGGTTCTTCCTTTGGGTTGGGTGAAACCCCTGCAGTCAGGGTTAGGAAGGTAGCTTCCAGCTATGAGTGCTCTGGTTTTCATATCTCATGTCTACCTTTTTTTTTTTATGAGAAGAATCTCATAATTCTCTGTTAACCATTGCTCTTTATATGGCTTCCTTGGGAAGGAGGGATGAGAAATTTCTCTTCTGAATTTGTAGAATGTCATCCCACCTTGACTCCAAATATACATTACCCCATCATGGTCAGGCATGTTGTAAATCTGGCAAAAGTTTCCATGCAAAACCAGAAGGGCTTGTGTGCATGTTAGCATGCCAGTAACACTGCTGAAACTGCATGACTGATGGTCTAGATTTTTAACACTTTCAAGTGTTATTGGTGAATGCATTTGTTCTAGCTGGTGGTTTGTTTATGTTCTCCTTCTCTGACATCCCCTGAAACCTCAAGAGACTTTTCCAGAAAACATTGGGTATTTTTGCTCTGTGCAGGGGTTTAAACCCTTTGAGTGTTCATCATAACTAACTAATCATTTCTTCAACGTACTATTCAGCAGGGATGGACCTAGAATAGGAAAGAGATACTGGCACATCCATCCTGGCTACAGCATTTCAGTCCAAAGGGTAGGCTTCATGGTATTTGCATGAGCAAATCTCTATTGCTCTGTGCCTAGGTGAGCTCCATACATGGAAGTGTGGGGCACCTTTGCACAAAATTTTCATGCATTTCCAGTACTGTCTGCCCTTGAAAAGCCTTATGCAGACATTACCTTAGCTTCTGGAGCTCCATGTGTGCACAGGTATATAGCAAGATGCTGAAAAGTGTGTTAGCCAGCAATCCTAGCTTGATCAAAACCTGTAGTGTCAGAAAAAAAGGGTTTAGTGGTCATCTCAACAGAAATGTGGATAGGATTTTTTTGGCTCCTGTGTGCCATGGATACCCACACATCTCATAAGGTGTGCTCATTGAGTAAGAAACTCAAAGAGCACACTTAATTTCTGATACATGCAGTTCTTTCCTGGCTCCCTTAAATCTGGGAGTTTACTTGTTCACAAATATGCATGATTTCATTGAATTTCCTTCTAATTGCTATAATTAAAAATGGGAAGTAAAAACTTGACATTTCCCTAAAGTGAGAATAGCTCAGATACTTGTGACAAGAAAGCCCAGTTACCAGGCATCTAAATCCATGATGTTTTAGATATTTGGACCTGAAGCATGTGTCTCAAGAAGGGAATTTGAACTCCCTGACTTATTCTCATTGTTCCCTGGTCAATGAAGCATTGAGGAACAAGCCAATCTATGCTTTATAAATAGATCCCTGAAGTTTTCTTTACTTCCTTCAACGTGTTCCCCCTGCAAAGAAAATCCACAGTGTCTATGTCTTAACAGCATTGTGTAAGACTTATATGTCACTAAAAGGAAAAAAAAAAAAAGGTGATGAATATTCTCTGCATAGAGGAATGTGAGGTGGTAGGGAGGCAGAAGGTGTTAAATAGATGTCAGAACGTTGCCACTATTTATTTTGCCCAGTGAAGGAACTAAATCCTTAGGAGGATGGATTGGTGAATGAGTAAGATGCAGTTTTACAATCTACAGTCTTGCTCTGTTTAGTCAATTCTCCTGTGACTGCTGCAGTGTGTTGGAAGAGGGGGAGAGTGCTGAAATTCCTGGGAAAAATCAGTTAAATTCTGATTCCAAATTGGAGGGAGAGTTGGGGCAGTGGGATGGGTGTCTTCCAACTGAAGAACTATCCTTTTGCCTTTTTCCCATCTTAAGCACAATTAAATCTTTTAGCATTGAGGCACTTGCATATAGAGATCATAAGACAACACACCAACCAAACCAGCCTGGCGCCCTGGTATGTGTCCAACCCATGAGGCTGAGCTTGGGACTAGGCTGTCAGTGTATTCAACACTATTTTCAGAAACCAAATCCACACACTTCTACCCCAGCACAGCTACACACAGAGGTTTGTTTGTGCATAGCAATGCTGCTTCGACTTCATGACTTTGACCTCAAGGAAGCATATCAGCTTCAGTGGAAAAACAAATGGAGGGAGGGCCCAACCCCTCACCCATCCCCTGTGTGTGCCCTGCATTTACCACAGCAGCAGTGGGACAGAGCTGTGGGAGCTGCTTCTGAAAATGTCCCCTGCAGCTTCCCCCATCAACAAAGGTGATTTATGTGTAAGGTGGACTTCTGCCAACGTGACTGGAGAAGTGTTTTTATGTGGAAGAGGCTTTCATTTTAAAGCACAGTTTCAGACGTGACCAGAGAGCTTTCTGAGCTGGGCCCTCCTCCCTGGGCTGTCCTGCTGACCCTGCGATCCCACCCCTGCATCCCTAGTGGTTCTCAGGTCTGTACCTACCACAGGCTTCCTCTGCTTTAAGTTATAGGAACACTAACCCAGAATAAGTTGAGTTTAAAAGCATTTGGGGAACATTCCTTTGATTTTGAAATTTGGTGATATTTTTACCAAGTGCTGTTGTTAACTGGTGCAAAGCACAACTTGCTCTACCTGTTGCACAGGAGCTTCTACACACACTGCATGTGTGCTGTTCCCTTGGACTATTCAGCACTGGCTGCAGGGTGATGAGGCAGCCAGAAATGGGAGCCTGAGCTGTAAATTGTTCCTGTTATGTTGCAGAGATTTTAGATTTCTCTGATATCCTGAAACACATTTTTACTGTTACTCTTGACTATTTCTCTGTCAAGGCAAAAATAGCAGAGTACCTCAGGGATTAGGCTGCCTTCTTCATCCCTGTTGAGACTGAAGGGGCTTCATCTTCACCTCCATCTTTCTTTGCATGATGAAAGGAGTTGAGACAGTGCAACAAATAGGATCATACATGTTGGTTGGTTAAGTTAGGTTAAGCTGCAGGTTTAATTCCATTGTATAGGTGAGTGCCCTAGCTGATGGCTGTGCTACATCTACTCACTTGTGTGCCATTCAGAGAGCACAGTTGCCATCTCTGAGAAAGACGTGCTTAGTGCTACTATGAGCTTCTCACTGCACTGTGGGAGGGAAGTTTCAGGCATCAGAGGAAGAAGACTGCTTTGGTCCATTCTCAGTGTTTAATTTTGCTTATGGCAGTTTGACTTGGGATGTTGGCAGCTGCAGTCCTGTTGTTTGTTTTCTTAGGGTTCGTAAGCTCCTCTGACTTCTTGGTGGAAATGACAAACAGGTTTGAGTCCATTGTAGCCTGGGGCACAGAGAGCCTGTGGTGGAAGGCAGCAGCTGTCTTGCTTGTCTCCCTGGAGCTATTACAGATCAAGACTGCCCAGTCAGTGGTGGTCTCTGGAGAGCAGCTCTAGTCCCATGGGCTGTGCCTGATCAGCAGCTCCAATGTGGAGATGCTGCTGCAGAAATGAGGGGGGAAAAAAGTACTTTATAGGGTTTGTCCTTCTCTTTCTCATTGACACCCTCATCACACATTACACCACATCCTCTTCCTCTTCCTTTCCCCAACCCCCACCGATTGCAGTTTTAGTTTGTGGGCTGTATTTGTTTGGGTTTGCATTTTTCCTCATTTTTTTTAATGCTGCAATCTCAAGATCAGTGGTTAGGCAGGAGATTTTCCTGGAGCTCTGGAGGATTTGTAGGACTGGGACTTTACAAGAGGAGCAAACAGAGACACTGAAGAGAAGGATATGCTGATGTGAGCTGAAAATCTGCATTCAGGTTTTGGTGGTGTTTGTTTTGTGTTTGTTTTTGGTTTTTGAATACCAGCAAAACATGTCTGCTTGTAAGAAACATATCTTGATGCTTTCCTTGCCTTATCTCTGCAAAGGAAATCCACAATTTGATAGACCCAATTTTTCTCTATGATTAAAAACATACAACAGATATTTCTTGGACTGTAAAACCTGAAAGACATTTTCTCCTCTAAGCCTGGTTCCTTAACACTGCTTGTGCTCTCATTTCTCTCAGTTTCAGTGGAGTTTAATCTCTTTTCTGTAGCATTTTGTGGGTTTAGGTGGCAGCTGATGCAGGAATTGATTTGTAGATATTTCAAAAGAATATGTATTTGTTTTTAAAAGTGCTTCAAATATTCACAGGGAAAATACTCTTTCCTATCTATTATTTTCCCCAAACAAAAATTGTGATAGAATTTGAATGGATAGTCCTTAAACATGCATGTCCAGCAGTGTCATGTGCAGTGCTACTGGAAAGTGGGAAGCAATTTGCAAAGACCTGTTTGATGAGCAAGTAGATGAAATGGGAGAAATTTCTTTCTTGCTCTTTGGATCAAACCAGGTGTTTCAGTCTTACAAGCTCCCCAGCAATCCTGGTGATGTCAATAGGATTATTTAGAGGAGTCAGGGAAGTGTCAGCCATCCCCTCTTGGAGCATCAGCTGTGTGCTGCCATCCCACCAGCAAAGGGACAGCACTTCGTCCCTAGGCAAAGTAATGGTGACACACCATGAAATCCTGCCTGATCTAGTTCACTACAGAACCAGCCAGTTTAGCCTGAGGATCACTATCAGGCCAATATTAAATTCCTTTATACAATAAAACTCCAATAAAATGTTATTTGAAGCTTTTTCTGCCATCAAATAATTCTGTATTAGGTTTGAGAATCTGTTGCTTCTAGTGGAGGCCTAAGCAAAGACTAAATACTGCAAAGATATTTACCATTCAGGTTTATTTTGGGAGGGGGATGAATAAAGGCCTGATAAGTTATGTACTTGACCACATGTAGTTAAAAATATTATTTGGAATATAAACTTCCTTGTCTGAAGACCAGCTTTATGCATGAAGTCAAAAAGCACAAAAAGCGGTTCTCCTCCTGGCCTCCATAAGTATACCTTAATGCTGCTGAATCCTGGAAATTATGCAGGGCATGCTTTTTAAATGTTGATTTTGACTTCTTGCCTGGGACCAAGTGTAAGGTCTTTCCAAGGAAATACTTAGAAGACTTGCAATGAAACCCAAAAGCTGTTGCCAAACCTTAGTTTTCAGAAAGGGAGTAGGGGGCAATCCAGCCTGTTAAATACTTCCAGTTGTTTGTAATTAAATCCACTTCTTCTGTGCACAATAAACATATACTTAGAAAAATATCATTTTACATAATACTTATGTGGTTTACTGCTGCTCTTCAGCTGCTAAAAATCAAGCAGTAGGTCTGCTATTTTAGTCTGGAAAGGTTACTGGAAGCTGGGAAACCAGGACTGATGCAGCTGTGCCACCGCAGTGGCACATATCCACATATCCAGTGGTGACACACAAATCGAGACAGGGAGAATCCTTTTCTCATCGTGAAGCATCTTTCCCACCTCTAACTAGTTCAAGTTTGTTTTGGATTGATGGGGATGGGAATGAAAATGGGATAAAAATATCCTCTCTGTATATCCCTCCTTGCCAGCAGCAACACCACTCATGGCTTTAGTGGAAGCTATGGGATTGCAGAAACTTCTCATCATGCTGCTTGCTCCTTTGAGAGCTGGCAGGAGACAAGACCACTGAATCTTCATAGCTCTCCCCACCCTGAGTCTGCTCTGCCACAGTTCATTCAAGATTGTTTCAAGTCCACTGCCATCATTCATCTGGAGGACAGGAGGTGTGGGGTGGAAACACCAGCAGCACTTGCTGACAGCTGTTTCTCTTCCCAGCTGGCATTCAGGAGATGCCCCTGGCACTGGAGCTGCTGGTAGGTCTGTCAGAAAGCCCAGTGCAGATAACAGCTTCCTTGGGAATAAAGAGGCTAAAGCTTGAGAGATTTTGTACCCCCTTGTGCAGAGGAGGGATGCCACCGGCCTGGGAAGCATGGCAGATTCCTGATGCCTCTGCTTATGTCATGGAGAAGGGGTTCAGTTCAGGCAGTCCATGTCTTGTCATTTGTCAGTGCTGCAGTCACTTCCAGTTTCACTGTTATTGTTGCTTAATGCCAAAGATCAAATTCTGTTTGTGTATATACAAGTTTGGTATGGCCACAAAAGTGCCATCACAGCCTTCAGTATAGGCACCTTGATTTTGCCAAGCAAAGTGGCCAAAAGATCTCTGATGTTCAGTTAATGAAGTTGCTTATAAACCCAGATTCTCCCTTTGTTCTGTACGTGCTGTTTGCTACGTGTGCAGACACATACCCTAACCAGGAGCTCAAATGAGAGCAGAAAGCTGCTCCCACCAGTGATGAACACAATCTTTCAGAGCCCTGCCTGGTATGTGTGGCTGTCCTGTTTTAGACCTTATGCAGGTGGCAGTGCTAGCTGTGGAGTGGACAGCCTGAGCACAGGTTTATCCAGGAGGTAAATTTTGTATTTGCCCTTGGTAAGGGAGAGAATTCTTTTCTAGGCTGGTGTTAAGAAATTGTCAGTTGTTGCTAGGCAAGTTGCCGGAGCCTTTGGGTGCTGTGACAAAATAGATGAAAGGCATGGAAAGAGCAGAGAAGAGCAGCTGAGAGGTATTATCTAATAAATGACATAAGAAAACCTATGGAGCCTTGCAGAGCAGATTTGTTAGGATTTGAGATGAAAATCCCTGTTGGTTGCTGAGATTATCCCTCAGCATATGGCAGGGAATGTAACAGAGATGTAGAATTAGCTACTAATGATCTGGACACCTCTTGAAAACAGATGTTTGCGGTCCTGTGTAACTGGGTGATCTTTAATTCAGCCAAAATCTGGATTACTCAACAACAGACTGTGTGTTGTATTCAAATTCTTAGTATCTTCATTTTCCACCAATCTCCCCCAGTACAGATCACCTCTTTTTGAGGAATGCTGCTGGAGGAACTATGTGGAAATGGAATTAAGATTCTCCTACCTGGCACTGTCACCCGGGGTGATCACTACCAGCTTGCTCCTCCACATGAGGTCAACATGCCATTAGAAACATGGGGCTTGAGGTATCTGTGGTCTACAGGTGGTAGTCCTATGAGAAGGGTGATCTCCTCTGAACCACTGCTGATTTCAATGGCTGTTGTCTCTGTCTTGTCTCCTCCTTCTTGCCTTGGCTGGTTTGCCTGATGCTCTGTTCCCTGGCATGCTTTCCACAGCTGCAGTATGTCACATCTGCTTTCAGAAGAATACGTGAGCGTTTTTAAACCCTTACTGCTGGCAGGATGCTTTCTAAAACCTTGCCTCAATTTCAGTTTAACAAGTGCCCTATCAGATCCTCTTTTTCTAAGCTGCTTCTCTGTGGACTCTCAGTTCACTTTACAGCTGCTTTGTTCAGAGTCTGCTCCCTCCCCTCTTGCTGTCATCACTACAAAACTGGTGCCTAGTGAACTTCTTGTCACTGCTGTGTTTGCTGTTTTCCTTTCTATCGTTGTCTTATCTCAGAACTCACTCACTAAAAGGGGTAAGTGCCTAATTTCCTTTCTGCTGCCTTAAGCTACACTTCAAGTCCTCTGCATCTTAGCTGTCTCCTAATAAAGGAGATTGCTGAATTTATTGTTAGCTCTCTTGCTTCCATGAAGTTTTCTTGGTAACTGTGACTCCTACCAGATGTGCCCAGGGCTGACCAAGACTGGGCAGTGCTGCACAGGCAGATGCCTGATGGAAAACTCCCTTTGTTACATAGAATCACAGAATCATTTAGGTTGGAAAAGACCTTTAGGATCATTGCGTCCAGACCTTAACCCAACACTGCCCGGTTTCCCACCAGATAGATCTGGTACCTCCTTACTCTGAGTTGTAGTTCCTAAGTGTCTGGCTCATCCCCTCTCTCGTAAGGCACTCAAGTTTCTAACTTAGGATGTAGTTTCCCCTAGGTTCCCTTTGGAGTCTCTGCATTACTTAAGCCTTATTTAAGCAATCTGCTCTGGTAATGGTCTAGCTATATCTCTTAATGTTCAAAATAACGCTTCCTAAGGTCTTTTAATTTACTTACCTCAATTTGAATTATTGGAAGACATCCTCCTGGAGTTGGAAGCCTTTATTGTTCACAAGGGAAGTAAGTTTGCTAGCTGTCAGTTCAGGTCATCTTTTTTCCACCCCTTCGTTCATGTTAAACTTCCTTTTGGACTTAATCTTTTAGAGCAAAAGCAAGACCTTAACCTCAGCTTTTCTTTGTAAGTTAGATTCTTTTGACCTGTCGTCATCTTTGTTACAAAGCTTCACACACTGGAGTACAATAATATTTTTCTTGTGGTGCAACGAACAGCACTGCAGACACCGTTCCAGATGGGGTCATTTTTTCTGTAAATTAGCAACTGTCTTAATAGATGTTTGCTGTGGCTTCCAAACTATGTGGTATTGCTTGAACAAAAACATAATTCCACTGAGAGATTTCAAGCCCAACTTCTGCTGGGCTTTCAGAAACAATTTTTAAAATGTTTATTTGCAGAGTCAAAACAAGTTTGCCCTTACATTTTGAAGCTGCATCTTCAGAATCAGATTGAAAATATGAATATTCTCTGGTATATTTTTCTTACAAAACAGAATATTCGTGCAGGCTTATGTAGTAATGAAGGGGTTACAGTATGGCAAATGTGCCTTGAAATAATTGAAGTATTTCTTTGCATCAAGAATGGAAAGCCCAGTTCTTTGCCACCAGACACGCTACACTCGTTAGGCTTCACCTCAGGCTGGTTAATTTTCTGTCATTTTAAAATAATCATTTGAGAATGCAGTTTTCATTTGGACAACTTTCTTCCAAGTCCACAGTGTCATTCATTCTCTTGAAATTTCCTTGAGGGGATGAAGAGGACTCTGATACAAACCAGCCATGATATAGACTAGTAAATGAACTCCTCTGTGGTGGCTCCTTTAGCAAGATGTGAGTGGACTCTCAAGAGCATTTGCTTGAGTTCTTCTTTGTCACAGATGTCTGAAAAATGCAGTAAATAGTGAAAAACCACCAGGATATACTACAAGCCTTAGGTTCACAGGCAGTTACTTACAGGTTTAAAGCCCTATGGACAGAAAATTAATCAGGAAGCTTCAAAACCTCAACAGTTTCTAAGAATGACTGGGGAAGTGATCAAGAGACCAGACTTTGACCCTCTGCAGTAGGGAAATTGGTAGGTGAAATATGAGAGTGGGACAAATGGAACAGCTGAGACCAAGAAACTGTAGGTATTTTCTTTGAAAAATCTCAACACCAAAACACCTTTGGCAAAGACAAGTTGTATAGTTCCATATCATTCTAAACCATCATTCTTTTTAATGGTTGCAACAGATCTAATTTGGCAATTGTTTTTCAGTGGGGAATTGAGAGTTTATCCATGTGACCCTGGAAAATGTTGGAGGACACCCAACAAGGTTTGTTCAGAATGGAAAGCTATCAGTAACATGACAGGCAATTGGGCTGTGATTGTTTTCACCACGTTGAACACCAAGGAAAGCTGCTCCATGAAGAGCTAGTAAGGCTTGGGAATGCCACACGGGATGAGGATACACTTCTCAGTAGAAATGGTCTTGCCTGAGTCAGTGGCAAGAATAATAATATCAGCCTGGCATACTGAATATCCACAAATGTTGGTGATTGCAAGACAAGTGAGAAATGATCTTGTGCCACTGGTAGTCAACAGAGTTCCTAGATGTAACTACTTTGTGGTATATTGTGGGTTTGTTTTTTTAATCCCTAGACTTCAAATAATCTTTATTAATAATAATAAGTTTTATTATTTAGAACAGTTTCCTACCAATGAGTGATTTTTGTTATACTGAATTGCTATTTGGTAACCCACATGTTGGTGAAACTTTGACTACTGAAAAGCTCTCATTTATTTTTCAGAATATCCGTTTCTATATAGTTGGATTTTGTTTATTCTGGGGAAGTTCTAAAGTTTTTGAATGGTTCTTCACCTAATATCACTGGCATGATCAATAGCTACCTAGTAAACTTAAACTTGTGCTGTTTTTAAGTCTTTTAGGACTGTGGGATCTGTCTACTGCTTTTGAGACAAAGAGTTTGTAGTTTAGTTGCATGTTCTTCTTGTAGCTCTGTATCCATCCTGGCACATCTGTCCTTAGCCATCAGTACACTTAGGCATTCCCTTCTAGACGGGATTTTTAATGCCAAAACCAGAAGAGCTGTTCCAATTTATCACAATTTTATCAAGCCAAAGGCCCTCAACTACTTTCAAGCCTTTTAAGCCCACAGCATCGCAGTGCCAGTGCTTTCGAGGGTGGGCATCTGGCACCCAATTGGTGATTCAGATGCTATGCTTCGGTGAACAGCCTGGTACAGGGTAGCATGCTCCAGCTCAAGAGTGATGACAGCAAAAAGCACTGGGTGAGACCTGATTCTGAGCAAGAATAGCTCTTTGTGTTTGTGCACTTGGAATAGAGCACGTTTTCTGTTGGAGTACAGAAATGGCTCATCCTTTCATGCTGGAGGCCTGTGAGATGCTTTTGGAGCTATTGTGTTTCAGGAGAGAAAGTGGGAAATTTTTCTTTTTTTGTGTAGCTGAAGTGCTGAAGCTGTGCCTGTGGGGTGGGAGGGATCCCTGCCAACTCCCCATGGGAGCAGAGCTAGGAGTACATGAACTTCTTATGCCTGTGGGGGTAGTTTGGTTTGGTTGATCTCTCCTGTGAAGATGTGGCAAGAAGAGTGTGTGTCTTGATCATTAGGAATTTGTCCATGTTGCCTTATTAGATCAGATTTCTATTTAATTTCTAGCTTTATCCTCCACCTGCATCCCACTGTGCATAAAGAAAATCCTGCTTCTGTCACTTGGGAAAAAGCAGTTTTCCAGTGCTTCCCAAATTCCCTCCAGGAAGAGATTATGTTACATCTGACCCAGATACTTAAGGAAAACAAAGTGTCTCAGCAGAGTGAGTTCTGGGAGAGACCCTCACACAGGCAGTGAGACTAGTGTTGGGGGAGGAGAAGGCCTGTCCTTGGGTTAACTCAAATAACAGCCAAACACTTTGGGTTTAATTAGTGAGGGAGAGCCAAATGCTGTCTGGCCCTATTTCCAGGCTGAACCTTTCCATTTCTCAAGTGGGAGTGGTGGTTTTGGACCTCTAGAACCTTCTCTGTATTTTGTCTTCCTGTCCTTTGAAGTATTTGTTTGCTGAGGCTTCAGTGGATTCTTGCTTTAATGACAGCAGCCCTTGTGTCAACCAGGACAGAGCTTCTCCCTGTTGATAGTTCCTGGCTTTACCTCTGCTGCCTAGATGTGGTCTAATAGAGGTTCTAATGATCTTGTAGGTTATAAGTAGGAATAATTCTCAACACGAAAGTTAATTATGTGAACTTTTGTGTTTCTCCAACTGTCCCCTGTGCATATCTCTGGACTAGATAGATGAACAACAGCAATGCTATGCAGATCTCTTTGTCAGGTATTCATTTTAATAGTTTACCTGCAAAAAGATGTGTAGGATGAAACAGAAGGCTCCAACTTAATAAATGTCTAAAATGATAGTTCTGGATGTACTTTAAGATAACTTTTCAATGGAAAATAACAGACTGAACCTACCATGGTAATGTTTCCAGTGAACTAGATGTGGCATAAAGTTCACATTTACATTTCTTTTTATAGCTCAGAGGGTCTCATCTTAAAGGGGTTTTAATAGGTGCCAAATGTTCTCAGTATCTGTCAAGATCAATTACAGATGAGATTTTTTTAATTTAATTTTTTGCATGGAGCAGGAAACATGAAGCATCTTATTGGAATTGTTCCTAGGGGCTTTGAACTTAGCAGATGTATGAGGTTTTCGTATGTCTTGGTAAAATGCTAAATCTGAAGCTCAGCAAATTGCTATGCTGGCTGTTAACAGCAGATTCCAGCTATGCTGGTTCTGCAAGAAAAGATATGAGATTGAAAGATTTCCAACCCTGCCAAATGGAGATCTCTTGGTAGGTAACTGATCCCAGGGAGCAGCTCGGCTGTCTGTCTGCTTGCCGTCTCAAGTCAAGTTCAGCTTTCTCAAGGGCTTCAAGCAAGCCAAAACGCAGGGGTAATATGTGCTGCTCTGGTTTCCAGCTATAAACACAGAGATCAATATCATGTCACAACTAGAAGATCTGTTAAAATTGGATGTGCACATTTTGTTATTACTTATTTTTAAAGCTTAACTCTTTAACTAATCAGAGCAGTACAGAAGGAAGGATTCATTCATTTGAAGATAAAGTACTGATTTACTTTGTGCTTGACAAATGTGGATTTTAGGGCATCTTTCTTTGACTGCTTTCCCTATATGAACTTTGTTCTTGCCTTTTAAGATTTTCAGATTATACACGTTCAGACATATAAGCAGTAGTCCTTACACTAGTGGTTTTTTATAGGACTGATGCTGTAGTTGTCTCTAACCTTTGGCAAAAAAGTCCATGTACCTTAGGATGTTTTCTCAAGCACACTTTGCTTTACAATATTTCTGTTTTCTCAAAATTAAGGTCAAACATTTTCTGACAAACTGATGTTTTAAATACTAACTTCTTAAAGACACAGACAACTGTTGAATAAAATGATGAGGAAATGCAGTGCTGCAGTAGTATTAAAAAAGGGTGTGAAAGTTCTTTTCAGTCTTCAATGTTCCCTTTAGTCTTTCTCTCTTAAACAGTCAGTATTAATTGCAAGTTCAAATGTAAAATTGTCAGCTTTGTGACATTACTGATTTGGGTGGATCTTGGATCTGGCACTGAGCATCCCAAACTGCACCTCAGCATCCTGCAGGACATGGCTGCAGCAAGGTAGATGGGAAGGCTGCAGTGGAGGATATGTAGCAGGTGGAAGGTGGAGGAGGAGTGTGGGTTTATTTATGAGGGCCAAGAAACCTTTGAAGGGAGGATGCTATTAAAGGCCAAGGAAAATAGAACAAAACAATGTCACCAGCCTGCCCATAAAGGACTACAACAACTCTCATATCTCCCTTGAGAGAAAGTGGTGTCTGCATCTTCACCTCCAATCTTTCTCTTTTTTTAAAAAAAAGTTCCAAAACAGATATGATTTCTCATACCTTCTCCTTTCACCCAGAGCAAATAAACTATACTGAAAGAATAATTCTGGATTAAACTGTTTTCTTGTCCTCCTTCCACTTTATCCCTTTGTGCAAATATTTCAAAGGATGACTAAGTGCTAACCTTGAATGTTAAATGTTAGTCCTAACTTCTGCTCATTGTTTACCAAAATAGTAGGACCACTGTGTAACAGCAGTAGTGTAAGTAAGAATCAACATGGGTCACTGGTGTTTTAGCAGTTTTAATTCCTGATAAGACTAACTAGAGGTTTTTAGGGTGAGTTATATTTATTGCAGCAGCGCCCTCAAGTGCTGCGACACTTTAAAGGTCTGATGGTGTCTCTCCCACAGAGCTCTAGGGGTGGTTTTTGGCTGGGGCTTGTTTCTTTTTTAGCATGTTCAGCCCAATAAGAGCATATTAGTTAGTTTGTTGTAATTTTGAGTGCTCATACAAATCTGTGGGACTATTTAAATTAATAATAGTGTGAAAGGAAGTGTGCTGGCTTTGGAGTTTCTTTATTTAATTGCTCTGTGGTAAGGGAGGTGTTGTCAGGGACCAGTTTGGTTTGAAGCGATGGTACAAGGAGTCCTGGGCAGAGGATCTTTCAGGTCAGTGATGGGCCAGGTTCTGCAGGATGCCAGTTTGTAGTTTGAGATGCTCAGTACCAGCAGAGTCCAGTGCATAGTTTTATAACCTGTTCTTCAGCTCTCGTGGCCATTTCTTACTTTAGGCTGTGTGGATATAATGGAAAAGAATCTTCTCTGGTGTGACTCATTATCTTAATGAAGAATTTGTGCGGATTTAAATGGGACATTCATTTGGTACTGGGATAACCACGTCTGGTAGGCTGTGGACCAGTACACTGTTTGTAATAGCATACATTGAATGGACATAACTATGGCAGTATAAAGCAGCTGTGGTCTGTTAGAGGTGTTAAACCATCCTAAACATACAGGCATGATTATGGATGTCTAAGGAGCCTGTAGACCCTGGATTCTCTGGTTTGTAGTTTTCCTAGCTGAATTCCAGCTCTTCTTGAGGTAGCTGCTGGAGAGAGCCAGGTTGCAAGCCTGCTTTTCAACTTCTGAGCAATAAAGCCACTGTGGCTTCCAAAATTGCAGCATCTATTTTAGCTGTCTGACAAAGCCAGCTCTGATTTCCTCCATTCACTTGAATTCCTTTCTGGCAAGCTTTCCACTGCTTCTCTCCCAGCATGTATGATCAAAGAAGGTCAAGTCATCTTTGTTCAAAAGCAGGACTGCTGAGTGATACTGTGTGTCCAGAGAAGTGAATTTAGCTCAAGATAATTCCATGGGAGTAATGCAATCATAGCACCTAATAATTACCTGTATCCACAAAATGAACATTTGAGGCATTGCTGAGAGCAGAAGACATCACTTACAACGGTTGTGTAAAAATAGCACCCTTTTCTCCTAATTGTTAAGGAGTGTTTATGTAAAGATACTTCAAAGTCTCTGTTATATTCCTTGAATATACTATTTAAATGTGTATTTTATATTGTCTTTTTGTGTGGGCTTCTCTGGGTCCAGAGGGAATAGCATTTGCAATAGTGATAACAATCTGTGGAATGAAGAGTTGCAACATTTGGGCCATACCCACTCAATATTTGAGTCTTGAATGAGCGTTTCTAGAACAAAACAGAAGAAAAATAAGAGGTCAGAGGGAAAAATGAAATAGTGACACATCTTTAAAATAAACAAATATAAAGTTCAGTGGCCATCTGGAGAACCAGTAGCCTGAAATCCCTTGGGCTTTTTTTTTCGCCACTTAAACAAGGAAGTTTTAAAGCCTTTGGTCCAAGCACTGCTCTCCAAAACACCATGGTAACAGTTTCATATATCTTGAATCCCTAATCCTGTCCTGTAATCCTACAGGACCACTGCTAGGAATGCTAGATTTCTAGTCTTTTTCAGAAGGTGAAATTCCCAGTCCCATTTTAGCCAGGGACATCGGACTTGGCATCTGGAAACAGCAATAGCAAATCTAAAAGGGCACTCCCCAGTCAGGAGCTTTGGTAGAAACTTGGAAGTGCTTCAGGGCAGAAGTGATCTCTAAGAACATCTTCCAGGGCAGATGCATGTTATTAAGAACTGGAGTGTATTTTCACAAGAGATGCACATGCTGTCTTTTCTTGTCACTTTTGCTTCTGCCAGGCTGGGTTTGGGTATTTGCAAGCTATTGAGTGATGAGATCTCTACAGCACAAATCTTTTAATATAGTGAACCCTGAGCCAGGCACTCTTGGTACCAGAAATAGCTATGAGACCTGTGTCAAAGTCCCCACAGTTCTGCTGCAGAGGGCACCAGCAAACATCACACCTTCTATTACAATATTGCAGGGACAACTTTCTTTGTTCTCTTTGCACTTCCTCTACTATCGCCCTCTAAAAAGTCGAGAGGGGTGGGAAAAGTGCCACTTACTGAATACATGGCAGACCTCCAAGAAGAACATGACCAGGAAGTTTGGTTTTGCTAACAGAAGAGGGGGCCAAAGCTGCAAGGACCTACAGTGAGTTTCAGATAAAGAAAGGAAGAGGGTGAGAATGGGAAGGAGCCAGGAAAGTGAAGGAGCAGAGAAAAGAACTGAAGGGAGTTGCAAGCCTTTGTGTCTGGGAAGCAGCTGAAAATGGAGACTTACCTGGGGCTAAGTCTGAGGAGTGGTCTGGGAAGGAGAATAACTCCTGGTTGGAGAGGACAAGTCAGAGAGCTGGCTAGTAGGGCAGGAATACCAGGGAGTGATGTAGGAGCCTACACAACTGGGATAAGGACCTACTGGTTTGGGGTTCTCCTTGGCAAAATAACCCTTTAGAGATGCATTCAGAAGAGAGATACCAGAAAAGCTTGTTGCATTTTGTAGCTGCCCAACCCAGCTGGGTCCTTCTGGTTAAAAACCCATGTCTGTGGGTACACAGGACAAGCCTTTCCCAAACAGCATTCTGTGTGTGAGACCAAGGAGGCCAGTCAGCCTGCCCAGCTCTGAGCTGTGGCTCCCACTGTCCTCTGGCTACAGTTTTCATTCTAGTTTTTTAAATCTGCAATGGGTTGTTATTTGCAACTNTTCCTTGAGCTATACTTCACCTTAATAATAATAGTACCAGTTTCTGTAATGTTACTACACAAGCTTTTATTCAGAGCATAGATGAAGTTGTATGTTTTTCTCTGTTTTGTTTCTGCTTTTGAAACCCAGGAGCTTAGTGCTTCCATGGCAAACTAAAGTCTTTTGCAGAGACTACTCTCTGCCTGGTTAGAAAGTACTCCCAACCCTTGGGCTGAACTCTCTCCTGCTCTGACAAATATTTTGCAAGCACAGCAACCACTACAGGACAGGTTTTTTGTGGCAGGGTTGTTTAGGTTTGCTTACATCCTTCCGTGTCTTTTGAATGCATGCTTGACTGGCATTCCGCAGCAACTTGGTGAAGACAGAAAGAAAGGATAACCTGAATTTCTTGTGAACACAGAGTTACAACACTGATCACAATGTGGCAGTGAGGTTTCCACTTGCCTGTTTGAAGCATCCCCCTCCAGAAAGGAATGTGCAGAGCCACTGCTCTGTTCTCTTCATATTAATGACTTTCAGAATCATGGTTTTCACTGATTTTTTGCTTCTAGACTTTCTGAAAGCTTCTTGAAAACGGCACTTAATTGCTAATGTCAGATCATGGGAGGTGGTTACTATGAACCCCTGCCTGTAGTAGATGGATAAAAGCTAGTGGATACGGTAGAAATCTGTATATTATAATAAAAATTTTATAATGCATATGATGAGCACAGCGCCAAGAAAAGTCTGACCAGCTTGCTGTATGTCTGTTTTGGTGATAGATGAAATTTTGGAAAGGCACTGGTACACATAGACACTTTTTGTTCCTGTATAAAAAACATGAAGTGAGTGTGTACTTGGTAGAACTATGGGGAGAAAATACAGCCTGGAATTTCTTGTGCAGACAAGACATGAGATGATGTGATTTCCCACCAGAAAGCCAAAGTCAAGATAAGTGTCAGAAAAGCAACTGAAACGGGGCTATTAGGAGGAATAAATGTAGGTAGTGATGTTACCAACTGTTACAATAATGTTTTTCTCTAGGTCCCACCAGGGTTATTACTTTTATTCCCCTGCTACAGTCCATGGAGCACTGGGACTGAACTTCTGCTGTCAGTCCAAACAAACCACATTTTCTAGCTCTTAAGAGTACTGAGAAACATTTCAAGTGTACCCAAAAGACTCATAACTGGAAGGTATGTTTTCCTTAAAGTCTCATAACTTTGGAAGGATTTGACTCCTTATTTTTAAGTGGCTGGGATTTGCACATTTGTGATAAACTGCACTAAAATACAGTTGTTTGCTGGTGGTGTAGGTTTTTGTTGCCACTGCTTGGTGGTGCCTAAGTTGGCATCCTGCCTATGAACCAGAATTCTGTTTTGGTAACAAGAGTAAGGTGAGGAAACTTGTGCTTCTACAAGTGGGTATTTAATAAAACGCTGAAGTGCGTCAGGGTTAGATGGGAGGTGGCATTAGTGTGGCACCTGGTTTCCCAGAGCAGGAAGGTGTGGCTTCCACTGAACCAGGTGCTGGCCCATGCTGTTGGGACTTGGTTTTAGTCCTGCAAGTCTTTCTGCTGCACACACAGTTTGTGAGTACTGCACAGGTGCTAATGCAAATTTTTACCATCAGATTCAGAAGGTGTTAGTGAAGGAATAAATCCCACACTGTTAAAATCTCTGATATATATATTTTTACTACAGATAATGCTGTGTATTTATGTGTTTGGCAGTTGTGGTGCCACTTGTAGACCAACTCCTAGAGCTGACTCTAACATTGCCCTTGAGCTGGCTCCAGCCCATCTCCACCTCCAAACCAAAGAACCACATCTAGAGTTGACTGGAATCAAACCAGGAGCTGTTTCTAGCATAATTTCAAGAACCACCTCTAAAGTCATGTCTAGAGTCATTTCCAGTGTCCACCTCTGTGCACAGCTCTAAGGTCGCTTCCAGAACAACCTTCAGACCTGCCACTGGGTTCGGGTCTGGAGTCACTCCCACCACTCCTCTAGAGTGAGTTGATGTGTTGATCACAAATGGAGCCACGCTGGAGTTGCCCCTGGAGCCCTCCTTTTGCTGTATGCTGGGAGAGGTCCTGCCCTGCTCTGGGGCTGCCTGCCAGCTCCCCACCACCTCTGTGTTCCTGCCACCTCCCTAATTGGGCATCTTTCAAGCGTGCCAAGAAGGGGCATGGGTTACTGCCTTTTATTCTTCTCTTTTTACTTTTTTTTTTTTCCCGTCCTTTATCCCGTTCTCCCCTGGCAGCAGCAGCCGTTTCAATGTGTGCTTTGTGGGAGCAGAGCTGTCTGAGCCCTTTAAGCGAGAGATGAGCTCAGGTAGAAGGAACGCAGAGAGCTCCTTTCATCGGGCAGGGCCCCGCCGGGGCTGCGGGGCACGTCCGGCCAGTTATAAATGGATCATGTGTTGCTATTTTTAGCCAAGAGAGGATTGTAAATAGAAAAGGGTATAAAGTGCAAAACTTAGCAACAGTGGCGTTTGTTTGCTTTTGCTTTTCTCNGGACCGGAGAGGAGAGAGGAGACACCGGAGGGGACCAGCAGGGGTCGATGGGGTGGGAGCGGAGGGGCGATAGAGAGGGAGCGGGGGACGATGGGGGAGGAGCGAAGCCCTGCCTGGGGCCAGAGTTCAGCAAATGGAAAACACTGACATGCGTAAAAATAGTAACATCAGGGTTAAAAATAGCATCTGGTGAAATAAATGTGCAGTAACTTCTGAAACCCTCTCGGGAACTTTTCCCTCCTGATCCATTGCTGCCCTGCGCCCTGTTCTTTCTCCAGCAAGAAATCCCAAAGCAAACCCCTCTGCAGATTGGGAACATTAGAGCAGGACCCTGCACACTGCAGAGGATGAGCTTGGGTTACTTTTTGACTTATTAATGGATTATTTGTTTATTTGTTTGTTTGTCTGCTGAAACTTTGTGCCAGAGGGGGGAGGGACAAATTTCTCTTTTGCTGACCCTCTTGCATAGACCTGGGACAGATCAGTTAGAAGGTTCTTGGGATTATTTCTCCCTCTTTTTGTCTTATATTTTCGCATTTTCAGTGTGGTTTTTTTGCTGTTGTTGTTGGAGGTTTTTTGTTTTGTTGGGTTTTGTTTTGATTTCTTTTTTTATGGTGATGTTCTTGCTTCGGGTTTTAAGACTTGTTGCTTCTGGGGGTGCAGACTCCAGCCTTTCTGTCCTGCCCCAACCCTCAGCTCTGGCAGCAGCAAATGCAGCAGACAGATGCATGGATGACCAGGCTCCCACAGATGTCCAGAGCTGCAGCTGAGGGGCAGCAGCCTCCCCGGGGGTGTCGGGGAGCACTGGGGACTACCCCAGAGGAGAAGGTGCAAGACTTTGCTCTAGGGAACCACGGGATGGCAAAGGGATGGAGCAGCAAACTGGGTGATAGGAGAAGGATGGAGAGAGACCTTGGGTAGCTTGTTCTGTGGAGCAGAGGGCTGGCTGGTCCCTTCTTTTAGTGGCATTGAAGGTGTTGAGGGCTCTGGCTGGGATGGTG